>CM060609.1:9538720-9888720 GCA_030578255.1 Tiaroga cobitis | reverse complement strand
CCCTGGCAACTTTTCATCCTCAATGTCTTGACTTCATGCTGACCGAGTTTCGTGGCGATTGGTTGAATTCTCTAGGAGGAGTATATCGAATTCCAGGGGCATACGCTTCCAAACAAACCATAATAGCCGACTTCCTGTTGGGCTGGGGTAAAAAGTAAAAGTACAAAGGATATATGAATCGATGAGATCTATATGTGTACCGAGTTTCATATTATTACATTCAAGCGTGTTTGATTTATGGACCAAGTTTTCGGACCCCGTTCCAGGGGGCACTGTTGAGCCCCCCTGCCACGCCCGGGTACCAGCTTCAGCCCGGCCCTGATGGCCACGGGTTCTGACCCGTGTGCAAAGTTTCAAGAGTTTTTGAGCACGTTAAGGGCCCCCAAAGTGCGCTGAGAGTCTCAAAAGTATCCAAAAAGAATATTAAAGTTTGATGCGTTGTCACGGCAACAGCATCTAAGATATCAACAATCCTTTCACAGGTCTAAATCTGGCGTGTGTCTACATTATACACATCAAGTTTGAAGCAAATCGGGTAAAGCCTGTTTGATTTATGGACCAAGTTTTCGGACCCCATTCCAGGGGGCGCTGTCGAGCCCCCCTGCCACGCCCGGGTACCAGCTTCAGCCCGGCCCTGATGGCCGCGGTTTCTGACCCGTGTGCAAAGTTTCAAGAGTTTTTGAGCACGTTAAGGGCCCCAAAAGTGCGCTAAGAATCTCAAAAGTATCCAAAACGAATATTAAAGTTTGATGCGTTGTCACGGCAACAGCATCTAAGATATCAACAATCCTTTCACAGGTCTACATCTGGCTTGTGTCTACATTATACACATCAAGTTTGAAGCAAATAGGGTAAAGCGTGTTGGATATATGGACCAAATTGTCTGACCCGTTCAAGGGGGCGCTGTCGAGCCCCCCTGCCACGCCCGGGTACCAGCTTCAGCCTGGCCCTGATGGCCGCGGGTTTTGTCCCGTGTGCAAAGTTTCAAGAGTTTTCGAGCACGTTAAGAACCCCAAAAGTGCCCGAAAGCATAAAAAAGCATGAAAAAGCTTAAAAAAAGGAATATTAATGTTTGATGCATTGCCATGGCAACAGTATCTAAGATATCAATAATCCTTTCACAGGTCTACATCTGGCGTGTGTCTACATTATGCACATGAAGTTTGAAGCAAATCGGGTAAAAATAAGAGGGTGATTTAAAAGCATTTTGAAAGTGACACACTTCCTGCTTCCAGTTGGTGGCGCTATAACTTTGACTCACAATAGTCACATCCATGTGATCGGGCTCTTACAACGAACACACTGCTGAAGTTTCATCAAGATTAGTTAATGTATGCAGTAGTTATAACACACTTCCTGTTTCACGTTTCTCGCCATAATTTCGTTTACTCGCCACGGCCAAACCGTTCGAGATATCAAAAATCCCCTGGCAATTTTTCATCCTCAGTGTCTTGACTTCATGCTGACCGAGTTTCGTGCCGTGTGTTTGAATTCTCTAGGAGGAGTATTTCACATTCCATTGCATGTGTTTTCCAAACAACCCTTAATAGCCGACTTCCTGTTGGGCTGGGGTAAAAAGTAAGAGCATGAAGTATATATGAACCGATGAGATCTATATGTGTACCGAGTTTCATATTATTACATGCAAGCGTGTTTGATTTATGGACCAAGTGTTCAAACCCCGTTCCAGGGGGCGCTGTCGAGCCCCCCTGCCACGCCCGGGTACCATCTTCAGCCCGGCCCTGATGGCCGCGGGTTCTGACCTGTGTGCAAAGTTTCAAGAGTTTTCGAGCACGTTAAGGGCCCCAAAAGTGCCCGAATAGTCGTAAGAAAAATATAGAAAATGAGTTTCCAAACAACCCATAATAACCGACTTCCTGTTGGGCTGACGTAAAACTTAGAGCACGAAAGTTGTTTGGCCCGATGAGATCTATAAGTGTACCGAGTTTCAGATTATTACATGCAAGCGTGTTTGATATATGGACAAGTGTTCAAACCCCGTTCCAGGGGGCGCTGTCGAGCCCCCCTGCCACGCCCGGGTACCAGCTTCAGCCCGGCCCTGATGGCCGCGGGTTCTGACCCGTGTGCAAAGTTTCAAGAGTTTTTGAGCACGTTAAGGCCCCCAAAAGTGCCCAAAAGGTAGTAAAATAATAATAATAATAATAATAATAATAAATATAGCTGCGAGCAGCGATTGCGGGCCCAAGCCGGTGGCACCGCAACCCCGGTGCCGGAGTGGCGGTTCCGCCGGCTTTGGCCCTTCATCGCTGCTCGCAGCTATATTTATATATATATATATATATATATATATATATATATATATATATATAAACAAGCCGGTGGCACTGCCACCCCGGTGCCTTAAGGGTTACTGTGCACGACGTGCAAAAACGTAACCCCGCTTTCACTGTCGCCCTACGGTCCCATGGATTTAACGGACACATGAAATAAGTACACAAGACCGAAAATTGATATGAACTGTACCATTTTGGACAGGGACTATGATCGTGAATCACAATAGCCACATATATGAGATCATTTAAATTTAGAATCATTTTTAATGTCATAGGACATACATGGGCAATATACGGCCCGGGGGCCGGGGCCGGATCCGGCCCGCATAGCGCTTCAATCCGGCCCCCGCGATGCGATCGCAATTTGGATGAAACACACGCCGAAATAAACATGCGTGACACAAAACAATCTTTAACTTAGGTGGCAAATATGTTTTAGTAATTCTGTGAATTACACTGCGCAAACCAAAATTAATACTACCCACCGGATGAAGGGTTGTCTCTGTCTCCACATAACATAAAATATTCATTTTATTTTATTTTTCGTGTTCGCATTTATGAGGAAAAACAATGTTACAGACGTGTTCTCCGTTACGGACGTGAGCGCTCTGAAAGCGGCACTAAAAGATGCTTTAAAACTTTCACAAAGACATCAAACAGAAAGCACAAAACAAAGCACAAAACCTTTCTTTGAAGTGAATTTCGTTTTGTATTAATTGTATCTTAATTTTAATCAATGTTTCATCAACCAATTGCCTGTATTTAATCAATAAGAAGTAAATATAGCAGACAATATAGAGATAATCACGAAACATTAATAATGAGATAATCACGCCGGCGCGTGAACTGGAGCTCGTCTCATAAATGAACCGAAACTCAGCATATAAAGTAGCCTACTTGCCTCACATGTCTACTTTTAAACTGAACAATTCAAAACGAAAGAAAACAGACTACAGACTGCTCTCTGCTTATGTAATCCTTATGAAATGTGCATTTCTCTCTGGCGCGTTCACTAGGCTACTGAAGATCGCGAGTCAGCATCGTCAACTTCATCTTAGCCGACAATGACAAAGAAAACACTTATTTATTAATAAACAATTAAAATATCTCCTTGCTATATTTTACATATTCATAATCATTACTTTTGCTGGTTTTGCCAGTCATGTATTCTGCAACGAAATATGTTTTGAAAGTATCCTTCCCAACACTGGAAGTCTGTATGTTAATTAGGGATGGGCATTTTTCAAAAATATTGCATTCGAATATTCGGGCTCATAAAAATCAAATATTCGTTTATTTAAATGACATTTAACGAAAAAGATGTTATTTTTTAAGTTTTTTTTTGTTTTACGTTTTTGTCACCATTTCTTTTAGTTGAAAACATTAAACATTAGGCCTATGTGTAAACAAAAAATATAAAAAATAAAAGCATTAATAAAAGAATGCTCAAGCAGCGCGAACGGGAAAAAAACGCCTAATAAAGCGGTTGCGCCAGATATCGTACAGAACGTACACACACTCGAGTCAGCATATGATTATCGTGTTTATATTGTTTCATGTTTATATAGAGAAAAACAATATCCACATGCAGGGGCGCCTGCATGTGGATGAAAAAAAAAATATGATTTACAATTACTGCTTTGGTTGCATTCTGGTGGAATTATTAATAGTACATTAGATATGACAAAATACCTTCATAGCGGTAAACAGAGTATCTTCAATTGGTACCGAGTGGCATAAGACTTGATAAACGCGCGTTCAAAATGATCACGATAAAACAGGTGCTCGCGCACATTCGGCCTGGGGACTGGTTTATAGTAGCCTGTATTCGTGTTCGAAGGTGTCATCTCCTCATACGTTCACGAAAAGTACGAAGTACGAACGCAGTGCTTTCCATCTTGAGATTCAGTGGGGGGCGCACTCTGGACAGCTATATAGTGTCTTATTATTCTAAATAATTGAATATATTGATCAAATTTACAAATTGAAAATGAAAGATGAAGCATACATTTAATAAGACTAGACTAGGGGTGCCTTGCATTACAATATGCAGATTTAAATATACCACCGTCAATTTGATGTGTGTGTGTATAATAAAATCATTTAGTCACTTCAATTATAACTTGAACGTGTTTGCTTACTAAATTGTGAGCAAAACGAAAGTTGCAGCAAAGATCAGCAACAGGAGTCAAAATTCATTAATCACGAGAGTGAAGAGCTGACTGAAAAAAATGATGACGGAATATTTTGTGTAAAAGTGCCTATTTAAGCGAATCTGTCATTTACTCTTTTGTTGTTGTGTTTTCCCTGAAAACCGGAAGCAATCGCCCCCGATATGGCGCTAATTTTAAAGTGACACTAAAAAGTATGCGGCTGCACTGACATTCATAATGGTGCGCGTCCATGGCGACGAGCAAGCAAAACAGAGCGAACGTTTTTTCATTTCTACTTCCATAGAAATTCATTCGAATTTCATTAATCACGAGTCGAGAGTGAGCGTCTCTCTCTGCTGTGTTATGCTGCATCACACGGGCATTCATAACGCTGCGCGTCCACGACGATGAGCGAGCAGAACAGAGTGAACGTTTTTTAGTTCATTCCTACTTCCATATAGGAATTCCCTCGAGCGCTCTGCACGCGCCACCATTATCAATGTCCGTGTGGACGTCCGCGATCGAACAGTGGAAACATTGGCTACTCCGTCATTTTATTCAAGAAGATCATTCAAACTGCAAAGTGTTTACTTATTTTTGGATACTCGCAATCAAACACAACATTGTGATTTTGTAAAATACATTCAAGAAATCCGCCCCCGAAATGGGGCTTCTTTTAAAATGAAACGAAAATGCTTACAGCTGCACGTCTTGTGGAGACGTCCGTTACTTTCGCTTTCAAGTTAGCGATTTTAAAGCCCCCAGCGGAGTCACGGTGGGAAAATATTCCCATAGTAGCATCAATTGGCCTACCTGATTTTGAACACAAGAGGGCAGTAAAGCACTATGAATGATTTGTATTTTTTTATTTTTTTGGCTAAACAACCATTCTGGCTGTTTTTAAACTTAAACATAAATCTTAAATTGAAAAAAAGGAATACAATGGGTTTAGTTCTAATATTAGTATAATTTTATAGAAAAATAAATGGTGTATAATTACATTTTAGAAAGATATGAGACATTTCCTGATTCTTTTTTTGACATAATCCCTCGCCATAGAAAAAACGTTTGAGATATTCAATATCCGTTCACAATTTAGCATCTTTAATGTATTTTCATCAAGTTGAAAAAGTTTTGTAACTGTAGATGAAACTAACCCCCCCCCCACACACACACACACACACTTTTGTCACAAAAGGTGGCGCTACTGAGCCCCTGCACTACGCCCGTTTCTGAAACTTTGCACATGTCTACTGGCTAATAAATGTGATCTGTCTGTCAAGTTTCATGCAATTTTAAGCAATTTCAGGCATGCTAAGAGTCTCAAAAGCATCCAAAAAGAATATTAAAGTTTGATGCGTTGCCATGGCAACAGTATCTAAGATATCAATAATCCTTTCACAGGTCTACATCTGCCGTGTATTTACATTATACACATCAAGTTTGAAGCAAATCGGGTAAAAATAAGAGGGTGATTTCAAAGTATTTTGAAAGTGACACACTTCCTGCTGCCAGTTGGTGGCGCTATAACTTTGACTCACAATAGTCACATCCATGTGATCGGCCTCTTACAGCGAACACACTGTTGAAGTTTCATCAAGATCAGTTAATGTATGCAGAAGTTATAACACACTTCCTGTTTCCATTATTCGCCATAAATTCGTTTCCTCGTCACGGCCAAACCGTTCGAGATATCAGAAATCCCCTGGCAATTTTTCATCCTCAATGTCTTGACATCATGCTGACCGAGTTTCGTTGCGATTGGTTGAATTCTCTAGGAGGAGTATATCGAATTCCAGGGGCATACGCTTTCAAACAAACCATAATAGCCGACTTCCTGTTGGGCTGGGGTAAAAAGTAAAAGTACAAAGGATATATGAATCGATGAGATCTATATGTGTACCGAGTTTCATATTATTACATTCAAGCGTGTTTGATTTATGGACCAAGTTTTCGGACCCCGTTCCAGGGGGCACTGTCGAGCCCCCCTGCCACGCCCGGGTACCAGCTTCAGCCCGGCCCTGATGGCCACGGGTTCTGACCCGTGTGCAAAGTTTCAAGAGTTTTTGAGCACGTTAAGGGCCCCCAAAGTGCGCTGAGAGTCTCAAAAGTATCCAAAAAGAATATTAAAGTTTGATGCGTTGTCACGGCAACAGCATCTAAGATATCAACAATCCTTTCACAAGTCTAAATCTGGCGTGTGTCTACATTATACACATCAAGTTTGAAGCAAATCGGGTAAAGCCTGTTTGATTTATGGACCAAGTTTTCGGACCCCATTCCAGGGGGCGCTGTCGAGCCCCCCTGCCACGCCCGGGTACCAGCTTCAGCCCGGCCCTGATGGCCGCGGTTTCTGACCCGTGTGCAAAGTTTCAAGAGTTTTTGAGCACGTTAAGGGCCCCAAAAGTGCGCTAAGAATCTCAAAAGTATCCAAAAAGAATATTAAAGTTTGATGCGTTGTCACGGCAACAGCATCTAAGATATCAACAATCCTTTCACAGGTCTACATCTGGCTTGTGTCTACATTATACACATCAAGTTTGAAGCAAATAGGGTAAAGCGTGTTGGATATATGGACCAAATTGTCTGACCCGTTCAAGGGGGCGCTGTCGAGCCCCCCTGCCACGCCCGGGTACCAGCTTCAGCCTGGCCCTGATGGCCGCGGGTTTTGTCCCGTGTGCAAAGTTTCAAGAGTTTTCGAGCACGTTAAGAACCCCAAAAGTGCCCGAAAGCATAAAAAAGCATGAAAAAGCTTAAAAAAAGGAATATTAATGTTTGATGCATTGCCATGGCAACAGTATCTAAGATATCAATAATCCTTTCACAGGTCTACATCTGGCGTGTGTCTACATTATGCACATGAAGTTTGAAGCAAATCGGGTAAAAATAAGAGGGTGATTTAAAAGCATTTTGAAAGTGACACACTTCCTGCTTCCAGTTGGTGGCGCTATAACTTTGACTCACAATAGTCACATCCATGTGATCGGGCTCTTACAACGAACACACTGCTGAAGTTTCATCAAGATTAGTTAATGTATGCAGTAGTTATAACACACTTCCTGTTTCACGTTTCTCGCCATAATTTCGTTTACTCGCCACGGCCAAACCGTTCGAGATATCAAAAATCCCCTGGCAATTTTTCATCCTCAGTGTCTTGACTTCATGCTGACCGAGTTTCGTGCCGTGTGTTTGAATTCTCTAGGAGGAGTATTTCACATTCCATTGCATGTGTTTTCCAAACAACCCTTAATAGCCGACTTCCTGTTGGGCTGGGGTAAAAAGTAAGAGCATGAAGTATATATGAACCGATGAGATCTATATGTGTACTGAGTTTCATATTATTACATGCAAGCGTGTTTGATTTATGGACCAAGTGTTCAAACCCCGTTCCAGGGGGCGCTGTCGAGCCCCCCTGCCACGCCCGGGTACCAGCTTCAGCCCGGCCCTGATGGCCGCGGGTTCTGAGATGTGTGCAAAGTTTCAAGAGTTTTCGAGCACGTTAAGGCCCCCAAAAGTGCCCAAAAGGTAGTAAAATAATAATAATAATAATAATAATAATAATAATAATAATAATAATAAATAATAATCCTTAGGAAAACAATAGGGCCTTCGCCTTTTCAAGGCTTGGGCCCTAATAATAATAATAATAATAATAATAATAAATATAGCTGCGAGCAGCGATTACGGGCCCAAGCCGGTGGCACCGCAACCCCGGTTCCTTTAGCTAAAGGCACCGGAGTGGCGGTGCCGCCGGCTTTGGCCCTTCATCGCTGCTCGCAGCTATATTTATATATATATATATATATATATATATATTAGTGCTGGGCCGTTATCGGCGTTAACGTGCTGCGTTAACGTGAGACTCTTATCGGGCGCTAAAAAAAATATCGCCGTTAATCAAAGTTGTTTTGGGATCATAAATAGCTTTTTCGAATATCGTTATATTTTCGCGCAATTCTAATGTGTAGTAGGCTATGACGCCGCGCCTACTGTCACAGATCGCGCAATAGGGTATTTTCCTGTCAGGGACACAAGGTGTACTTTTACTTTGTTACGTTGGGCGACGTTCCTCTCGTTACTTTATTTTAATGCAATACGTTGTTAAATGAGTTTATTCCAAGCGCGCTGTGTCCTTTGTATGGGCATGAGCGATGCTCATTTACAAATGAATCAGTCTTTTGAGTCGATTCTGTTCACAGACTTCATCAAACAAGTTGTCAGATGATCTGTCTAAATCGGTTCGCGAATCAGTTGATCTGTTCAGTTCCTCGCGCACTGAATCGTCTGAAGCGCTTTCAATTCACACTCGGAGTCGAAACAGGAAGATTTAAGAGCATCACGAGCGTTGGATGAAGTGGCCGATCTACAGTCTAGTCTAGTGAATGCAAATCTGCAAATGCATCATGTTTTTGCCAGCGATGAAGATCTTTATTAGTTGAACATCTTCGTAAGCTGTCTGTGAATGAATGATTCCACAGGACGATACATTCGATTTCATTTCATTCAGGTAATACATTGTGTGTGTATTGCGCGTGTATTGCGCAGTGGCATAATCACACGAATAGTTTACATTGATTGAAACTAATTTGTTTAAAAAATGAGGCTATTGCAGTAACAAGGCAGGTTCACATAAAATTCTTATGACATATGATGACATTATTTTTTGATCTAACGAGCATTGGCGATGCAAAAACGGACTGTCGTGCGTAGCCTATTGTTTTTTTTTCTTCTTCCAATTAGCCTACTATGTTTAAAAAAAGGACGAAAACACGTTACTTGTTCAATTAATAAAAAGTTTGTTTGATGACAAATCGCTAAAGATGAAATTGGCCTCCCTTTCTGTCATTGCGTTTTTTTTGTTGTTTTTTTACGATATTCGACTTTTGCTCCTCGATAGTCGAATGGCATTTTTGGCAGAAATGCACATCCCTACGCGAGGCAAACTATTCTCAAAGACTTACTTTTAGTCATTATTTGGGTAGCACACATATTCTGAATGCCTTCGGGAGAATTCAAATGAGCCATTTTAATCTAGATTAATCTAGATTAATTTCAATATTAATCTAGATTAAAAAATTTAATCTATGCCCACCTCTAATATATATATATATATATATATATATATATATAACAAGCCGGTGGCACCGCCACCCCGGTGCCTTTAGGGTTACTGTGCGTGACGGGCAATAACGTAACCCCGCTTTGACCTTTGAGAAGATGTGTGCTGTAGAGCTTGCATCAGTGTGGGCTCTGCAAAAGTGTGCATTGAGGGCACATATCAACCACAAAGTATGCGTGAGCAACCTTCTGAAACATAAAATGAAAAATGAGACACCCTACGGTCTCATGGACTTAATGGACACATGAAATAAGTACACAAGTTTGAAAGTTATATGAAGTGTGCCAAGACAGAATATTTGCCTGATCTGATTAGAAAAATAGTTTTTGTGTGTGTGTGTGTGTGTGTGTGAGGCGTGATTGAACAATGTAGACATAAAAACATACTCCGTCCTTTTGTTCATACAGGACATTATTCAAACTACAAAGTGTTTACTTATATTTGTGTACAATCGCAATAAAACACAACATTGTGCTTTTGTCAAACTGTAAACTACAACTGTCACCCAACCAAAATCTCTTACACACACACACACACACACACACACATAGTTTAAAAGCAAAAAAATCTTTTGGACATTCATCATATTGCATTGGTTTTCATTTCTTGTTCTCGAACAGAGCCCTAATCTGTTTATTTTTTCAGTTACACATTCTACATTGATTAAAAAAGAAAAATCAAATGTGCTTTTATTTTAGACATAAATAAATAATCTAGCATTCAGATGAGAGTAAAGTTAGTGTTAGTTCAAATTTTAAGGAAAACAAAAATATGATCTGAAATATCGCACATTCATTTAAAATTCATTCAGGTTCAATTACCAAACATACAAATCTCAATGTAATTTAAAGCAAACAATACATTTAAAATATATGGGTTGTATGCAATTTTTTTATATATAAAAAGATATATATCCAAAAATACAAAGCCTAAACTTTAACAAGGGTTAAACAATCACTGTAACAGACACAATCACACACACGCACACACACACACACACACACACGTCAAATCACTTACATTTTAGATGCAATATTGACTTTTTTTCTGTTTCAGCAGCGAAAATAGTTCAACAAAGATCACAGCAGAACCATCGAGCATCTCACAGCAACGCGTTCTCATTACTGAATGATTCAGCATTTTGAACGAATCGGTTGACTCAAAGATTCAACGACCAATCCATAATCTGTCTCATTCATGAATGACTCAGCCGTTCGAACGAATCGTTTGAACGAATAAATCAATGACTCGCTCATTAAGACGGTCGCCTGGCGACACCTAATGACGGTTTAGTGATATGTTTAAAAGTATCATTCTTTCCAACGATTGTTAATTAACTCATATTTGAAACATAAGCTATATATATATATATATACACACACATATATATACACAAAAATAAAATAAACACATTTGAAGCGTGTTTGCTTACTAAATTGTGAGCTGAACGAAAGTTGCAGCAAATATCAGCAACAGGAGTCAAATTTCATTAATCACGAGAGTGAAGAGCTGACTGAAAAGATGATGACGGAATAGGCTATTTTATGTAAAAGCGCCTATTTAAGCGAATCTATCATTATACTCTTTTGTTGTTGTGTTTTCCGTGAAAAATAATAGACTATTGAACTCACAATTCAAGCACGCGCTCTGCACGCGCCACCATTATCAATGTCCGTGTGGACGTCCGCGATCGAACAGTGGAAACATTGGCTATTCCGTCATTTTATTCAAGAAGATCATTCAAACTGCAAAGTGTTTACTTATTTTTGGATACTCGCAATCAAACACAACATTGTGATTTTGTAAAATACATTCAAGAAATCCGCCCCCGAAATGGGGCTTCTTTTAAAATGAAACAAAAATGGTCACAGCTGCACGTCTTGTGGAGACGTCCGTTACTTTCGCTTTCAAGTTAGCGATTTTAAAGCCCCCAGCGGAGTCACGGTGGGAAAATATTCCCATAGTAGCATCAATTGGCCTACCTGATTTTGAACACAAGAGGGCAGTAAAGCACTATGAATGATTTTTTTTTTTTTTTTTTTTTTGGCTAAACAACCATTCTGGCTGTTTTTAAACTTAAACATAAATCTTAAATTGAAAAAAAGGAATACAATGGGTTTAGTTCTAATATTAGTATAATTTTATAGAAAAATAAATGGTGTATAATTACATTTTAGAAAGATATGAGACATTTCCTGATTCTTTTTTTGACATAATCCCTCGCCATAGCAAAACCGTTTGAGATATTCAATATCCGTTCACAATTTAGCATCTTTAATGTATTTTCATCAAGTTGAAAAAGTTTTGTAACTGTAGATGAAACTACCCCCCCCCCCCCACACACACTTTTGTCACAAAAGGTGGCGCTACTGAGCCCCTGCACCACGCCCGTTTCTGAAACTTTGCACATGTCTACTGGCTAATAAATGTGATCTGTCTGTTAAGTTTCATGCAATTTTAAGCAATTTCAGGCATGCTAAGAGTCTCAAAAGCATCCAAAAAGAATATTAAAGTTTGATGCGTTGCCATGGCAACAGTATCTAAGATATCAATAATCCTTTCACAGGTCTACATCTGCCGTGTATTTACATTATACACATCAAGTTTGAAGCAAATCGGGTAAAAATAAGAGGGTGATTTCAAAGTATTTTGAAAGTGACACACTTCCTGCTGCCAGTTGGTGGCGCTATAACTTTGACTCACAATAGTCACATCCATGTGATCGGCCTCTCACAGCGAACACACTGTTGAAGTTTCATCAAGATCAGATAATGTATGCAGAAGTTATAACACACTTCCTGTTTCCTTTATTCGCCATAAATTCGTTTCCTCGCCACAGCCAAACCGTTCGAGATATCAAAAATCCCCTGGCAACTTTTCATCCTCAATGTCTTGACTTCATGCTGACCGAGTTTCGTGGCGATTGGTTGAATTCTCTAGGAGGAGTATATCGAATTCCAGGGGCATACGCTTCCAAACAAACCATAATAGCCGACTTCCTGTTGGGCTGGGGTAAAAAGTAAAAGTACAAAGGATATATGAATCGATGAGATCTATATGTGTACCGAGTTTCATATTATTACATTCAAGCGTGTTTGATTTATGGACCAAGTTTTCGGACCCCGTTCCAGGGGGCACTGTCGAGCCCCCCTGCCACGCCCGGGTACCAGCTTCAGCCCGGCCCTGATGGCCACGGGTTCTGACCCGTGTGCAAAGTTTCAAGAGTTTTTGAGCACGTTAAGGGCCCCCAAAGTGCGCTGAGAGTCTCAAAAGTATCCAAAAAGAATATTAAAGTTTGATGCGTTGTCACGGCAACAGCATCTAAGATATCAACAATCCTTTCACAGGTCTAAATCTGGCGTGTGTCTACATTATACACATCAAGTTTGAAGCAAATCGGGTAAAGCCTGTTTGATTTATGGACCAAGTTTTCGGACCCCATTCCAGGGGGCGCTGTCGAGCCCCCCTGCCACGCCCGGGTACCAGCTTCAGCCCGGCCCTGATGGCCGCGGTTTCTGACCCGTGTGCAAAGTTTCAAGAGTTTTTGAGCACGTTAAGGGCCCCAAAAGTGCGCTAAGAATCTCAAAAGTATCCAAAAAGAATATTAAAGTTTGATGCGTTGTCACGGCAACAGCATCTAAGATATCAACAATCCTTTCACAGGTCTACATCTGGCTTGTGTCTACATTATACACATCAAGTTTGAAGCAAATAGGGTAAAGCGTGTTGGATATATGGACCAAATTGTCTGACCCGTTCAAGGGGGCGCTGTCGAGCCCCCCTGCCACGCCCGGGTACCAGCTTCAGCCTGGCCCTGATGGCCGCGGGTTTTGTCCCGTGTGCAAAGTTTCAAGAGTTTTCGAGCACGTTAAGAACCCCAAAAGTGCCCGAAAGCATAAAAAAGCATGAAAAAGCTTAAAAAAAGGAATATTAATGTTTGATGCATTGCCATGGCAACAGTATCTAAGATATCAATAATCCTTTCACAGGTCTACATCTGGCGTGTGTCTACATTATGCACATGAAGTTTGAAGCAAATCGGGTAAAAATAAGAGGGTGATTTAAAAGCATTTTGAAAGTGACACACTTCCTGCTTCCAGTTGGTGGCGCTATAACTTTGACTCACAATAGTCACATCCATGTGATCGGGCTCTTACAACGAACACACTGCTGAAGTTTCATCAAGATTAGTTAATGTATGCAGTAGTTATAACACACTTCCTGTTTCACGTTTCTCGCCATAATTTCGTTTACTCGCCACGGCCAAACCGTTCGAGATATCAAAAATCCCCTGGCAATTTTTCATCCTCAGTGTCTTGACTTCATGCTGACCGAGTTTCGTGCCGTGTGTTTGAATTCTCTAGGAGGAGTATTTCACATTCCATTGCATGTGTTTTCCAAACAACCCTTAATAGCCGACTTCCTGTTGGGCTGGGGTAAAAAGTAAGAGCATGAAGTATATATGAACCGATGAGATCTATATGTGTACTGAGTTTCATATTATTACATGCAAGCGTGTTTGATTTATGGACCAAGTGTTCAAACCCCGTTCCAGGGGGCGCTGTCGAGCCCCCCTGCCACGCCCGGGTACCAGCTTCAGCCCGGCCCTGATGGCCGCGGGTTCTGAGATGTGTGCAAAGTTTCAAGAGTTTTCGAGCACGTTAAGGCCCCCAAAAGTGCCCAAAAGGTAGTAAAATAATAATAATAATAATAATAAATATAGCTGCGAGCAGCGATTACGGGCCCAAGCCGGTGGCACCGCAACCCCGGTGCCTTTAATTACCTAAAGGCACCGGAGTGGCGGTGCCGCCGGCTTTGGCCCTTCATCGCTGCTCGCAGCTATATTTATATATATATATATATATATATATATATATATATATATATAAACAAGCCGGTGGCACCGCCACCCCGGTGCCTTTAGGGTTACTGTGCGTGACGGGCAATAACGTAACCCCGCTTTGACCTTTGAGAAGATGTGTGCTGTAGAGCTTGCATCAGTGTGGGCTCTGCAAAAGTGTGCATTGAGGGCACATATCAACCACAAAGTATGCGTGAGCAAGCTTCTGAAACCTAAAATGAAAAATGAGACACCCTACGGTCTCATGGACTTAATGGACACATGAAATAAGTACACAAGTTTGAAAGTTATATGAAGTGTGCCAAGACAGAATATTTGCCTGATCTGATTAGAAAAATAGTTTTTGTGTGTGTGTGTGTGTGTGAGGCGTGATTGAACAATGTAGACATAAAAACATACTCCGTCCTTTTGTTCATACAGGACATTATTCAAACTACAAAGTGTTTACTTATATTTGTGTACAATCGCAATAAAACACAACATTGTGCTTTTGTCAAACTGTAAACTACAACTGTCACCCAACCAAAATCTCTTACACACACACACAAACACACACACACATAGTTTAAAAGCAAAAAAATCTTTTGGACATTCATCATATTGCATTGGTTTTCATTTCTTGTTCTCGAACAGAGCCCTAATCTGTTTATTTTTTCAGTTACACATTCTACATTGATTAAAAAAGAAAAATCAAATGTGCTTTTATTTTAGACATAAATAAATAATCTAGCATTCAGATGAGAGTAAAGTTAGTGTTAGTTCAAATTTTAAGGAAAACAAAAATATGATCTGAAATATCGCACATTCATTTAAAATTCATTCAGGTTCAATTACCAAACATACAAATCTCAATGTAATTTAAAGCAAACAATACATTTAAAATATATGGGTTGTATGCAATTTTTTTATATATAAAAAGATATATATCCAAAAATACAAAGCCTAAACTTTAACAAGGGTTAAACAATCACTGTAACAGACACAATCACACACACACACACACACACACACACGTCAAATCACTTACATTTTAGATGCAATATTGACTTTTTTTCTTTTTCAGCAGCGAAAATAGTTCAACAAAGATCACAGCAGAACCATCGAGCATCTCACAGCAACGCGTGCTCATTACTGAATGATTCAGCATTTTGAACAAATCGGTTGACTCAAAGATTCAACGACCAATCCATAATCTGTCTCATTCATGAATGACTCAGCCGTTCGAACGAATCGTTTGAACGAATGAATCAATGACTCGCTCATTAAGACGGTCGCCTGGCGACACCTAATGACGGTTTAGTGATATGTTTAAAAGTATCATTCTTTCCAACGATTGTTAATTAACTCATATTTGAAACATAAGCTATATATATATATATATATATATATATATATATATATATATACACACATATATATACACAAAAATAAAATAAACACATTTGAAGCGTGTTTGCTTACTAAATTGTGAGCTGAACGAAAGTTGCAGCAAATATCAGCAACAGGAGTCAAATTTCATTAATCACGAGAGTGAAGAGCTGACTGAAAAGATGATGACGGAATAGGCTATTTTATGTAAAAGCGCCTATTTAAGCGAATCTATCATTATACTCTTTTGTTGTTGTGTTTTCCGTGAAAAATAATAGACTATTGAACTCACAATTCAAGCACGCGCTCTGCACGCGCCACCATTATCAATGTCCGTGTGGACGTCCGCGATCGAACAGTGGAAACATTGGCTACTCCGTCATTTTATTCAAGAAGATCATTCAAACTGCAAAGTGTTTACTTATTTTTGGATACTCGCAATCAAACACAACATTGTGATTTTGTAAAATACATTCAAGAAATCCGCCCCCGAAATGGGGCTTCTTTTAAAATGAAACAAAAATGCTCACAGCTGCACGTCTTGTGGAGACGTCCGTTACTTTCGCTTTCAAGTTAGCGATTTTAAAGCCCCCAGCGGAGTCACGGTGGGAAAATATTCCCATAGTAGCATCAATTGGCCTACCTGATTTTGAACACAAGAGGGCAGTAAAGCACTATGAATGATTTTTTTTTTTTTTTTTTTTTTGGCTAAACAACCATTCTGGCTGTTTTTAAACTTAAACATAAATCTTAAATTGAAAAAAAGGAATACAATGGGTTTACTTCTAATATTAGTATAATTTTATAGAAAAATAAATGGTGTATAATTACATTTTAGAAAGATATGAGACATTTCCTGATTCTTTTTTTGACATAATCCCTCGCCATAGCAAAACCGTTTGAGATATTCAATATCCGTTCACAATTTAGCATCTTTAATGTATTTTCATCAAGTTGAAAAAGTTTTGTAACTGTAGATGAAACTAACCCCCCCCCCCCCCCACACACACTTTTGTCACAAAAGGTGGCGCTACTGAGCCCCTGCACCACGCCCGTTTCTGAAACTTTGCACATGTCTACTGGCTAATAAATGTGATCTGTCTGTCAAGTTTCATGCAATTTTAAGCAATTTCAGGCATGCTAAGAGTCTCAAAAGCATCCAAAAAGAATATTAAAGTTTGATGCGTTGCCATGGCAACAGTATCTAAGATTTCAATAATCCTTTCACAGGTCTACATCTGCCGTGTATTTACATTATACACATAAAGTTTGAAGCAAATTGGGTAAAAATAAGAGGGTGATTTCAAAGCCTTTAGGAAGTGACACACTTCCTGCTGCCAGTTGGTGGCGCTATAACTTTGACTCACAATAGTCACATCCATGTGATCGGACTCTTACAGCGAACACACTGCTGAAGTTTCATCAAGATCAGTTAATGTATGCAGAAGTTATAACACACTTCCTGTTTCCTTTATTCGCCATAAATTCGTTTCCTCGCCACAGCCAAACCGTTCGAGATATCAAAAATCCCCTGGCAACTTTTCATCCTCAATGTCTTGACTTCATGCTGACCGAGTTTCGTGGCGATTGGTTGAATTCTCTAGGAGGAGTATATCGAATTCCAGGGGCATACGCTTCCAAACAAACCATAATAGCCGACTTCCTGTTGGGCTGGGGTAAAAAGTAAAAGTACAAAGGATATATGAATCGATGAGATCTATATGTGTACCGAGTTTCATATTATTACATTCAAGCGTGTTTGATTTATGGACCAAGTTTTCGGACCCCGTTCCAGGGGGCGCTGTCGAGCCCCCCTGCCACGCCCGGGTACCAGCTTCAGCCCGGCCCTGATGGCCACGGGTTCTGACCCGTGTGCAAAGTTTCAAGAGTTTTTGAGCACGTTAAGGGCCCCCAAAGTGCGCTGAGAGTCTCAAAAGTATCCAAAAAGAATATTAAAGTTTGATGCGTTGTCACGGCAACAGCATCTAAGATATCAACAATCCTTTCACAGGTCTAAATCTGGCGTGTGTCTACATTATACACATCAAGTTTGAAGCAAATCGGGTAAAGCCTGTTTGATTTATGGACCAAGTTTTCGGACCCCATTCCAGGGGGCGCTGTCGAGCCCCCCTGCCACGCCCGGGTACCAGCTTCAGCCCGGCCCTGATGGCCGCGGTTTCTGACCCGTGTGCAAAGTTTCAAGAGTTTTTGAGCACGTTAAGGGCCCCAAAAGTGCGCTAAGAATCTCAAAAGTATCCAAAAAGAATATTAAAGTTTGATGCGTTGTCACGGCAACAGCATCTAAGATATCAACAATCCTTTCACAGGTCTACATCTGGCTTGTGTCTACATTATACACATCAAGTTTGAAGCAAATAGGGTAAAGCGTGTTGGATATATGGACCAAATTGTCTGACCCGTTCAAGGGGGCGCTGTCGAGCCCCCCTGCCACGCCCGGGTACCAGCTTCAGCCTGGCCCTGATGGCCGCGGGTTTTGTCCCGTGTGCAAAGTTTCAAGAGTTTTCGAGCACGTTAAGAACCCCAAAAGTGCCCGAAAGCATAAAAAAGCATGAAAAAGCTTAAAAAAAGGAATATTAATGTTTGATGCATTGCCATGGCAACAGTATCTAAGATATCAATAATCCTTTCACAGGTCTACATCTGGCGTGTGTCTACATTATGCACATGAAGTTTGAAGCAAATCGGGTAAAAATAAGAGGGTGATTTAAAAGCATTTTGAAAGTGACACACTTCCTGCTTCCAGTTGGTGGCGCTATAACTTTGACTCACAATAGTCACATCCATGTGATCGGGCTCTTACAACGAACACACTGCTGAAGTTTCATCAAGATTAGTTAATGTATCCAGTAGTTATAACACACTTCCTGTTTCACGTTTCTCGCCATAATTTCGTTTACTCGCCACGGCCAAACCGTTCGAGATATCAAAAATCCCCTGGCAATTTTTCATCCTCAGTGTCTTGACTTCATGCTGACCGAGTTTCGTGCCGTGTGTTTGAATTCTCTAGGAGGAGTATTTCACATTCCATTGCATGTGTTTTCCAAACAACCCTTAATAGCCGACTTCCTGTTGGGCTGGGGTAAAAAGTAAGAGCATGAAGTATATATGAACCGATGAGATCTATATGTGTACTGAGTTTCATATTATTACATGCAAGCGTGTTTGATTTATGGACCAAGTGTTCAAACCCCGTTCCAGGGGGCGCTGTCGAGCCCCCCTGCCACGCCCGGGTACCAGCTTCAGCCCGGCCCTGATGGCCGCGGGTTCTGAGATGTGTGCAAAGTTTCAAGAGTTTTCGAGCACGTTAAGGCCCCCAAAAGTGCCCAAAAGGTAGTAAAATAATAATAATAATAATAATAATAATAATAATAATAAATATAGCTGCGAGCAGCGATTACGGGCCCAAGCCGGTGGCACCGCAACCCCGGTGCCTTTAGTTACCTAAAGGCACCGGAGTGGCGGTGCCGCCGGCTTTGGCCCTTCATCGCTGCTCGCAGCTATATTCATATATATATATATATATATATATATATATATATAAACAAGCCGGTGGCACCGCCACCCCGGTGCCTTTATATATATATATATATATATATATATGTCTACATTGTTCAATCACGCCTCACACACACACACACACTTTTGCAGAGCCCACACCAATGCAAGCTCTATAGCACACATCTTCTCAAAGGTCAAAGCGGAGTTACGATATTGCCCGTCATGCACAGTAACCGTAAAGGCACCGGGGTGGCGGTGCCACCGGCTTGTTTATATATATATATATATCGTATTATTCTAACTTGTAAAAAACTATTAACTTTTGTTAATATTCAACCATTTCACAACAAACTTTTTTCCATAGATCAAACACAACATAATTATATGGTGGACTGAAACAAAAATTATTAATTAAATAAAATTATTGTTTTCCTCTGAAATAGCAAAAGCATCACACACTAGCTGTACCTGCTCTAAATAAAAAAGAGTAATTCAATAAAAATACAAAATCGAACTAAATAAAATAAATTATTACAAAAACAAAATCAAACCAAAGAAAATATATCTTCGAAAAAAAAAGCGAGTGTCATGAGGAAAGGCGCCTCAGGAATCGTCAGGATTAACTCCATGTGTAAGGAATTTTGATTGATTTTATTTGTCACTTGAAAATTATTGTTAAATGTGTGCCTGCATAACTTTAATAAGATTTATTTTCTTTGATTTGATTTTGTTTTATATAATTTATTTATTTCGATTTTGTATTTTTATTTAAATACTATTATTTATTTAGAGCAGGTACAGCTAAGTGTGCGATGCTTTTGCTATTTCAGAGGGAAAAAAACACATTTTATTTCAAAAAGGCTTTTCAATTAAATAAAATGTTCAAGCTTTGTTTTCGTTTTATTATTTTGTTTGTTTTAAGCTTTGTTTAATTTATATTGTTAATCATCTGACACAAAACAAATGCATAAAGTATCATTTTAACTTTTAAAAAACTATTAACATTTGTTAATAGTACATTGCCTGTCTTTTGTTAATAGGACAAAACATAGTTATTATATTTTATAATATTTTATAAATATATAAAATAAACATTTGTAATGAAATCGTTCAAAAAAATGATATTAGCATTGTTTTAAACTTTGAAACAGAAGTAGCGCAATGCCTGGCCACTCCCGCGCCGCCTCCTTTTCACAATCCGAGGGAACCATCTCCGGAATATTAACCTCACTCCTAGAAGTCCAATTCTCATTATTCATGCCTCTTACCTGGGATTGATTGCACACACACACACACACACACACACACACGCACGCACGCACTCACACGCACACACACACACACACACACACACACACACGTGTCAAGTCACTTACATTTTAGATGCAATATTGACTGTTCTTCTGTTTCAGCAGCGAAAATAGTTAAACAAAGATCACAGCAGAACCATTGCATCTCACAGCAACGTGTTTTCTCATTACTGAATGATTCAGCATTTTGAACAAATTGGTTGACTCAAAGATTCAATGACCAATCCATAAACATCTGTCTCATTCATGAATGACTCAGTCGTTCAAACGAATCGTTTGAACGAATGAATCAATGACCCGCTCATTAAGACGGTCGCCTGGCGACACCTAGTGACGGTTTAGTGTTATTTGATTATACACTCAAAATATTCCACAACAAATCCTTTAAATTTAATGATATTCAGAACAGAACACAAATAAAAAAATAACTATAATAAAGCCAAAACGAAATAATTTAAAACAAAAGTAAAAGTAAGTGGTGTTAGGCTCACGTAAATCTCTCTTTAGAATCTAAATGTTGCAACATTTGCGATGTATTTGGATGCTAAACTATTCTTTATTACAGGCTTTGTACTTCACTCACGTTCCAATATCGACGGAAAAAATCATCCTCTTCACTTGTGCAAAAATGTGCTTGGAAAAATCACAGTGGAGCGGTGCTTACTGTGAATGATACAAATTGTACTACTGACTATTTCAACATAGCAGTGTAATTTGTATATGTTAGGTTGAATGTTTTATTATTGTGTGTGTGTGTGTGTGTGTGTTTGTGTGTGTGTGTGTGTGTGTGTGTGTGTGTGTGTGTGTGTGTGTGTGTGTGTGTGTGTCAGTGTGTGTGTGGGGGTCTGGGTGGCTCAGCGCGATTGAACAGTGAAACATACTCCGTCATTTTCTTCATACAGGACATCATTCAAACGTCAAAGTGTTTACTTATATTTGTGTACACTCGCAATTAAACACAACATTGTGTTTTTGTTAAATAAATTAAAGTAATACGTCCCCCGAAATGGCGCTAATTTTAAAATGAAACTAAAATGCTCACGGCTGCACGGGCATTCATAACTCTGCGCGCCCACGGTGAGGGACGAGCAGAACAGAGCGAACGTTGTTTAGTTCATTCCTACTTCCATAGGAATTAATTGAAAAAGCTCACTCTACTCTGCACCATTATTAATGAATTGTGCAGACGTCCTTATTTTACTTTCGCTTTTTACCTGATTTTGAACACAAGAGGGCAGTATAACACTATGTATGATTTGGAAAAAAAATTTTTTTGACTAAACAACCATTCTGGCTGTTTTTAAACTTAAACATTATTCTCTAATTGCTCTCACCATGCCCGTTTCTGAAACTCTGCACATGTCTACTGTCTAATAAATGTGATGTGTCTGTCGGGTTTCATGCAATTTCAAGTATGTTAAGAGTCTCAAAAGCATCAACAAAGAATAATAAAGTTTGATGCGTTGCCACGGCAACAGTATCTAAGATATCAATAATCCTTTCTCAGGTCTACATCTGCCGTGTGTCTACATTATACACATAAAGTTTGAAGCAAATTGGGTAAAAATAAGAGGGTGATTTCAAAGCCTTTAGGAAGTGACACACTTCCTGCTGCCAGTTGGTGGCGCTATAACTTTGACTCACAATAGTCACATCCATGTGATCGGACTCTTACAGCGAACACACTGCTGAAGTTTCATCAAGATCAGTTAATGTATGCAGAAGTTATAACACACTTCCTGTTTCCTTTATTCGCCATAAATTCGTTTCCTCGCCACAGCCAAACCGTTCGAGATATCAAAAATCCCCTGGCAACTTTTCATCCTCAATGTCTTGACTTCATGCTGACCGAGTTTCGTGGCGATTGGTTGAATTCTCTAGGAGGAGTATATCGAATTCCAGGGGCATACGCTTCCAAACAAACCATAATAGCCGACTTCCTGTTGGGCTGGGGTAAAAAGTAAAAGTACAAAGGATATATGAATCGATGAGATCTATATGTGTACCGAGTTTCATATTATTACATTCAAGCGTGTTTGATTTATGGACCAAGTTTTCGGACCCCGTTCCAGGGGGCACTGTCGAGCCCCCCTGCCACGCCCGGGTACCAGCTTCAGCCCGGCCCTGATGGCCACGGGTTCTGACCCGTGTGCAAAGTTTCAAGAGTTTTTGAGCACGTTAAGGGCCCCCAAAGTGCGCTGAGAGTCTCAAAAGTATCCAAAAAGAATATTAAAGTTTGATGCGTTGTCACGGCAACAGCATCTAAGATATCAACAATCCTTTCACAGGTCTAAATCTGGCGTGTGTCTACATTATACACATCAAGTTTGAAGCAAATCGGGTAAAGCCTGTTTGATTTATGGACCAAGTTTTCGGACCCCATTCCAGGGGGCGCTGTCGAGCCCCCCTGCCACGCCCGGGTACCAGCTTCAGCCCGGCCCTGATGGCCGCGGTTTCTGACCCGTGTGCAAAGTTTCAAGAGTTTTTGAGCACGTTAAGGGCCCCAAAAGTGCGCTAAGAATCTCAAAAGTATCCAAAAAGAATATTAAAGTTTGATGCGTTGTCACGGCAACAGCATCTAAGATATCAACAATCCTTTCACAGGTCTACATCTGGCTTGTGTCTACATTATACACATCAAGTTTGAAGCAAATAGGGTAAAGCGTGTTGGATATATGGACCAAATTGTCTGACCCGTTCAAGGGGGCGCTGTCGAGCCCCCCTGCCACGCCCGGGTACCAGCTTCAGCCTGGCCCTGATGGCCGCGGGTTTTGTCCCGTGTGCAAAGTTTCAAGAGTTTTCGAGCACGTTAAGAACCCCAAAAGTGCCCGAAAGCATAAAAAAGCATGAAAAAGCTTAAAAAAAGGAATATTAATGTTTGATGCATTGCCATGGCAACAGTATCTAAGATATCAATAATCCTTTCACAGGTCTACATCTGGCGTGTGTCTACATTATGCACATGAAGTTTGAAGCAAATCGGGTAAAAATAAGAGGGTGATTTAAAAGCATTTTGAAAGTGACACACTTCCTGCTTCCAGTTGGTGGCGCTATAACTTTGACTCACAATAGTCACATCCATGTGATCGGGCTCTTACAACG
Organism: Tiaroga cobitis; assembly: GCA_030578255.1. Taxonomy (NCBI): domain Eukaryota; kingdom Metazoa; phylum Chordata; class Actinopteri; order Cypriniformes; family Leuciscidae; genus Tiaroga; species Tiaroga cobitis. The sequence continues at coordinate 9,864,994 of CM060609.1, read as the reverse complement.
AACACACTGCTGAAGTTTCATCAAGATTAGTTAATGTATGCAGTAGTTATAACACACTTCCTGTTTCACGTTTCTCGCCATAATTTCGTTTACTCGCCACGGCCAAACCGTTCGAGATATCAAAAATCCCCTGGCAATTTTTCATCCTCAGTGTCTTGACTTCATGCTGACCGAGTTTCGTGCCGTGTGTTTGAATTCTCTAGGAGGAGTATTTCACATTCCATTGCATGTGTTTTCCAAACAACCCTTAATAGCCGACTTCCTGTTGGGCTGGGGTAAAAAGTAAAAGTACAAAGGATATATGAATCGATGAGATCTATATGTGTACCGAGTTTCATATTATTACATTCAAGCGTGTTTGATTTATGGACCAAGTTTTCGGACCCCGTTCCAGGGGGCACTGTCGAGCCCCCCTGCCACGCCCGGGTACCAGCTTCAGCCCGGCCCTGATGGCCACGGGTTCTGACCCGTGTGCAAAGTTTCAAGAGTTTTTGAGCACGTTAAGGGCCCCCAAAGTGCGCTGAGAGTCTCAAAAGTATCCAAAAAGAATATTAAAGTTTGATGCGTTGTCACGGCAACAGCATCTAAGATATCAACAATCCTTTCACAGGTCTAAATCTGGCGTGTGTCTACATTATACACATCAAGTTTGAAGCAAATCGGGTAAAGCCTGTTTGATTTATGGACCAAGTTTTCGGACCCCATTCCAGGGGGCGCTGTCGAGCCCCCCTGCCACGCCCGGGTACCAGCTTCAGCCCGGCCCTGATGGCCGCGGTTTCTGACCCGTGTGCAAAGTTTCAAGAGTTTTTGAGCACGTTAAGGGCCCCAAAAGTGCGCTAAGAATCTCAAAAGTATCCAAAAAGAATATTAAAGTTTGATGCGTTGTCACGGCAACAGCATCTAAGATATCAACAATCCTTTCACAGGTCTACATCTGGCTTGTGTCTACATTATACACATCAAGTTTGAAGCAAATAGGGTAAAGCGTGTTGGATATATGGACCAAATTGTCTGACCCGTTCAAGGGGGCGCTGTCGAGCCCCCCTGCCACGCCCGGGTACCAGCTTCAGCCTGGCCCTGATGGCCGCGGGTTTTGTCCCGTGTGCAAAGTTTCAAGAGTTTTCGAGCACGTTAAGAACCCCAAAAGTGCCCGAAAGCATAAAAAAGCATGAAAAAGCTTAAAAAAAGGAATATTAATGTTTGATGCATTGCCATGGCAACAGTATCTAAGATATCAATAATCCTTTCACAGGTCTACATCTGGCGTGTGTCTACATTATGCACATGAAGTTTGAAGCAAATCGGGTAAAAATAAGAGGGTGATTTAAAAGCATTTTGAAAGTGACACACTTCCTGCTTCCAGTTGGTGGCGCTATAACTTTGACTCACAATAGTCACATCCATGTGATCGGGCTCTTACAACGAACACACTGCTGAAGTTTCATCAAGATTAGTTAATGTATGCAGTAGTTATAACACACTTCCTGTTTCACGTTTCTCGCCATAATTTCGTTTACTCGCCACGGCCAAACCGTTCGAGATATCAAAAATCCCCTGGCAATTTTTCATCCTCAGTGTCTTGACTTCATGCTGACCGAGTTTCGTGCCGTGTGTTTGAATTCTCTAGGAGGAGTATTTCACATTCCATTGCATGTGTTTTCCAAACAACCCTTAATAGCCGACTTCCTGTTGGGCTGGGGTAAAAAGTAAGAGCATGAAGTATATATGAACCGATGAGATCTATATGTGTACTGAGTTTCATATTATTACATGCAAGCGTGTTTGATTTATGGACCAAGTGTTCAAACCCCGTTCCAGGGGGCGCTGTCGAGCCCCCCTGCCACGCCCGGGTACCAGCTTTAGCCCGGCCCTGATGGCCGCGGGTTCTGAGATGTGTGCAAAGTTTCAAGAGTTTTCGAGCACGTTAAGGCCCCCAAAAGTGCCCAAAAGGTAGTAAAATAATAATAAATATAGCTGCGAGCAGCGATTACGGGCCCAAGCCGGTGGCACCGCAACCCCGGTGCCTTTAATTACCTAAAGGCACCGGAGTGGCGGTGCCGCCGGCTTTGGCCCTTCATCGCTGCTCGCAGCTATATTTATATGCACACTTTTGCACACCGGGGTGGCGGTGCCACCGGCTTGTTTATATATATATATATATATAAACAAGCCGGTGGCACCGCCACCCCGGTGCCTTTAGGGTTACTGTGCGTGACGGGCAATAACGTAACCCCGCTTTGACCTTTGAGAAGATGTGTGCTGTAGAGCTTGCATCAGTGTGGGCTCTGCAAAAGTGTGCATTGAGGGCACATATCAACCACAAAGTATGCGTGAGCAACCTTCTGAAACCTAAAATGAAAAATGAGACACCCTACGGTCTCATGGACTTAATGGAAACATGAAATAAGTACACAAGTTTGAAAGTTATATGAAGTGTGCCAAGACAGAATATTTGCCTGATCTGATTAGAAAAATAGTTTTTGTGTGTGTGTGTGTGTGTGTGAGGCGTGATTGAACAATGTAGACATAAAAACATACTCCGTCCTTTTGTTCATACAGGACATTATTCAAACTACAAAGTGTTTACTTATATTTGTGTACAATCGCAATAAAACACAACATTGTGCTTTTGTCAAACTGTAAACTACAACTGTCACCCAACCAAAATCTCTTACACACACACACACACACACACACACACACACACACACACACAGACACACATAGTTTAAAAGCAAAAAAATCTTTTGGACATTCATCATATTGCATTGGTTTTCATTTCTTGTTCTCGAACAGAGCCCTAATCTGTTTATTTTTTCAGTTACACATTCTACATTGATTAAAAAAGAAAAATCAAATGTGCTTTTATTTTAGACATAAATAAATAATCTATCATTCAGATGAGAGTAAAGTTAGTGTTAGTTCAAATTTTAAGGAAAACAAAAATATGATCTGAAATATCGCACATTCATTTAAAATTCATTCAGGTTCAATTACCAAACATACAAATCTCAATGTAATTTAAAGCAAACAATACATTTAAAATATATGGGTTGTATGCAATTTTTTTATATATAAAAAGATATATATCCAAAAATACAAAGCCTAAACTTTAACAAGGGTTAAACAATCACTGTAACAGACACAATCACACACACACACACACACACACACACGTCAAATCACTTACATTTTAGATGCAATATTGACTTTTTTTCTGTTTCAGCAGCGAAAATAGTTCGACAAAGATCACAGCAGAACCATCGAGCATCTCACAGCAACGCGTTCTCATTACTGAATGATTCAGCATTTTGAACAAATCGGTTGACTCAAAGATTCAACGACCAATCCATAATCTGTCTCATTCATGAATGACTCAGCCGTTCGAACGAATCGTTTGAACGAATGAATCAATGACTCGCTCATTAAGACGGTCGCCTGGCGACACCTAATGACGGTTTAGTGATATGTTTAAAAGTATCATTCTTTCCAACGATTGTTAATTAACTCATATTTGAAACATAAGCTATATATATATATATATATATATAATATATATATATATATATATATATATATACACACATATATATACACAAAAATAAAATAAACACATTTGAAGCGTGTTTGCTTACTAAATTGTGAGCTGAACGAAAGTTGCAGCAAATATCAGCAACAGGAGTCAAATTTCATTAATCACGAGAGTGAAGAGCTGACTGAAAAGATTATGACGGAATAGGCTATTTTATGTAAAAGCGCCTATTTAAGCGAATCTATCATTATACTCTTTTGTTGTTGTGTTTTCCGTGAAAAATAATAGACTATTGAACTCACAATTCAAGCACGCGCTCTGCACGCGCCACCATTATCAATGTCCGTGTGGACGTCCGCGATCGAACAGTGGAAACATTGGCTACTCCGTCATTTTATTCAAGAAGATCATTCAAACTGCAAAGTGTTTACTAATTTTTGGATACTCGCAATCAAACACAACATTGTGATTTTGTAAAATACATTCAAGAAATCCGCCCCCGAAATGGGGCTTCTTTTAAAATGAAACGAAAATGCTCACAGCTGCACGTCTTGTGGAGACGTCCGTTACTTTCGCTTTCAAGTTAGCGATTTTAAAGCCCCCAGCGGAGTCACGGTGGGAAAATATTCCCATAGTAGCATCAATTGGCCTACCTGATTTTGAACACAAGAGGGCAGTAAAGCACTATGAATGATTTTAATTTTTTTTATTTTTTTGGCTAAACAACCATTCTGGCTGTTTTTAAACTTAAACATAAATCTTAAATTGAAAAAAAGGAAGACAATGGGTTTAGTTCTAATATTAGTATAATTTTATAGAAAAATAAATGGTGTATAATTACATTTTAGAAAGATATGAGACATTTCCTGATTCTTTTTTTGACATAATCCCTCGCCATAGCAAAACCGTTTGAGATATTCAATATCCGTTCACAATTTAGCATCTTTAAAGTATTTTCATCAAGTTGAAAAAGTTTTGTAACTGTAGATGAAACTAACCCCCCCCACACACACACTTTTGTCACAAAAGGTGGCGCTACTGAGCCCCTGCACCACGCCCGTTTCTGAAACTTTGCACATGTCTACTGGCTAATAAATGTGATCTGTCTGTCAAGTTTCATGCAATTTTAAGCAATTTCAGGCATGCTAAGAGTCTCAAAAGCATCCAAAAAGAATATTAAAGTTTGATGCGTTGTCACGGCAACAGTATCTAAGATATCAATAATCCTTTCACAGGTCTACATCTGGCGTGTGTCTACATTATACACATAAAGTTTGAAGCAAATCGGGTAAAAATAAGAGGGTGATTTAAAAGCATTTTGAAAGTTACACACTTCCTGCTGCCAGTTGGTGGCGCTATAACTTTGACTCACAATAGTCACATCCATGTGATCGGCCTCTTACAGCGAACACACTGCTAAAGTTTCATCAAGATCAGTTACTGTATGCTGAAGTTATAACACACTTCCTGTTTCACGTTTCTCGCCATAAATTCGTTTCCTCGCCACGGCCAAACCGTTCGAGATATCAAAAATCCCCTGGCAATTTTTCATGCTCAATGTCTTGACTTCATGCTGACCGAGTTTCGTGGCGATTGGTTGAATTCTCTAGGAGGAGTATATCGAATTCCAGGGGCATACGCTTCCAAACAAACCATAATAGCCGACTTCCTGTTGGGCTGGGGTAAAAAGTAAAAGTACAAAGGATATATGAATCGATGAGATCTATATGTGTACCGAGTTTCATATTATTACATTCAAGCGTGTTTGATTTATGGACCAAGTTTTCGGACCCCGTTCCAGGGGGCACTGTCGAGCCCCCCTGCCACGCCCGGGTACCAGCTTCAGCCCGGCCCTGATGGCCACGGGTTCTGACCCGTGTGCAAAGTTTCAAGAGTTTTTGAGCACGTTAAGGGCCCCCAAAGTGCGCTGAGAGTCTCAAAAGTATCCAAAAAGAATATTAAAGTTTGATGCGTTGTCACGGCAACAGCATCTAAGATATCAACAATCCTTTCACAGGTCTAAATCTGGCGTGTGTCTACATTATACACATCAAGTTTGAAGCAAATCGGGTAAAGCCTGTTTGATTTATGGACCAAGTTTTCGGACCCCATTCCAGGGGGCGCTGTCGAGCCCCCCTGCCACGCCCGGGTACCAGCTTCAGCCCGGCCCTGATGGCCGCGGTTTCTGACCCGTGTGCAAAGTTTCAAGAGTTTTTGAGCATGTTAAGGGCCCCAAAAGTGCGCTAAGAATCTCAAAAGTATCCAAAAAGAATATTAAAGTTTGATGCGTTGTCACGGCAACAGCATCTAAGATATCAACAATCCTTTCACAGGTCTACATCTGGCTTGTGTCTACATTATACACATCAAGTTTGAAGCAAATAGGGTAAAGCGTGTTGGATATATGGACCAAATTGTCTGACCCGTTCAAGGGGGCGCTGTCGAGCCCCCCTGCCACGCCCGGGTACCAGCTTCAGCCTGGCCCTGATGGCCGCGGGTTTTGTCCCGTGTGCAAAGTTTCAAGAGTTTTTGAGCACGTTGAGAACCCCAAAAGTGCCCGAAAGCATAAAAAAGCATGAAAAAGCTTAAAAAAAGGAATATTAATGTTTGATGCATTGCCATGGCAACAGTATCTAAGATATCAATAATCCTTTCACAGGTCTACATCTGGCGTGTGTCTACATTATGCACATGAAGTTTGAAGCAAATCGGGTAAAAATAAGAGGGTGATTTAAAAGCATTTTGAAAGTGACACACTTCCTGCTTCCAGTTGGTGGCGCTATAACTTTGACTCACAATAGTCACATCCATGTGATCGGGCTCTTACAACGAACACACTGCTGAAGTTTCATCGAGATTAGTTAATGTATGCAGTAGTTATAACACACTTCCTGTTTCACGTTTCTCGCCATAATTTCGTTTACTCGCCACGGCCAAACCGTTCGAGATATCAAAAATCCCCTGGCAATTTTTCATCCTCAGTGTCTTGACTTCATGCTGACCGAGTTTCGTGCCGTGTGTTTGAATTCTCTAGGAGGAGTATTTCACATTCCATTGCATGTGTTTTCCAAACAACCCTTAATAGCCGACTTCCTGTTGGGCTGGGGTAAAAAGTAAGAGCATGAAGTATATATGAACCGATGAGATCTATATGTGTACTGAGTTTCATATTATTACATGCAAGCGTGTTTGATTTATGGACCAAGTGTTCAAACCCCGTTCCAGGGGGCGCTGTCGAGCCCCCCTGCCACGCCCGGGTACCAGCTTCAGCCCGGCCCTGATGGCCGCGGGTTCTGAGATGTGTGCAAAGTTTCAAGAGTTTTCGAGCACGTTAAGGCCCCCAAAAGTGCCCAAAAGGTAGTAAAATAATAATAATAATAAATAAATATAGCTGCGAGCAGCGATTACGGGCCCAAGCCGGTGGCACCGCAACCCCGGTTCCTTTAGTTACCTAAAGGCACCGGGGTGGCGGTGCCGCCGGCTTTGGCCCTTCATCGCTGCTCGCAGCTATATTTATATATATATATATATATATATATATATATATATAAATTATATATATATATATAAAAAATACATATATATATATATATATATATATTTTTTTTTTTTTTTATATACATATATATATATCACTTGCCTTACCTGAGAACAATGAAAACAATAAAAAAAACTAGGGAATCACTAAACCGAGAGAATTATTCTGTTTTGATGATACACTCAAAATATTACACAAGCAATTCTTTAAATTTAATGATATTCAGAACAGAACAAGAATTCAAAAAAACTATAATTAAGAATTAACCGAAATAATTGAAAGCGAAAGTGAAAGTAAGTGGTGTTTGGCTCACGTAACTCTCTCATTAGAATCAAACTGTTTCAACATTTGCGATGTATTTGGATGCTAAACTATTCTTTATTATGGGCTTTGTACTTCACTCAGGTTTCAATATGTGTGTGTGTGTGTGTGTGTGTGTGTGTGTGTGAGGTGCGGGTGCGGGTGCGATTGAACTGTTACACATAAAAACATACTCCGTCCAATAAAACACAACAAAGTGCTTTTTTCAAACTATAAACTCTTGTCAAACTGTAACCTACAACTGTCACCAAACTAAAATCACACGCACACACTGTCTAAAAGCAAAAAATATTTATCCAACCCCATTTAAAACAGTCTGTGGGTGCCATCTTTTGGACATTCACCACATCGCATTGATTTTCATTTATTGTCCTCAGAGCCCTAATCTGTTTATTTTTCAATTACACATTCTACATTGATTAAAAAAGAAAAATTCAAATGTGTTTTTATTTTATACAGGAATAAATTATTTATAATTCAGATGAGAATAAAGTTAGTGTTTTACAATTTTAAGGAAAACAAATATATTGTTCTGAAATATAGCACATTCATTTTAAATTCATTCAGCTTCAATTACCAATACAATCTTAATTTTATTTAAAGCAAACTATACATTTAAAAGATCTTGGTTCTGTGCATATTTTGTAATTTAAAAAAAATACAAAATTGTTATGCAAAAAGACAAGGCCTTAGAGATTTCTTTATCCTTTAATGCAGGAAAAATCACACAGCAATGAAAGGCTTAATATCATGTCACTGTAACAGCCAGCCAGCCACACACACACATATAAACACAGACACCAGCCCTCCCTCCCCCTCCCTCCCCACACAGACAGCCACACACACACACACACATAGAATGGGAGGGGGCCCTCTCTCTGTCAAAGAGTGACAGAGAGAGATACCATTTCATGAAATCCACATTCAAACCACAATATCTGACCTTCTGAGGGTTGGAGCTATTGACTGTAAATTAGAAAGTTGTTTGGCTTGAGGAGAAGAATATACAAGCTGAGTTTTGTAACTGTAGGTAAATCTAACTAAGTTATAACACACTTTATATGTCCTTTTTTAGTCATGAAAATTCATTTCCTCGCCACGGCCAAACCGTTCGAGATATCAAAAATCCGTCAGCAATTTAGCATCCTCAATGTCTTGACTTCATGCACGCCTAGTTTGGCGATGATTGAATGAATTGCCTAGGAGTAGTACTTCAAATTCCACAGCAAGCGTTTTCCAAACAACCCATAATAGCCGACTTCCTGTTGGGCTGGCGTAAAACTTGACCAGGGGTAAAATGTTTGGCCCGATGAGATCTATATGTGTACTGAGTTTCATATTAATTCATGCAAGCGTGTTGAATATATGGACCAAATTGTCGGACCCCGTTCAAGGGGGCGCTGTTGAGCCCCCCTGCCACGCCCGGGTACCAGCTTCAGCCCGGCCCTGATGGCCGTGGGTTCTGACCTGTGTGCAAAATTTCAAAAGTTTTTGAGCACGTTAAGAGTCCCAAAATCCCCTGAAACCTTGAAATGCATTAAACTCAATAGACAAATCCCTCACACACAGAGACGGAAAGAGAGGGAGAGAAAATTCTCAGAAACATCCACATTCAAACTAAAATATCTGACTCCCTCTTGGTCTGAGCTAATGACAGTAAATTAGAAAGTTGTCCGGCTTGATCTGAACAATATGCGTACTGAGTTTTATGATTGTAGGTAAAACTATAGAACTAACACCCCCACTTTTGTCAAAAGGTGGCGCTACTGAGCCCCTGCACCACGCCCGTTTCTGAAACTTTGCACATGTCTACTGGCTAATAAATGTGATGTGTCTGTCGAGTTTCATGTTATTTCAAGTATGTTAAGAGTCTCAAAAGCATCAACAAAGAATATTAAAGTTTGATGCGTTGCCACGGCAACAGTATCTAATATATCAATGATCCTTTCACAGGTCTACATCTGCCGTGTATTTACATTATACAGATGAAGTTTGAAGCAAATTGGGTAAAAATAAGAGGGTGATTTCAAAGCCTTTAGGAAGTGACACACTTCCTGCTGCCAGTTGGTGGCGCTATAACTTTGACTCACAATAGTCACATCCATGTGATCGGACTCTTACAGCGAACACACTGCTGAAGTTTCATCAAGATCAGTTAATGTATGCAGAAGTTATAACACACTTCCTGTTTCCTTTATTCGCCATAAATTCGTTTCCTCGCCACGGCCAAACCGTTCGAGATATCAAAAATCCCCTGGCAACTTTTCATCCTCAATGTCTTGACTTCATGCTGACCGAGTTTCGTGGCGATTGGTTGAATTCTCTAGGAGGAGTATATCGAATTCCAGGGGCATACGCTTCCAAACAAACCATAATAGCCGACTTCCTGTTGGGCTGGGGTAAAAAGTAAAAGTACAAAGGATATATGAATCGATGAGATCTATATGTGTACCGAGTTTCATATTATTACATTCAAGCGTGTTTGATTTATGGACCAAGTTTTCGGACCCCGTTCCAGGGGGCACTGTCGAGCCCCCCTGCCACGCCCGGGTACCAGCTTCAGCCCGGCCCTGATGGCCACGGGTTCTGACCCGTGTGCAAAGTTTCAAGAGTTTTTGAGCACGTTAAGGGCCCCCAAAGTGCGCTGAGAGTCTCAAAAGTATCCAAAAAGAATATTAAAGTTTGATGCGTTGTCACGGCAACAGCATCTAAGATATCAACAATCCTTTCACAGGTCTAAATCTGGCGTGTGTCTACATTATACACATCAAGTTTGAAGCAAATCGGGTAAAGCCTGTTTGATTTATGGACCAAGTTTTCGGACCCCATTCCAGGGGGCGCTGTCGAGCCCCCCTGCCACGCCCGGGTACCAGCTTCAGCCCGGCCCTGATGGCCGCGGTTTCTGACCCGTGTGCAAAGTTTCAAGAGTTTTTGAGCACGTTAAGGGCCCCAAAAGTGCGCTAAGAATCTCAAAAGTATCCAAAAAGAATATTAAAGTTTGATGCGTTGTCACGGCAACAGCATCTAAGATATCAACAATCCTTTCACAGGTCTACATCTGGCTTGTGTCTACATTATACACATCAAGTTTGAAGCAAATAGGGTAAAGCGTGTTGGATATATGGACCAAATTGTCTGACCCGTTCAAGGGGGCGCTGTCGAGCCCCCCTGCCACGCCCGGGTACCAGCTTCAGCCTGGCCCTGATGGCCGCGGGTTTTGTCCCGTGTGCAAAGTTTCAAGAGTTTTCGAGCACGTTAAGAACCCCAAAAGTGCCCGAAAGCATAAAAAAGCATGAAAAAGCTTAAAAAAAGGAATATTAATGTTTGATGCATTGCCATGGCAACAGTATCTAAGATATCAATAATCCTTTCACAGGTCTACATCTGGCGTGTGTCTACATTATGCACATGAAGTTTGAAGCAAATCGGGTAAAAATAAGAGGGTGATTTAAAAGCATTTTGAAAGTGACACACTTCCTGCTTCCAGTTGGTGGCGCTATAACTTTGACTCACAATAGTCACATCCATGTGATCGGGCTCTTACAACGAACACACTGCTGAAGTTTCATCGAGATTAGTTAATGTATGCAGTAGTTATAACACACTTCCTGTTTCACGTTTCTCGCCATAATTTCGTTTACTCGCCACGGCCAAACCGTTCGAGATATCAAAAATCCCCTGGCAATTTTTCATCCTCAGTGTCTTGACTTCATGCTGACCGAGTTTCGTGCCGTGTGTTTGAATTCTCTAGGAGGAGTATTTCACATTCCATTGCATGTGTTTTCCAAACAACCCTTAATAGCCGACTTCCTGTTGGGCTGGGGTAAAAAGTAAGAGCATGAAGTATATATGAACCGATGAGATCTATATGTGTACTGAGTTTCATATTATTACATGCAAGCGTGTTTGATTTATGGACCAAGTGTTCAAACCCCGTTCCAGGGGGCGCTGTCGAGCCCCCCTGCCACGCCCGGGTACCAGCTTCAGCCCGGCCCTGATGGCCGCGGGTTCTGAGATGTGTGCAAAGTTTCAAGAGTTTTCGAGCACGTTAAGGCCCCCAAAAGTGCCCAAAAGGTAGTAAAATAATAATAATAATAATAATAATAATAATAATAATAATAATAAATAATAATCCTTAGGAAAACAATAGGGCCTTCGCCTTTTCAAGGCTTGGGCCCTAATAATAATAATAATAATAATAATAAATATAGCTGCGAGCAGCGATTACGGGCCCAAGCCGGTGGCACCGCAACCCTGGTTCCTTTAGTTACCTAAAGGCACCGGGGTGGCGGTGCCGCCGGCTTTGGCCCTTCATCGCTGCTCGCAGCTATATTTATATATATATATATATATATATATATATATAAATTATATATATATATATAAAAAATACATATATATATATATATATATATATTTTTTATATACATATATATATATATATATATATATATCTCACTTGCCTTACCTGAGAACAATGAAAACAATAAAAAAAACTAGGGAATCACTAAACCGAGAGAATTATTCTGTTTTGATGATACACTCAAAATATTACACAAGCAATTCTTTAAATTTAATGATATTCAGAACAGAACAAGAATTCAAAAAAACTATAATTAAGAATTAACCGAAATAATTGAAAGCGAAAGTGAAAGTAAGTGGTGTTTGGCCACGTAACTCTCTCATTAGAATCAAACTGTTTCAACATTTGCGATGTATTTGGATGCTAAACTATTCTTTATTATGGGCTTTGTACTTCACTCAGGTTTCAATATGTGTGTGTGTGTGTGTGTGTGTGTGTGTGTGTGTGTGTGTGAGGTGCGGGTGCGATTGAACTGTTACACATAAAAACATACTCCGTCCAATAAAACACAACAAAGTGCTTTTTTCAAACTATAAACTCTTGTCAAACTGTAACCTACAACTGTCACCAAACTAAAATCACACGCACACACTGTCTAAAAGCAAAAAATATTTATCCAACCCCATTTAAAACAGTCTGTGGGTGCCATCTTTTGGACATTCACCACATCGCATTGATTTTCATTTATTGTCCTCAGAGCCCTAATCTGTTTATTTTTCAATTACACATTCTACATTGATTAAAAAAGAAAAATTCAAATGTGTTTTTATTTTATACAGGAATAAATTATTTATAATTCAGATGAGAATAAAGTTAGTGTTTTACAATTTAAAGGAAAACAAATATATTGTTCTGAAATATAGCACATTCATTTTAAATTCATTCAGCTTCAATTACCAATACAATCTTAATTTTATTTAAAGCAAACTATACATTTAAAAGATCTTGGTTCTGTGCATATTTTGTAATTTAAAAAAAATACAAAATTGTTATGCAAAAAGACAAGGCCTTAGAGATTTCTTTATCCTTTAATGCAGGAAAAATCACACAGCAATGAAAGGCTTAATATCATGTCACTGTAACAGCCAGCCAGCCACACACACACATATAAACACAGACACCAGCCCTCCCTCCCCCTCCCTCCCCACACAGACAGCCACACACACACACACACATAGAATGGGAGGGGGCCCTCTCTCTGTCAAAGAGTGACAGAGAGAGATACCATTTCATGAAATCCACATTCAAACCACAATATCTGACTTTCTGAGGGTTGGAGCTATTGACTGTAAATTAGAAAGTTGTTTGGCTTGAGGAGAAGAATATACAAGCTGAGTTTTGTAACTGTAGGTAAATCTAACTAAGTTATAACACACTTTATATGTCCTTTTTTAGTCATGAAAATTCATTTCCTCGCCACGGCCAAACCGTTCGAGATATCAAAAATCCGTCAGCAATTTAGCATCCTCAATGTCTTGACTTCATGCACGCCTAGTTTGGCGATGATTGAATGAATTGCCTAGGAGTAGTACTTCAAATTCCACAGCAAGCGTTTTCCAAACAACCCATAATAGCCGACTTCCTGTTGGGCTGGCGTAAAACTTGACCAGGGGTAAAATGTTTGGCCCGATGAGATCTATATGTGTACTGAGTTTCATATTAATTCATGCAAGCGTGTTGAATATATGGACCAAATTGTCGGACCCCGTTCAAGGGGGCGCTGTTGAGCCCCCCTGCCACGCCCGGGTACCAGCTTCAGCCCGGCCCTGATGGCCGTGGGTTCTGACCTGTGTGCAAAATTTCAAAAGTTTTTGAGCACGTTAAGAGTCCCAAAATCCCCTGAAACCTTGAAATGCATTAAAATCAATAGACAAATCCCTCACACACAGAGACGGAAAGAGAGGGAGAGAAAATTCTCAGAAACATCCACATTCAAACTAAAATATCTGACTCCCTCTTGGTCTGAGCTAATGACAGTAAATTAGAAAGTTGTCCGGCTTGATCTGAACAATATGCGTACCGAGTTTTATGATTGTAGGTAAAACTATAGAACTAACACCCCCACTTTTGTCAAAAGGTGGCGCTACTGAGCCCCTGCACCACGTCCGTTCCTGAAACTTTGCACATGTCTACTGGCTAATAAATGTGACATGTCTGTCGAGTTTCATGCAATTTCAAGCATGCTAAGAGTCTCAAATGCATCCTAAAAGAATTTTAAAGTATGATGCGTTGCCACGGCAACAGTATCAAAGATATCAAGAATCCATTCACAGGTCTACATCTGCCGTATGTTTACATTATACAGATGAAGTTTGAAGCAAATTGGGTTCAAATAAGAGGGTGATTTCACAGCATTTTGAAAGTGACACACTTCCTGCTGCCAGTTGGTGGCGCTATAACTTTGACTCACAATAGTCACATCCATGTGATCGTCCTCTTACAACGAACACACTGCTGAAGTTTCATTAAGATCAGTTAATGTATGCTGAAGTTATAACACACTTCCTGTTTCACGTTTCTCGCCATAATTTCATTTCCTCGCCACGGCCAAACCGTTCGAGATATCAAAAATCCGCTGGCAATTTTTCATCCTCAATGTCTTGACTTCATGCTGACCGAGTTTCGTGGCATTTCTTTGAATTCTCTAGGAGAAGTACTTTAAATTCCATTGCATGCGTTTTACAAACAACCCTAAATAGCCGACTTCCTGTTGGGCTGGGGTAAAAAGTAAGAGCATGAAGTATATATGAACCGATGAGATCTATATGTGTACTGAGTTTCATATTCTTACATGCAAGCGTGTTTGATTTATGGACCAAGTTTTCGGACCCCGTTCCAGGGGGCGCTGTCGAGCCCCCCTGCCACGCCCGGGTACCATCTTCAGCCCGGCCCTGATGGCCGCGGGTTCTGACCCGTGTGCAAAGTTTCAAGAGTTTTCGTGCACGTTAAGAGCCCCAAAAGTGCCCGAATAGTCGTAAGAAAAATAAAAGAGAAAAAAAAAAAAAATAATCCTAAGGAAAACAATAGGGCCTTCGCCCTTTCAGGGCTTGGGCCCTAATAATCCTTAGGAAAACAATAGGGCCTTCGCCTTTTCAAGGCTTGGGCCCTAATAAATAATAATCCTTAGGAAAACAATAGGGCCTTCGCCTTTTCAAGGCTTGGGCCCTAATAATAATAATAAATAATAATCCTTAGGAAAACAATAGGGCCTTCGCCTTTTCAAGGCTTGGGCCCTAATAATAATCCTTAGGAAAACAATAGGGCCTTCGCCTTTTCAAGGCTTGGGCCCTAATAAAACTTGTATGAAGTTGTTTGTAAGGGACAGTTTTTGGTAATAATTTCAGGGGAGGACAGAGATGAGCCACTAGTAGGGGAAGAAATTGAGATTGAGAGGGGAGTCAGAATCAAGAAGACAGAGAAGATTATGAGCATGAGGGAGATGTAGAACCAGTACTTGGTGATGATCCTTTTACAAACATCAAGAGTGATATTCAGTGGCGTCGTCACACCCGCTTTGCCCCAGTATAGAAACAATGTGGGAAAGTCCCACCACTGACCCCCCTGAGCCACTAACACCACACGGCAACTTCAAGCAGTGTTCCAAGTCAGACGTTTGAGCTGATGAGCACAATGACCAACATATATGCAGAACAAAATGGAGTCAGGGGGTATAAACTAGTAGTGGGAAGTTCGGATCATTTTACTGACTCGGATCTTTGAGTCTCGTTCAGCAAAATGAACGAATCTTTTTTTGAGTAATTTCGTTTATTTCAGCATAATATAATTAAACACTAATTATAGGCCTTCGACATCAGAGTCAAGGCAGGACTTAGAGCGGTGGAGGCCCCTGGGCTTGAGTCATTTTCGGCCCTACTTTCTACATATGACTTTAAATAGAACAACATGATACATACAAGAGCTATGTAGCTACACGATTCTGGATAAATTGAGAATAAAAAAGAGATCACGATTCTGTACAAACAACTAAACAAAATAACAATTTATTAGAGGTTCTGAAAAAATGTCAATTGCTGCAGTCTATTTAAAATGTTTAATTATATAAATAAATAAATAAACTTGACTGAATGAATTAATCAATGACTCACTCAAATACTTCACTTGTTTTATTACTGGATAAATCAGCATTTTTTAACAAATCTCCCGAATGAACGATTCAATGACAAATATTTTTAACAGTCACTTGTCGCCATCTGGTGGCGTAACAATGTCATCGATCCAATCGTTTTCACAGTGTGTTAATGTTAAAAAAACTGAATCATTTATTTATTTGAACATTGATTGAAGCTTGAAAACTTCTTACCAATAAATAAATAATGATTAAAAAATAATTTCATTCAACTGTAGGGGTAATATTAAAGCAATTATAATACAATATAATACAGGACGTGCTCTCAGTTGCAAGATATCAAAATAACACATTAAACAGTGCAAGATAAAGAATGTGTGTGTAGTACGTAAGTGAGTAGATGGGTGTTTTAGTGACCTTTGAAAAACATCAAGACTATGCACACAAATGAATAATTTACAGTAAATGAAAAAATACTACACTATCACAGCTTAATCAAGCATGACATCATCCAACAGCAGAATCCAGAGGCTGATCATTTAAGAGTTTATAATAAGATGATGTCCGATTTATTCTCCTTTGTGCCTTTTTGCACGCATTTTCCAAGGATTTTAATAATAAAACTGTTCTGAAAGAATAAATCTCATATGTATTAAAGAAAACGTCCGAGTTGAATTTGTAACTATTCAATAAATGTGTTCAGATTCGATGTGTGCTCATGTGCGCGTGCATGCGTATATGAGTGATTCGAATTTTAGTTGCTATAGCGACGCGACGCGTGTTATGAATTCTGAATGCATATTTACACTTGAACCGATTGTCTGTTGATTGAGAGAGACGAGGCGAATTCACAGACTTTTGCAGAATATTTTCTGAGCGAATCTGTTGAGTTTGAAGCTGATTTCTGGGACGAGACTTTTATTCTGGACATCGGAGGATATATCCTTTATAGATTTATATTTTTGAAAAAAATCTTATCATTTTCTGAGAATACTTTTATTTTATAGTTCTTTACTTGCTTTAGAAGTAGTTTTATTACATTTTTTGTTTTGTTTTATTACATTTTTTTGTGAAGGAGAGTTGTATTGTATTATTGTATTGTTTTTTGTGCTGTATTTTGTATTGTTTTTATTACAGTTTGGAGGAGGATGTCGATGGCTCACATGATGGGTGAAAGAGGAGGTGAGTGCTTTAGTTTTTCATTTATGGTTTATATTTTGTACAATGACTGACTACATTAATGTGAAGAACCCATTTGATCCCTCAATCTGATCACATGTATTTGATTCCTTCCATGTGAAATGAACTTTTCAATTTGAGTAACCGAAGTAACAATTTGTAATTGACCACTGACATTGATTATTGATTATTATTAAAACATTACTAACTACAGTATGTGATGTGTGAAATATTCCAGCCTCAGGCCGCTCCAGATCCAGGAGAGCTGCTTTCTCTCAGACGGCTGGTCAGGAGGTTTGGAGACCCGGTTCTGATGACCGTGATCAGGATCCGCTGCCAGACCCGACCCAGACACAGAGCCAGGATCTTCCTGGATATTTAACACCTCTGTCTTCTGAGTCTGTTTCTGTGTCCACAGGTCAGGCTGACAGGAGGAGGACGAGGAAGAGCGGCAGCCAGAAGAGCCCAGATGATGGACGTCCGTTCACTTCATCTAAACACTCTCGCAGAGGTCAGAATAGGCTTTAATAAAGAAGTTATGGCTCATCTTCTAGTTCTATTTTCAATGGCTGATTTTTCATTGAAAATAGAAAGTTGAACCAACTAACACTTTTATGTGACCACTGACATTGATTATTCATATTACATAAAAAAAAGAAACAGTTTTTGTTGTGTGAAATTTTCCAGCCTCAGGCCGCTCCAGATCCTGGAGAACTGCTTCCACAGATTGTTCTCCGGGCATCATGTCATCATCAGCTTTGTCCCTCTCTGAGGTCAATGTGGAGCGCTGGTTCTGTAGAGAGTCGTTGAGTCTGAGCAGCAGAGGCTCGTACAGCGTGGAATGGAGGAGGAGTGGCGATGGATCGGAGAGCCCAAACCAGCAGGACAGTTGCAGCTGTTTGTCCAGGTCCCACAGCCTGGAAGGGTTGCTGTGCCCTCCGCTGCCCGGGCAAGTTCCTGTCGAGCCAACAGAGACTTCAAATGGCCGAACTGCTCAGGGTGCCATGGAGGCTTCTCCTGTGAACAAGAGCTCAACAGGTGAGGCTGAAATAAGGCTGGGCAGAGTCAAGTCTACAGAGAGACATTTAGCTATTTCATGCAAATATTTCCGTTTTTAACCTGTTAATGTCCGGTCACATTTACTGTTGCTCAGCAAAATTTCTCTGAATTAAAAAAAAAAAAATATATATAAATATTTTAATTGGACATTCGTCTTACTTTTTCAGAACATTCAAAAGTAACGTTCCCATAATGCAAATTATAAAATAGAGTTCCTTTAACCAAGAAAAAAATTTTTTAACCAGTTTTCCAGACATTTTCACAATTTAATGGAAATATTAGCAAAACGTTCTCAATAAGCGATGAACTCGATGGTACTTGCTCTGTCTGACACACACCAGAAACACGCGCACAGAAAGCCGCTTCTTAGCAAACGATCCAGAATAGAATTCTATTTCTATTGCTCTTGCTCTTGAATTGTCAAATACACGCACAATTGTCAAAATGGCTGTCGTGCCGAGTATTACAGAGTCGGTTATTATATAAATAAGACATTGCTATGCATTTAATAAAAGTCAATGTATAATCTAATGTAAATATATTTTAAGATATGGCCCATATGATCTTTGCCATTACCAGAACTGAGCCACATGTGCCAGAGTTGAGCAAATGAAGCCTGGAAAATGTATGTTTTCTTTTCAATAGAAGATCAGATAAATAAGAAAAATAACTATATCGTGATAATTGTGAAATACAATGAATATTAATATCGTGAAATAAGATTTTGGGAAATGTATGCAGGCATTAAGCAGAAGTCAGGCGGGTAGCGTGGGAATATTTCGTTACTTTGGATTTGTTACATTACAGATAAGAATTTAACAGTGAAATGTAAATTATGTAATTATGGCTTAATTTGACGTCAGAGATCATGTTTCTAATAGTTGTGTTTTCAATTGTTTTTCTTCATTTCAGAGAAAGCTACAGAATCTAGGAAGAAAGGAGCGGGTTGTTTCCTCTACAGGCTCTGGAAGGCTGTGAAGTGTGTTTTCTGCTGCTGTTGCCACTGTAGTGCTGTGAATGTTGTGGAGCCTTTTGTTCCTCCAGCAGATCTGGAGCCAGAGCCTGATCCTGATCCATCATCTCCTGCTCCTGATCACTCCGGCGTCAAGACAAATAATGGTACATCGCCACTCATTATTCTCCAGCATTATTCTAAACAGTATGATCTTGATTTCCACTAAAAATAAGGCTTGTTTTCAGAGAACATTAATAATATTTCCCCCATTATAATATTATTATCTAGCAAACTAATATTTTTCTGTTTGTTTTTCAGAGTCCTTTGAGTCTCTCTATAGCGTTATAAAGATGATTGGATCCGGAGGATTTGGCAGGGTGTGCCAGGGAACACGCAAATTTGATGGCAAAAAGGTCAATCTTACCGAATTGTACAAACATTTTGCTCTTGCATGCATCAAAACATATTTAAAACAATTCACAGATGGTTTAATACTTAGTGCTTGAATACTGTTATTGAAACTGGGTTGTTTTTTTTGCAGGTTGCCATCAAGCGGATTCGCAAGATTGACAACAATCGTTATCTTAATATTGTAAGTTGGCCAAAAGCTGAATATGTATTGAGTTGTTTAAGTGCAGATTACTATTAGATAAGATTACTAAAAAGATCAAAGAAAAATATTTTCTTCAGATTTTTACCCTGCTAACCTTCTGTCTGCTACTTTTCTCTAGCCTGGGCATCCCGAACCTCTCGTTACAGAAGTGGCGCTGCTGATGATGATGAGGCGAGAACCCATAAGCCCCTTCGTCATACAACTATACGAGTGGTTTGAACATCCTAAAGAATTCACTCTGGTTATGGAGTATCCTGAACCCTACGATATCTTGCTGGACTTCATCACTCGTAATCATCAAATGCATGAACCAACAGCACGGTTCCTCATGCGACAGGCTGTGCTGGCAGTGCAACACTGCATCCATCATGGGGTTTTTCACCATGACATCCATGCGCAGAATTTCCTGTTGAAGAGATACCCGGTACAGCTCAAGCTGATAGACTTTGGCTGCGGTCAGCTGTTTAGTAGAGATGGCTACGAGAGCAACATTTACATTGGTGAGCATTCTGGGAGTGTGGAAACCTGAATGTAGTGACTTACTAATTATTTGATGTTTAAAACAAAAGCTCAACAATGTGCAAATGTCTTGCTTACAGGAGCACCGGATTACTGCCCACCTGAAGTCTTGACAGAACCTCGATTCCACGCCGTCCCAGCAAATGTCTGGTCTCTAGGAGTGTTGTTGTACAAGATGATGAACGGATGTTCTCCTTTTCGCAATAGAAGAAAAATCACACAAGGCAAAGTTACATTTCTGAACCCCACCTTATCCAAAAGTAAGTGAATAATATTGATACATTGATAAACACACACATAAAGCAAAGGCTTTGTACAGAAACAGTTAAAGGTGAAGTATGCAAGTTTTTTTATATATAGCTCAACGTATAGTAGAGTTTGGGGCATCGCTACTGTAGCAGGCGGAGCCATGGGAAAAGAAATGCAGCTTTAGTTACAGAAGTGAAAGCCAAAATTCACTGCATTTATACCTTCAAAGATTAAACAGGTCATGAACACGTCAAAGTGAACAGAGCATTGTGATGCTACGCGCTACAAAGCATGCTTCAATACCATACAGCATCATCATGCACCCGTTCAGAAAGACACATTTTCATAAAGACAAATGCAACACAGCTAAAAGTATTCCTAATATGTTGGACCTGAAACATGAACCAGTAAGAGCTGCGTTTGTGATGTTTAAGTCGGGGAAGACGTGATGCACGGAAGGGGCCTTTGCAAGGTTTTTTGAAAGTATGCTTTATTTTGTCATTTATTCCGCTCGCTGCTACTAGTGTCGCAGAAACGACATACTTCACTTTTAAAGTAAAGATAAGTAACATTTTGCAGTATATTAATCATGTTTTAGATGCTGTTTTCATAGATGCCAGGTCACATGGTCATGACTAACCAGCTCTCTCCTTATTCAAATTTGTACAGAATGCAGGGATCTGATTAGCCAGTGTCTAGCCCGGGATCCAACTAAACGCCCGACGTTAGAGCAGATGTTACAACATAAATGGATTAGTAATGATCTACAGTAGATTGGAGAAGTTCAGGAGATTCACTCGATCAGTTTCAGGTGTGAGGAAGTGTAACAGAGAGTAGGATTATTACCTTTTGTCTTCAATTCTGGATTATTTGTAGTGAGATTTTCAAATTTGTGTTCATTGTAATGTTCTTGTTATAGTCAAGTCACCTTCATTTATATAGCGCTTTATACAATACAGATTCACGGTAATAAACAGGAAAATAAAAGAATCAGTGATGCAAACAGAATTAAATTCTGTTCTAAATCAGCTTAAAAAATCATTCATGACTTGACTTATTCATATAATCTTTGTATTGGATAGGAAATAACATACTTGCTGAGAGCTCTGAGCTCGAGACTCGACCCGAAGCCTGAAGTCCAACTCCATCCTGACAGGAACTCAGAGTCTGTCCACGTCTGAGCAAGAACATGAGAGACTGCAAGACTGGAAAGAAGTCATCAAGTCATCACACACACATTTGCTTTGTTTTAAAAGTCAAGACAAGTCATCTTCTACAAACATTTGTGAAAGAATGTGTCGCTCTCAGGAGCTCAGTGAATAGCTCAAGCGTGGTACCGTGCACAGAGGTCGACAACTTTCTGCAGAGTCAATAGCTACAGACCTCCAAACTTTAGAAAAATATTAATATTTTAATGCATTTTTGTATTGTTTAATTTGTTTTGTTTTTTATTGTATTTTGTTTAATGAGTTTATATTTTGTACGCTGCATGGTTTCTTTTTATGCTTCCTTTTTATATGCTCAATGTTTTATTGTACGGCACACTGTGCAACTCGTTGCTTTTAAATGTGCTATAGAAATACATTTTGACTTGACTTTAATTTGTGTCATTGATTCTTTTTAGATGCTCATGAACAGAGAGAGTTGAAAGGCACTGTAAAAAGCCAAAAAGTAAATGCAGACCCAGTACTTTTAAAGCCCATTCACACCAAAAACAATAACTATAATTGTAACTATATTAGCGTCCACACCAATGAACGATAACACTGTTCATTCTAAGCATTTACTGCAGTTTTATCGTCTGCCACTTTAAATGCTGGAGCTCTGTCAAGTGGAATGGATTCTGATTGGCTGTCAATGTTTTTATTGTTCATTAGCTGGAAAAAAAATCTGAAAGTTATTCCAAGATATTGTTTCTGTGTCGTTATAGTTGTGGTGGGGACTCTGCTCTTCTTTTTATATATAGAATCAAATAACGAATTGAGATCAAACTTATTTTAAAAAACGCACTAAAAACATTTAAACTAAAACATTTAAACTTAAATAAGAATTATAAAAACTACCTAAAATGACAGAAAAATGTATTTGAAGTATAATTTGATTGTTTGTTTCCATTAGACTTCATGGTGAGGGTGGCGTTTATACCATGAGCAATCTGAGACCACTTACTAAACTCAAAATTATTCTCTCATTTCAGTGCAAAGAGATGTGAGCTCTACAAGGAGTTTGTAGAGTTCACAGACTCCGACAACCTGAAGCTGCTGAGGCAGTACCAGAAGGCTCAGTCTCCTAATGTCGAGTTCACACTGCACGGTTTTAGGCCAGATTTATGAGCCGAGCTAAACATCCGCGCTTAAATTGGTTCCATAACAGTAAGTTGAGGATCATGTGATCTTACTAATTTGAGTCAGGTTTAAATAGTCTAGATAATTGCGCGTGCACGCCATTGTTTAAAAGTCCTGAAAAGTCGAGCATGGGTCAATCGATTTACTGTGGGCTACAATGGCAACAAAAGGAAAAGATAGAGCAGCGATGTTCACGGCAACGGAACAGCGTTTGCTATTGGAAACATATGAAGAATTTAAAGATATCATCACCAAAAAAGGCAATACAGCGGCAATAAATAAAGCGGAAGAGAAAGGTTGGCAGGAAATTGCTGATGGTCTCAATGCTTAAGTAGCGGTGTAAACTATTTAAAATACTTTGTCAACATTGAATGTGCGTCACAATACATTGCAAAGTTTGTGTGTGAATAACAGTAACGTTAATTGCTTTCACGCAGCAGCAACTTAAGTGAAGGAAAAAGAACCTGGCAGCAGGTGAAAATAAAATATAAAAATATAGTTCAGAATGGTAAGTAAATCTAATATAGATATGTAATCAATGCCAGCTTGAAGTTACAACTATTCAGGTTTTTTTAATTATTTTTTTTAATTGCAGCGACCAAAAAGAAGACTTCACCCCTGCAGAGGAGCTGGCTTTGGAAATTAATAAAGGGAGGCCCGTCCTTGAGGGAATAGAGGGGGGGACATCATCTAAAATGATATCACGTAGTATAAGGAGTGAGTATATAAAAGGTGTGTGTGTGTTTTATTATCATTATTCCTTCCTGACTAACCGATTTCCTCCTTCTTCAGGCATTGTAAGCCTAAGTACATCATAGCAGTAATGTTACGTAGAGGTACTTGTGCTACTGTAATGGTGCATTTTGGTAAAAAAAACACAATTTTTTCTATCAAGATTCTGTATGCTTTATGGATCCACCAGACATCATGTTGCCTGTGAGTATGAGACCTTTGAAATCAGTCATGTAAACTAATGAGTTTAACTGAGTTTAATCAGTGGTCACAGGGAGAAGGCCCATCAGTTGAGGAGGATGAGGAGACTGTGTCTGTATGTTCAAGGAGGGCTGAGGTACTCACAGGTTCCATGCTATACTGTATTGAATATTAATATTATATTTCCATGTTTTATAGTTATTGGAACTTACCAGCTATTCCATAAAAGGCATGTTTAATGGTACGAATAGCTTTGTGGCCAGGGAATGACGAACACATTGAGTAGTCTTTTTAAAGAAAGGTACACAATACAGAGCGGCAAACTGATGCTTTGCTGATATTCTCTGCATCTCCAACTGTGTACAAAAATGTTCGACTGGCAAAAAAGCTAAGTGCAATGCACACCGTCTGTGGGACTGTGAGCGCTCTGTTGCGGTGCGGCGTGTATTATTTGCAATGTGTGGGCTTAGTAATCTACAAATATATGCAATCCCATCTCTTGAGAACCTATATCGCTCATACAGGTAGCTGTCATTAAAAGCCAATGGGTCTGACCTGTCTCTGAAAGTTCTCTCTCTTTGAAATGCCCTCCGCAAGACTATTCGCCTTATTCACCTCGAACGTTCCACCGAGCCTGAGGGGTGCACTTACCACTTCCGGTAGTTCTCACAACGCGATTTCTCTCAGTGCAATGGCGCTTCACTGCTGTGTTCACCGCTGCACCTCATCACACAGGAAAAAATCCAACAGAGGACAAACGTTTCAGCGTTTCCCCAAAGATCAGTAGTATGTATGTTATTAAAATCTACCACCACAGATTCACTAGTATAAGCATATTCTGAGTAGGGTGAAACGGTACATGTATTCGTATTGAACCAACACGGTACGGGCGTCACGGTTCGGTGCACGAATTTACACGGACAATAACGTTACACGGTATAAAAAGGGAGGCGAGGGCGCGATCGAACTCTCTCTGTGTGTGTGTGTGTGTGTGTGTGAGAGAGAGAGAGAGAGAGAGAGAGAGAGAGAGAGAGAGGGGGGCGCGGGCGTGATCGGTGTGTGGTATTTAGCTTCTAGTCACAAGCTAACGTCTCCGGTTACTATCGTAACCTCGGTTCCCTGAGAGGCGGGAACGAGACATTACGTCATACTGACGTATATGGGAACTCCTCCCTTCTCCATTTTCACTGAAATCTTATAGGATAACGCCAGCTGGAGACAGCTGGCCAATTGACGCAAAACATGCAAATGCTGACCGGTCCGCGGGCAGTATAAATAGCATGGACGCGACAATTACGTCAGAATCAAGACTGAACGCTAGCACAGCTGATCAAACGGCGAGCACGGCGGTTGACGTAATGTCTCGTTCCCGCCTCTCAGGGAACCGAGGTTACGATAGTAACCGGAGACGTTCCCTTTCAAGGCGGTAACTTCGACATTACGTCATACTGACGTATATGGGAACTGTATAGAATCCCGCCGTGAGCGCAGTGAAGATAAGCCCTGAACGGGGTCAAGCTACACTCCCACAGGAAACACAGTTCTAAGCCAGCAGCGCCGCTAGGAGCACTCAAACTGATAGGCGAAACTAGACCAACGTCTGCTCCGGCTTTACCAAGTTGCGCATCCACTGCAATGAGGCGAAGGCTGCACTGGACAGGGCAGCACAACACCATAAGCACTCGAGCACAAGAGCTAACACAGTGTCGACGGCATAGCGGTGACAGCTGCATAACCTTAAGCCACACGCAGTTAACAGTACATTGGAAACTACTGCGTAATGTGGAAACAGCTATGTAACCTTATAGTCATAACACAGAGTTAGCAGCAATGGTAACTCTGCAATACAGACTACTGCACAGCTGGTGTAACAGTTTCATGAGTACATTGATAAAACTCACCGAACCCACGACGCTAAGGTGGTGCATCAAACTTGGAACCATGGCGAATGTGTTCTGAGAAGACAGCCAGCATCCCTAAATCCCGTAGGCATTATAGCAACCATTTAAAGCGTCGAATTCAGAGAGAAAGTCTCTGTATAAAACATCACGTCCCTAGTACCATCCACCAAGCACACAACCAGCTGGAAGACTGCTGCCTAGTGATCCACGTACATCCACAAATCCCTTACAGGGCCAACATCACTCTGAGCATCGGCATCATGCGAGGCTGAACTCAGCAGATAAGGCGGTCAGGGATCAACCTGTGCTCTGAACGGTGTAAGCGACTTCGGAACGTAGCTTGGTATCGGACTGAGAGTGACGCTGCAGTCATCAGGTCCGAGACAATGCGACACTATTCACTAGAATGAGCGTAAGTCTCCAAGTGCTTCGCTGGGGCGAGAGCCGGTGGTAAGGCCATCTCAGGGAGAGCTCCGTCTCAGCACTTGTCAGTGTGAAGTGTCTTGCTCAACTAAGGACCCAGCAGCGAACACACAAGTAGGTTCCACAGCTTGGGGCTGGGGTGCCACCTTGTAGAACATAGCCGATGTTCTATAGCCAATGTACAGAAGTGCACATCAACACATAACTGAATGTACATAAACACAGTGCCAGTGGCCGTAGCGACAACAACTGTGAATATACGCAGTTAGAAAATAGCCCCATAATAGCATAGCACCTCAGTAAGCACACAAACACAGTCGTAACTGTAGCTACAACTGTGAATATATGAGTTAGCACAGAAAAACCAGTTGCCCTGATAGGAACGGGGCAATATAACAGCGCAGCACATGCACGTACAGCATAGGTCGCTGTAGCCCCAACTTAATACACGCAGTTAGCTCAGTATTTAGGCACTGAAGGATACGGGGCTGCATGAACACATCCATTTGTAAATAAATGCTGCGCATGTCGCCGTATCGACGGAGACTGTGAATATGCACAGTTTGACTGGGATAGCTAGTTGCACTGAAGATACAGGGCAACATGGCAGCATAACACAAGTAAGTAAGGAATAGCGCATCCTTGCATGTACATAACGCAGCGTAAGACGCTGTAGCAACAGAAACTGTGTAGAGACAGAAACTAAGATGCATAGTTAGATTAGGATGGCTAGCAGCACTGAAGGAAACAGGGCAGCATTACAGCATAACACATCCGTTTATGTACATACATCCAGAACTGCGAATATGCACGGTTAGATTAGGATAGCTAGTTTTGCACTGAAGGAAACAGGGCAACAAAAAAGCAAAAACACGTCCTTGTACGTGCCGTGTAGTCGCCATAGCGACAGAACAGAATATGCAGTTAGATAGGATAGCTGGATGTTGCACTGAAGGATAGAGGGCAACATAACAGCAATACCCATCAGTGTGCACATTTCAAACATCTGAGTGTATAATGCGGTGCAAGTCGACGAAGCGACCGAAACTGCATGAATATGCACAGTTCACATAATGGTCAGTTACGTTAGCAACATAACTGCATAACGCTTCAGTGTGGACACAGATGCCGCAAGTCGCCGTAGCGACAAAGTGTGACTATGCACAGTTAGATAGGATAGCTAGGTGCACTGAAGGATACAGGGCAACGCGATAGCATAGTCACATTAGTATGTACAAAAACACAGCGTCAGAGGCATCGCGACATCGACTGTGAATACATAGTAAGTCAGAATAGCCGGTTGCACTGATGATACAGGGCAATATTTAGCGGCGTAAACATAGCACATCAGTGCGTAGCGTGTACACAGCGTCAGTTGCAACGCACAACAACTGTGTACTCAATCAGAATAGCCATTTGCACTGAAGGATACAGGGCAATGTATAACGGCATAAATCATAACACATTCAGTGTGTAGAGTGTACATAGACACGGCGTCAGTTGCATCACACGACAACTGTGAATATGCACTGCGTAGTAATCAGAATAGCCATTTGCACTGAAGGACACAGGGCAATATATAATGGCATAAACCATTACACAGTGAGTTGTATGTACGTAACACAGTGTCAGTTGCATCGCGCCACACTGTGAATACGCAGTTATCAGAATAGTTATTTGCACTGAAGGATACAGGGCAATATACAACGGCAAAATTCATAACACAGTGTGTAGTGTGTACATAAACACAGCGTCAGCTGCATCGCAAAATAACTGTGAATACATACTGCATAGTAATCAGAATAGCCATTTGCACTGAAAATTACAGGGCAATATATAATGGCATAAATCCCAACGCATAACGCTGTGTAGTATGTACGTAACAGCGCCAGTTGCATCGCACATAGTAATCAGAATAGCCATTTGCACTGAAGGATACAGGACAACAACGGCAAAATTCGTAACGCAGTGTACCGTGTGTACGTAACACAGCGTCAGTTGCATCGCACGACTGTGAATACGTAGTAATCGGAATAGCCATTTGCACTGAAGGATACAGGAACAGGGCAAAATATAATGGCATAAATCATACACATAACAGTGCGTAGTGTGTACGTAACACAGCGTCCGTTGCATCGCAACAACTGTGAATACGTAGTAATCAGAATAGCCAGTTGCACTGAAGGGTACAGGGCAATATCGTGGCATAAGCATAACACACACACATCAGTGTACATAAACACAGCGTCAGTGGCATCGCACAACTGTGAATCAGAATAGCCAGTTGCACTGAAGGATACAGGGCAATTTTTAGCGGCATGAACCATGAACACATAACGGTTTGTAGAGTGCACGTAAACACAGCGTCATTTCATCGTACAACAACTGTGAATACGTGGTAATCAGAATAGCCATTTGCACTGAAGAAACAGGGCAGCATATAACGGCGCGAATCTTAGCACATATCAGTGTGCAGTGTGAACATAAACACAGCGTCAGTGGCGTAGCGACAACACTGTGAATACGTGGTTAAATCAGAATGGCCAGTTGCACTGAAGGATACAGGGCAACATATAAGGGCATAACAGTTAAATCATAGCACATATCAGTGTGCAGTGTGTACATAAACACAGCGTCAGTGGCGTAGCGACAACAACTGTGAATACGTCGTTAATAGAATGGCCAGTTGCACTGAGGGATACAGGGCAATATATAAGGGCATAACAGTTAAATCATAGCACAAATCAGTGTGCAGTGTGTACATAAACACAGCGTCAGTGGCATAGCGACAACAACTGTGAATACGTGGTTAAATCAGAATGGCCAGTTGCACTGAGGGATACAGGGCAACATATAAGGGCATAACAGTTAAATCATAGCACATATCAGTGTGCAGTGTGTACATAAACACAGCGTCAGTGGCGTAGCGACAACAACTGTGAATACGTCGTTAATAGAATGGCCAGTTGCACTGAGGGATACAGGGCAATATATAATGATATAACAATATATAACGGCACAAATTATAGCACATATCAGTGAGCAGTGTGAACATAAACACAGCGTCAGTGGCGTAGCGACAACAACTGTGGATACGTGGTTAAATCAGAATGGCCAGTTGCACTGAAGGATACAGGGCAGCCTGACGACATAAGCTGTAGCTGTGCACCTCCATTACCAGAGCGGGGCGTCCTGGCGCGGCGCTCTCCGTGGCCTGTGTCGCCACATTACCGGTCCCGCCCTCTGCCAACGGTGAAGATCCGGTTCGTTCGGGTTCGAACCGTTTTGGCGGCTGTAGCCGAATTAGGCGGGACGAGGTGCCGACGAAGAGAGACATCGAGGAAGGCTGGACCGTATAGAGATCAAAAGTTTCGGTGTAAAGTCTGGCCGCGGCGAGACTAAATTTTATATGCTGTGAGAGCTGGGATCGAACACGGGTCTCCCGTGCGACGGCTTTGGGTTTCGCCACTGAGACACAGGGGGAAATGCCCACTTTCGCGCCTTTAGACACAGAGCCATGGCCTTGCCTCGTCTCTCTGGATGCGTCTTTCGCATGACTTACCATAGGACGTCGTGAAGACGGAATCTTTCTTGAAGTAGCCTGGTTGTTTTTAGATACCGGGCTATTCAACTCTTCTTTGGGCGTGAGAGGGCCCACCAGCGGCCGCTGGCGGCAGTGGGCCTCATCCCAGCTGATGCCCGGGTTTATGAGGGCGCGCACTGGTAGACCGGCACATGCCTGTCGTCCGTGAGTGCGGCCTCGGTAGATCCTTGTTTGGGTAGAGCGAGTCAATACCGCACATATCTGGCATGTAGCAGCCATCGGATGCGGGGAGGAAACGTGGTGAGTAACCTCTATTGCAACTTCCACGATGGCTTCAGATAAGACTTCTAGCGTGAAGAAAGAGATTCTGACGTAATTGTCGCGTCCATGCTATTTATACTGCCCGCGGACCGGTCAGCATTTGCATGTTTTGCGTCAATTGGCCAGCTGTCTCCAGCTGGCGTTATCCTATAAGATTTCAGTGAAAATGGAGAAGGGAGGAGTTCCCATATACGTCAGTATGACGTAATGTCGAAGTTACCGCCTTGAAAGGGAACCTAGGGGATACATCACATCAGTTTTCCTAGCTAGAAGGAGGATGTACAGGAGTCAGATTGAGTCTGATCAATACAATTATACATGGAAAGATTGGTGGTCCACACTGGGGTTTCCATAGATGGTGCTGCTGCGTCGGAGTCAAACTTCCGGGCTTGTGTACCCCTCAACGGCGTTCGAGTTTTCAAAATGGCCGCCAGGTGAATAAGGCGAATAGCTCCCTCATCCACCACCTCATCTATGAAAGGACGCGCCATGGTTAAGTTTGGAAACGAGTTTAGCTCCCTGTTTAATTAATTAATTACCAAACTCATTAACCAAACTCACCAATTAAACACACAAGTTTTGAACATTTCTTAGTGTATTTATACCTTATAATTTCTTACATTTATTAGTAAAGTACATTTCCTTATTTAAAAAAAAAAAATTATTAATAGTGGTTAAGTAAAATAATGACATTGAAATACCAGCAGGTGAGTATAAATGGTATGCTCGTTAAGCCTGAACTCAGACTTAGCCTGACAGTTAGCCTGCCCCGGACCAGGTTAATTTGCCAGCATAAGTTGCCGGAGTAACTGAGTTTGAACTTTTTAAAGTTTGATTTATGAAACCGAATCTACCAAAAATAACCCTGACTAACCGAAATAAGCCTGGTTTATACTCTACATCTATACAATGTTTTTAACAGTCACTTCTCGCCATCTGGTGGCGTAACAATGTAAAAGCGGAATCACTGATTGAAACTTGAAATACGTTTTCCCAATAAATAAATAATGATTTAAAAAAGTTATTTATCATGTGTTTATTGCAATGCACACATTTATTTGGAAAAATGATGATAAAAAACTTCTTTACCTGAAAAAAATATTGAAAAACATACAAAGACCTTGTAAGGTTGCACTCACAACAAATAATTTCTATAACACGTAAATAGCAAAATCTATAACGAGTGTATGAATCTTCAAAAAACTGTTCTTGGTAAGTGCTGACATGTTGTATAGATCGTATACATCTCCAGACTGTATAGTATATGTAGGCAGTGTTAGGCTGACTTGCACATGTAGTATGACTACCTCCCATCACTGACTATTTTAGAGTATAATATATAAAAAAAATTTAATAAGAATTTTCTCTCTCATTATCATGGCATTTTAAAGATCACTATAGGTGTAATTTAAAACTCTAGCAAATTAAAAGAAATTCATATAACATGCTTAGCTTAGTTAAAATTGTAGGGGTAATATTAGACAGCAATTATAATAATGTACAATAATCAAATCTCAAATACAATCTCTGTTACCTTAAATTATATGTTTATCTCTGTAAAGCTCCTTTGAAACAATCCATTGTTAAAAGCGCTATATAAATGAAGATGACTTGACTTGACAATATAATACAGCGCTCTCTCAGTTGCAAGAATATATCAAAATAACACATTGAACAAAGTGCAATATAAAGAATGTGTGTGTGTGTGTGTGTGTGTGTGTGTGTGTGTGTGTGTTATATATTATATACCACATTTCTGCCAAAATACCATAGTTGCAGTTTGCGTTACAGTAAATCTTGTCATTTGTGGATAGGAAAACATTCTAACTGTCGTAAATGAATCGTTCATTGGTTGCACAAATGAGTAGCGCTCTTTCGTTCCGTATTTTGAGCGTTCTGTAGTGCAACCTTTAACCCTGCGTCCATTACAGTGGACATCATATGTCAGCCCTTTTGTTTCCACTTCTGGAGCATTTCACCTAGTTTAAAGCCTGCAGTCCATGAGATTGGACGTTTGTCATCCAATCAAATGGCAGTGAAGCTCTGCATGTGGTAATTTAAAAAAAAAACACTACATTGAAGAGAAGCATGGCAGCACTTCACTCCAGACACAGAAGTAAACAACATTTTCTATGGTTTTATTCAAATTTGTGTATATGTTTGCCAGTATAAGTTTGTCTGTAAAATAGAAGGATTGAACGTATTAAAGTTAAAAATAATTTGTAGAATTGCAAGCTTTAAATCAGGATTTTTTTCAAATGTGTCTGTCCATTAGAATGGTTCAATAGTTCAAACACCTGTTTCTGAAATCACATTTCCAGTAATGCTGATTGACATTTCTTATATAAAAAGAAATCTATATCACAGTACTAATACATTTTTTAACTACCGGTATTTAATATGCAGAATACACAGTTCTTGAAGTGCTTGAACATATAGCTGATGGAAATATCTCAGATGTTGACTTTATGTGGAGTGATGAGGAAGATAGAGATGGAAATGCAGATAATGCTAGATCTCCAAAAATTGGTAAGTGTAGAATGAAAATTAGGGATAGTTAGTTAGCCGGCCCTAAATGTATTGAATATTGTATTATTGGATATACAGTTTCATTTCTGTCTTGTAAAAATAAATTACAATATAAAACTTGTATGAAGTTGTTTGTAAGGGACAGTTTTTGGTAATAATTTCAGGGGAGGACAGAGATGAGCCACTAGTAGGGGAAGAAATTGAGATTGAGAGGGGAGTCAGAATCAAGAAGACAGAGAAGATTATGAGCATGAGGGAGATGTAAAACCAGTACTTGGTGATGATCCTTTTACAAACATCAAGAGTGATATTCAGTGGCGTCGTCACACCCGCTTTGCCCCAGTATAGAAACAATGTGGGAAAGTCCCACCACTGACCCCCCTGAGCCACTAACACCACACGGCAACTTCAAGCAGTGTTCCAAGTCAGACGTTTGAGCTGATGAGCACAATGACCAACATATATGCAGAACAAAATGGAGTCAGGGGGTATAAACTAGTAGTGGGAAGTTCGGATCATTTTACTGACTCGGATCTTTGAGTCTCGTTCAGCAAAATGAACGAATCTTTTTTTGAGTAATTTCGTTTATTTCAGCATAATATAATTAAACACTAATTATAGGCCTTCGACATCAGAGTCAAGGCAGGACTTAGAGCGGTGGAGGCCCCTGGGCTTGAGTCATTTTCGGCCCTACTTTCTACATATGACTTTAAATAGAACAACATGATACATACAAGAGCTATGTAGCTACACGATTCTGGATAAATTGAGAATAAAAAAGAGATCACGATTCTGTACAAACAACTAAACAAAATAACAATTTATTAGAGGTTCTGAAAAAATGTCAATTGCTGCAGTCTATTTAAAATGTTTAATTATATAAATAAATAAATAAACTTGACTGAATGAATTAATCAATGACTCACTCAAATACTTCACTTGTTTTATTACTGGATAAATCAGCATTTTTTAACAAATCTCCCGAATGAACGATTCAATGACAAATATTTTTAACAGTCACTTGTCGCCATCTGGTGGCGTAACAATGTCATCGATCCAATCGTTTTCACAGTGTGTTAATGTTAAAAAAACTGAATCATTTATTTATTTGAACATTGATTGAAGCTTGAAAACTTCTTACCAATAAATAAATAATGATTAAAAAATAATTTCATTCAACTGTAGGGGTAATATTAAAGCAATTATAATACAATATAATACAGGACGTGCTCTCAGTTGCAAGATATCAAAATAACACATTAAACAGTGCAAGATAAAGAATGTGTGTGTAGTACGTAAGTGAGTAGATGGGTGTTTTAGTGACCTTTGAAAAACATCAAGACTATGCACACAAATGAATAATTTACAGTAAATGAAAAAATACTACACTATCACAGCTTAATCAAGCATGACATCATCCAACAGCAGAATCCAGAGGCTGATCATTTAAGAGTTTATAATAAGATGATGTCCGATTTATTCTCCTTTGTGCCTTTTTGCACGCATTTTCCAAGGATTTTAATAATAAAACTGTTCTGAAAGAATAAATCTCATATGTATTAAAGAAAACGTCCGAGTTGAATTTGTAACTATTCAATAAATGTGTTCAGATTCGATGTGTGCTCATGTGCGCGTGCATGCGTATATGAGTGATTCGAATTTTAGTTGCTATAGCGACGCGACGCGTGTTATGAATTCTGAATGCATATTTACACTTGAACCGATTGTCTGTTGATTGAGAGAGACGAGGCGAATTCACAGACTTTTGCAGAATATTTTCTGAGCGAATCTGTTGAGTTTGAAGCTGATTTCTGGGACGAGACTTTTATTCTGGACATCGGAGGATATATCCTTTATAGATTTATATTTTTGAAAAAAATCTTATCATTTTCTGAGAATACTTTTATTTTATAGTTCTTTACTTGCTTTAGAAGTAGTTTTATTACATTTTTTGTTTTGTTTTATTACATTTTTTTGTGAAGGAGAGTTGTATTGTATTATTGTATTGTTTTTTGTGCTGTATTTTGTATTGTTTTTATTACAGTTTGGAGGAGGATGTCGATGGCTCACATGATGGGTGAAAGAGGAGGTGAGTGCTTTAGTTTTTCATTTATGGTTTATATTTTGTACAATGACTGACTACATTAATGTGAAGAACCCATTTGATCCCTCAATCTGATCACATGTATTTGATTCCTTCCATGTGAAATGAACTTTTCAATTTGAGTAACCGAAGTAACAATTTGTAATTGACCACTGACATTGATTATTGATTATTATTAAAACATTACTAACTACAGTATGTGATGTGTGAAATATTCCAGCCTCAGGCCGCTCCAGATCCAGGAGAGCTGCTTTCTCTCAGACGGCTGGTCAGGAGGTTTGGAGACCCGGTTCTGATGACCGTGATCAGGATCCGCTGCCAGACCCGACCCAGACACAGAGCCAGGATCTTCCTGGATATTTAACACCTCTGTCTTCTGAGTCTGTTTCTGTGTCCACAGGTCAGGCTGACAGGAGGAGGACGAGGAAGAGCGGCAGCCAGAAGAGCCCAGATGATGGACGTCCGTTCACTTCATCTAAACACTCTCGCAGAGGTCAGAATAGGCTTTAATAAAGAAGTTAAGGCTCATCTTCTAGTTCTATTTTCAATGGCTGATTTTTCATTGAAAATAGAAAGTTGAACCAACTAACACT
Source organism: Tiaroga cobitis (assembly GCA_030578255.1). Classification (NCBI taxonomy): domain Eukaryota; kingdom Metazoa; phylum Chordata; class Actinopteri; order Cypriniformes; family Leuciscidae; genus Tiaroga; species Tiaroga cobitis. The sequence continues at coordinate 9,829,886 of CM060609.1, read as the reverse complement.
TTTATGTGACCACTGACATTGATTATTCATATTACATAAAAAAAAGAAACAGTTTTTGTTGTGTGAAATTTTCCAGCCTCAGGCCGCTCCAGATCCTGGAGAACTGCTTCCACAGATTGTTCTCCGGGCATCATGTCATCATCAGCTTTGTCCCTCTCTGAGGTCAATGTGGAGCGCTGGTTCTGTAGAGAGTCGTTGAGTCTGAGCAGCAGAGGCTCGTACAGCGTGGAATGGAGGAGGAGTGGCGATGGATCGGAGAGCCCAAACCAGCAGGACAGTTGCAGCTGTTTGTCCAGGTCCCACAGCCTGGAAGGGTTGCTGTGCCCTCCGCTGCCCGGGCAAGTTCCTGTTGAGCCAACAGAGACTTCAAATGGCCGAACTGCTCAGGGTGCCATGGAGGCTTCTCCTGTGAACAAGAGCTCAACAGGTGAGGCTGAAATAAGGCTGGGCAGAGTCAAGTCTACAGAGAGACATTTAGCTATTTCATGCAAATATTTCCGTTTTTAACCTGTTAATGTCTGGTCACATTTACTGTTGCTCAGCAAAATTTCTCTGAATTAAAAAAAAAAAAATATATATAAATATTTTAATTGGACATTCGTCTTACTTTTTCAGAACATTCAAAAGTAACGTTCCCATAATGCAAATTATAAAATAGAGTTCCTTTAACCAAGAAAAAAATTTTTTAACCAGTTTTCCAGACATTTTCACAATTTAATGGAAATATTAGCAAAACGTTCTCAATAAGCGATGAACTCGATGGTACTTGCTCTGTCTGACACACACCAGAAACACGCGCACAGAAAGCCGCTTCTTAGCAAACGATCCAGAATAGAATTCTATTTCTATTGCTCTTGCTCTTGAATTGTCAAATACACGCACAATTGTCAAAATGGCTGTCGTGCCGAGTATTACAGAGTCGGTTATTATATAAATAAGACATTGCTATGCATTTAATAAAAGTCAATGTATAATCTAATGTAAATATATTTTAAGATATGGCCCATATGATCTTTGCCATTACCAGAACTGAGCCACATGTGCCAGAGTTGAGCAAATGAAGCCTGGAAAATGTATGTTTTCTTTTCAATAGAAGATCAGATAAATAAGAAAAATAACTATATCGTGATAATTGTGAAATACAATGAATATTAATATCGTGAAATAAGATTTTGGGAAATGTATGCAGGCATTAAGCAGAAGTCAGGCGGGTAGCGTGGGAATATTTCGTTACTTTGGATTTGTTACATTACAGATAAGAATTTAACAGTGAAATGTAAATTATGTAATTATGGCTTAATTTGACGTCAGAGATCATGTTTCTAATAGTTGTGTTTTCAATTGTTTTTCTTCATTTCAGAGAAAGCTACAGAATCTAGGAAGAAAGGAGCGGGTTGTTTCCTCTACAGGCTCTGGAAGGCTGTGAAGTGTGTTTTCTGCTGCTGTTGCCACTGTAGTGCTGTGAATGTTGTGGAGCCTTTTGTTCCTCCAGCAGATCTGGAGCCAGAGCCTGATCCTGATCCATCATCTCCTGCTCCTGATCACTCCGGCGTCAAGACAAATAATGGTACATCGCCACTCATTATTCTCCAGCATTATTCTAAACAGTATGATCTTGATTTCCACTAAAAATAAGGCTTGTTTTCAGAGAACATTAATAATATTTCCCCCATTATAATATTATTATCTAGCAAACTAATATTTTTCTGTTTGTTTTTCAGAGTCCTTTGAGTCTCTCTATAGCGTTATAAAGATGATTGGATCCGGAGGATTTGGCAGGGTGTACCAGGGAACACGCAAATTTGATGGCAAAAAGGTCAATCTTACCGAATTGTACAAACATTTTGCTCTTGCATGCATCAAAACATATTTAAAACAATTCACAGATGGTTTAATACTTAGTGCTTGAATACTGTTATTGAAACTGGGTTGTTTTTTTTGCAGGTTGCCATCAAGCGGATTCGCAAGATTGACAACAATCGTTATCTTAATATTGTAAGTTGGCCAAAAGCTGAATATGTATTGAGTTGTTTAAGTGCAGATTACTATTAGATAAGATTACTAAAAAGATCAAAGAAAAATATTTTCTTCAGATTTTTACCCTGCTAACCTTCTGTCTGCTACTTTTCTCTAGCCTGGGCATCCCGAACCTCTCGTTACAGAAGTGGCGCTGCTGATGATGATGAGGCGAGAACCCATAAGCCCCTTCGTCATACAACTATACGAGTGGTTTGAACATCCTAAAGAATTCACTCTGGTTATGGAGTATCCTGAACCCTACGATATCTTGCTGGACTTCATCACTCGTAATCATCAAATGCATGAACCAACAGCACGGTTCCTCATGCGACAGGCTGTGCTGGCAGTGCAACACTGCATCCATCATGGGGTTTTTCACCATGACATCCATGCGCAGAATTTCCTGTTGAAGAGATACCCGGTACAGCTCAAGCTGATAGACTTTGGCTGCGGTCAGCTGTTTAGTAGAGATGGCTACGAGAGCAACATTTACATTGGTGAGCATTCTGGGAGTGTGGAAACCTGAATGTAGTGACTTACTAATTATTTGATGTTTAAAACAAAAGCTCAACAATGTGCAAATGTCTTGCTTACAGGAGCACCGGATTACTGCCCACCTGAAGTCTTGACAGAACCTCGATTCCACGCCGTCCCAGCAAATGTCTGGTCTCTAGGAGTGTTGTTGTACAAGATGATGAACGGATGTTCTCCTTTTCGCAATAGAAGAAAAATCACACAAGCCAAAGTTACATTTCTGAACCCCACCTTATCCAAAAGTAAGTGAATAATATTGATACATTGATAAACACACACATAAAGCAAAGGCTTTGTACAGAAACAGTTAAAGGTGAAGTATGCAAGATTTTTTTATATATAGCTCAACGTATAGTAGAGTTTGGGGCATCGCTACTGTAGCAGGCGGAGCCATGGGAAAAGAAATGCAGCTTTAGTTACAGAAGTGAAAGCCAAAATTCACTGCATTTATACCTTCAAAGATTAAACAGGTCATGAACACGTCAAAGTGAACAGAGCATTGTGATGCTACGCGCTACAAAGCATGCTTCAATACCATACAGCATCATCATGCACCCGTTCAGAAAGACACATTTTCATAAAGACAAATGCAACACAGCTAAAAGTATTCCTAATATGTTGGACCTGAAACATGAACCAGTAAGAGCTGCGTTTGTGATGTTTAAGTCGGGGAAGACGTGATGCACGGAAGGGGCCTTTGCAAGGTTTTTTGAAAGTATGCTTTATTTTGTCATTTATTCCGCTCGCTGCCACTAGTGTCGCAGAAACGACATACTTCACTTTTAAAGTAAAGATAAGTAACATTTTGCAGTATATTAATCATGTTTTAGATGCTGTTTTCATAGATGCCAGGTCACATGGTCATGACTAACCAGCTCTCTCCTTATTCAAATTTGTACAGAATGCAGGGATCTGATTAGCCAGTGTCTAGCCCGGGATCCAACTAAACGCCCGACGTTAGAGCAGATGTTACAACATAAATGGATTAGTAATGATCTACAGTAGATTGGAGAAGTTCAGGAGATTCACTCGATCAGTTTCAGGTGTGAGGAAGTGTAACAGAGAGTAGGATTATTACCTTTTGTCTTCAATTCTGGATTATTTGTAGTGAGATTTTCAAATTTGTGTTCATTGTAATGTTCTTGTTATAGTCAAGTCACCTTCATTTATATAGCGCTTTATACAATACAGATTCACGGTAATAAACAGGAAAATAAAAGAATCAGTGATGCAAACAGAATTAAATTCTGTTCTAAATCAGCTTAAAAAATCATTCATGACTTGACTTATTCATATAATCTTTGTATTGGATAGGAAATAACATACTTGCTGAGAGCTCTGAGCTCGAGACTCGACCCGAAGCCTGAAGTCCAACTCCATCCTGACAGGAACTCAGAGTCTGTCCACGTCTGAGCAAGAACATGAGAGACTGCAAGACTGGAAAGAAGTCATCAAGTCATCACACACACATTTGCTTTGTTTTAAAAGTCAAGACAAGTCATCTTCTACAAACATTTGTGAAAGAATGTGTCGCTCTCAGGAGCTCAGTGAATAGCTCAAGCGTGGTACCGTGCACAGAGGTCGACAACTTTCTGCAGAGTCAATAGCTACAGACCTCCAAACTTTAGAAAAATATTAATATTTTAATGCATTTTTGTATTGTTTAATTTGTTTTGTTTTTTATTGTATTTTGTTTAATGAGTTTATATTTTGTACGCTGCATGGTTTCTTTTTATGCTTCCTTTTTATATGCTCAATGTTTTATTGTACGGCACACTGTGCAACTCGTTGCTTTTAAATGTGCTATAGAAATACATTTTGACTTGACTTTAATTTGTGTCATTGATTCTTTTTAGATGCTCATGAACAGAGAGAGTTGAAAGGCACTGTAAAAAGCCAAAAAGTAAATGCAGACCCAGTACTTTTAAAGCCCATTCACACCAAAAACAATAACTATAATTGTAACTATATTAGCGTCCACACCAATGAACGATAACACTGTTCATTCTAAGCATTTACTGCAGTTTTATCGTCTGCCACTTTAAATGCTGGAGCTCTGTCAAGTGGAATGGATTCTGATTGGCTGTCAATGTTTTTATTGTTCATTAGCTGGAAAAAAAATCTGAAAGTTATTCCAAGATATTGTTTCTGTGTCGTTATAGTTGTGGTGGGGACTCTGCTCTTCTTTTTATATTTAGAATGATTTTTTAAAAAAGATATCTTTATCATTATAGTTATCATACTAGGTGTGAACGGGCCTTTAGCACGGTAAAGAGAAAGGTATTCAGGATTGCAATTTGTCAGAATACCGATATGAGAAACAGAGAGTTCCCCCTCACTACACGTGTCACAAGTTCAAAAGAGACCATTGAGGGGATTCTCCACCCAAAATACTCATCCTGATAACATCATTTATGTTGACAAACAAAAAGTATTAATACATATAGCTGCAAGATGTAATTTTTTGGGGCAGAGCAAGTCAGAACCAAAGTGACAGGCTAAGCAAGCATGGCAGGGAGCTTGCTGACAAATGGGTAAAACCATAGACTGTAAAAAAAGATGGACGACGCCCCTTCACTTTCTTCCATTGGTGAAAAGTGAAGCCGCCAAAGTCCTAATATGCCGCTGATATTTGGGACCTGCTTCTGCGCAGTAGTGAGCGGGAAGTGGAGCCCGCCATCACTCTTGCAGTTATGGTTAGTACAAAGTTTACTGTGTGAAATAAACAGTTATGAAATTAGAGTTGAAATTAAAGTTGAAGCTCCAATCTCCTCCCGAAAATCCCCCAAAAAAGTCCGTTGGTGCCTCAGTGACTATTGTAGCAAACTAGCTCTATGAAATATTAATAAACAATCATAACTTGTTATAATTGATTATGAATATTTGGATCAGTTAATCGGGTTAACTTGATGTAGCTACATTAGCATTACAACCAATTACTCGGCTCATCCCGTGAACACTCAATATTGGTTATTAATTAATTAATAGAAATGTACATTTCCGGAGCATTGGATTAAAAGGGTTCATTTCTTCTTCTCAGCAAGAATTAAGAGTGTCACAACTCTCTGGAAATTCCTTTGGGTCGTAAAGCTTGTTATCAGTCTTACTGTGTCCTGTAACAGGGCACCAGGTTCTGCCAGTGGGTAGGCTTCATTTGTGGGGGAAGTTTCATAGAACTTTGTTGGAAGAGTGATTTTGTCGGATTCTTCATTAAATATAATGATTAATTTGTGTGTGTCTGATTGGTCCAGACGCTACACTATTTCTTTGAGAGAAGCTGTCAATCATGTCGTCACATTCCCGATTTTATAGAATCAAATAACGAATTGAGATCAAACTTATTTTAAAAAACGCACTAAAAACATTTAAACTAAAACATTTAAACTTAAATAAGAATTATAAAAACTACCTAAAATGACAGAAAAATGTATTTGAAGTATAATTTGATTGTTTGTTTCCATTAGACTTCATGGGGAGGGTGGCGTTTATACCATGAGCAATCTGAGACCACTTACTAAACTCAAAATTATTCTCTCATTTCAGTGCAAAGAGATGTGAGCTCTACAAGGAGTTTGTAGAGTTCACAGACTCCGACAACCTGAAGCTGCTGAGGTACTGCAGTACCAGAAGGCTCAGTCTCCTAATGTCGAGTTCACACTGCACGGTTTTAGGCCAGATTTATGAGCCGAGCTAAACATCCGCGCTTAAATTGGTTCCATAACAGTAAGTTGAGGATCATGTGATCTTACTAATTTGAGTCAGGTTTAAATAGTCTAGATAAATGCGCGTGCACGCCATTGTTTAAAAGTCCTGAAAAGTCAAGCATGGGTCAATCGATTTACTGTGGGCTACAATGGCAACAAAAGGAAAAGATAGAGCAGCGATGTTCACGGCAACGGAACAGCGTTTGCTATTGGAAACATATGAAGAATTTAAAGATATCATCACCAAAAAAGGCAATACAGCGGCAATAAATAAAGCAGAAGAGAAAGGTTGGCAGGAAATTGCTGATCGTCTGAATGCGTAAGTAGCGGTGTAAACTATTTAAAATACTTTATCAACATTGAATGTGTGTCACAATACATTGCAAAGTTTGTGTGTGAATAACAGTAACGTTAATTGCTTTCACGCAGCAGCAACTTAAGTGAAGGAAAAAGAACCTGGCAGCAGGTGAAAATAAAATATAAAAATATAGTTCAGAATGGTAAGTAAATCTAATGTAGATATGTAATCAATGCCAGCTTGAAGTTACAACTATTCAGGTTTTTTTAATTATTTTTTTTAATTGCAGCGACCAAAAAGAAGACTTCACTCCTGCAGAGGAGCTGGCTTTGGAAATTAATAAAGGGAGGCCCGTCCTTGAGGGAATAGAGGGGGGGACATCATCTAAAGATCACGTAGTATAAGGAGTGAGTATATAAAAGGTGTGTGTGTGTTTTATTATCATTATTCCTTCCTGACTAACCGATTTCCTCCTTCCTTAGGCATTGTAAGCCTAAGTACATCATAGCAGTAATGTCACGTAGAGGTACTTGTGCTACTGTAATGGTGCATTTTGGTAAAAAAAACACAATTTTTTCTATCAAGATTCTGTATGCTTTATGGATCCACCAGACATCATGTTGCCTGTGAGTATGAGACCTTTTAAATCAGTCATGTTGTTACGTCCCCCAGCTCCGCTGTGTGTGTTTCTACATGTGTGTTTGAGTGTTTGAGTTTCCCTTGTTATTAATTACAGATAGGCCACACCTGAGCGCAGCCGTATACCTGAGCTACAAAAGCTGTCCGGAACCACACGTGAGGGCGCACACAGAGCCTGAGAACGGAGTCGATGCACTGCCGTGCTGTCTGCCGTTAGAGTTTTTGCAGTCCACCCCGGGAATCAACAGCGTTCCGCCTTTGCAACTCTGTCTTCAACTGTGAACTTACCCGGTATTTGATAACCGACCTACTTAATAAACATACCCCTATTTTTGACACGAGCTGGCCTGTGTGTGTCTCTCCTTTGTTAAGGGTGGTGTCCGCCCGCCCGTAACATATTGGGGGCTCATCCGGGATTTATAGTTTGATTAAGTCGGACTTTAGTGTTTAGTGTGAATTGCGGAACTTTTGAAAGGCTACAACATTTTGGTGAGTATTCTGGTGCGCAATTATGATTGTCTGTTCATTTGTTTAGTCGACTGTTTATTTTATTTTTGGTGGATATCTCAGGAGGGGGCTCGGTGGGAAGCCTCGAGCTGAGTACACCACTGAAGATTGCGTAGATATTTAGGATTTTTTTTTGCGTTTTGTACATAGTTAGTTAGAGAAGATGGACAGCATTTTTGCCTATCAGAATACTCTTTAGTTTAGTTGTATAGCTTGATATATATTGTGGCATATCGCCTATTTGAGTGGGCGCTGGTACTTTGATTGTGCTAGCATTTTTTTTGTTAAATTCGTGGGTGGACATTAAAAATTCGTGGTCGTTTGTAGCCTATATTGTGCTTTTGTTTGACCACTTAGATATTCGCTACTTTGTAGCTTTGTCGCAGTTAAAACTGCTTTAGTGAGTTTTTTTTTTGATTTTGTGCGCGTTTTAAAGCGTCTTTGTGCATTAAAATGGCAACAGAGGAATCGTACTCGGTTACTAACGTAACCTCGGTTCTCTCTAGAGAGGGAACGAGTACTGCGTAATAGCTTACGCTATGGGGAAAAACTCTTTTCCGCGAGATATTGAAGCCAAAAATTATCCTTAATTTTTTATTAATGTAAAACGCTTTGCAGCAGCAAGCAAACATAGGCGAAACAGCTCGCGCGCCTATTGGTTGCTCTGCAGCAAATGCAGCAGCCTATCGAGATAGACTCTGCGTGACGTAATGACCAATGGGGGCAATTCGCGCCCATATCGTCACGTCCCGCCAGAAGGGGCGTGGTCTCGCCCTATAAATATGCTCGTTAGGCTGATACAAGCTGGTTTTTACCGCTGAAGCGAACCAGAGCGTATTCCACGCACGGCAAGATACGCAGTACTCGTTCCCTCTCTAGAGAGAACCGAGGTTACGTTAGTAACCGAGTACGTTCTCTTACGAGAGTATCTCTCGTACTGCGTAATAGCTTACGCTATGGGGAACACAATGCAACACGCCGTGCGTACAGGGATCCAACACCAAAGTCCCAGGGGCCGAAGCCCAGGGCTCATGTAGTGCATAATCACCATAAACTCACATAGAGTAAAGGAAGAGAGGCTGGAAGCGTCATTCCCTATAAAAAAGCACCCAGCGGGGCTATTATACGACAATCAAACGCGCAGCCAGGGTGAAAGCATTCAGCCTGATCTGGGCGGCCATACGTGAGTCAATACTCATGGGGCTGCAGTAAACTCAGCATCTGGGCCGCACAGCGGGGCAGATAGTACTGAATTTAGACCGCCAAAAGCTTAGCTTGTAAGGCGGGTACCTCCAGGTTATAGTATTTTATAAATGTAGACGACGAGGCCCAGCCCGCGGCCGTACAGATATCTTGCAGGGAAACCCCGCTAGACCATGCCCACGAAGAGGCCACGCCTCTCGTGGAATGCGCCCTGACACCCAAGGGGCACCGTAAGCCCTTCGCAGAGTAAGCGAGCGCGATGGCATCCACTATCCATCTGGATAGGCTCTGTTTTGAGGCGGCGAGTCCCTTGGAACGCCCGCCGAACAAAACAAAAAGCTGCTCCGTCTGCCTGAAAACAGACGAGCGTGCCACATAAGCTCTCAATGCCCTGACGGGGCAAAGGAGACTTGCATCCTCCTCCTCACTGAGAACCGGAAGGGCAGACAGGGAAATGACCTGGGCCCTGACCGGCGTATTGAGGGATTTCGGGACGTACCCGTGCTTCGGTTTGAGAATGACCTTTGAGTCATTAGGCCCAAACTCCATACACGACGCGCTTACTGAAAGCGCCTGTAGGTCCCCTATGCGCTTCACTGAAGCGAGAGCCATGAGAAACACTGTCTTGAACGACAGGTGTTTCATGTCCACCAGCTGGATCGGCTCGAACGGGGCGCCTTTCATGGCCTCCAGGACCGTGGAAAGGTCCCACGTCGGGACTGAAGGGGGCCTTGGAGGGTTCAGCCTCCGAGCCCCCCAAAGGAAACGCACGACTAAGTCGTTTTTCCCAAGCGACTGGCCAGACACCGGTTTTGCAAACGTTGCTATGGCCGCCACATATACTTTGAGCGTGGATGGGGTCCTGCCCTTATCCAGTAGCTCTTGAAGGAAGGAGAGCACTTCCGAAACCCCGCACTCCACAGGTGAAAGGCTCTGGGCCTGACACCATGCAGAGAAAACAGACCATTTCGAGGAGTAGAGCCGCCTGGTAGACGGAGCTCTAGCCTGCGCGATCGTGTTTAACACTCCCTCTGGGAGGCTAGCGGGTACCCGTTGATGGCCCATGCGTGCAGGGACCATAACTCCGGGCGAGGGTGCCAGATCGAGCCCTCCGCCTGAGAGAGGTCTCTCCTCAATGGTACAGGCCATGGGGCAGTGCTGTTCATCTGCATCAGGGCAGGGAACCACGTCTGGTTCGTCCAGAGCGGGGCTACAAGCAGCACTGGGCATCCGTTTTTCCTGATTCGTTCCAACACCTGAGGCAGGAGCGAGACAGGGGGAAAAGCATATAGGGGGCAGCGGGGCCAAACATGAGCCAGCGCGTCCTTGCTTTTCGAGAAAAACTCCGGGCAATGAGCGTTTTCGTGGGACGCGAATAGGTCCACCTGAGCTCTGCCGAACGTCTTCCACAGCAGCTGGACCGTCTGCGGGTGCAGCGACCATTCCCCTGCTGGAACATTGTTCCTGGACAGTCTGTCTGGTCCCACGTTCAGGAGACCAGGCACGTGCGCTGCTCTCAGTGAGAGCAGGTTGTGCTGAGCCCAGACCAGGAGGCTTTCCGTCAACCTGTAAAGGTTTCATGACCTGACGCCGCCCTGGTGATTTATGTATGCCACCACCGACATGTTGTCCGACCGGACCAAGACGTGGTGGCCTGTTATCTGGGGACAAAAACGCCGTAGCGCTTTGTCGACTGCTATCATTTCCAAGCAGTTTATGTGAAGGAGCTTTTCCCGTTCTGACCACAGGCCAGCTAGCGGTCTGCCCTCGAGCAGTGCTCCCCACCCCGAGGTGGAGGCGTCCGTAGACACCACCTTCACGCTCGAAGCGGTCCCCAGACTTACACCTGACTGATACCAGTCGGTCTCTTTCCAAGGTTTCAGAGCTGAAACACACTGAAGGTCGACCCTGAGGCGAAACAGACCCGCTGTCCATGCCCTGGGTGGAACCCGCGTCTTCAGCCACATCTGCAGTGGGCGCATGCGGAGCAGGCCCAACTGGAGTACAGAGGCTGCTGAGGCCATCAGCCCCAGCATTTTCTGAAACCTTTTGAGCGGAACTATCGCGCCGTGGCGGAAGGATTTCGCGCCGCGCTGAATATTTAGCCCGCGCTCTGGTGACAGGCGTGCTGTCATGGACAGCGAGTCCAACACGGTTCCCAGAAAGGAAATTTTCTGACTGGGAGACAGTGAGCTCTTCGCCCAATTGACTGTGAGGCCCAGCTCCTCGAGGTGCTCGAGTAATGCGGCCCTGTGTTCTATGAGCTCCGATCGTGATCGAGCTAGAATCAGCCAATCGTCCAAGTAGTTCAGGACTCGCATGCCCTGAAGTCTCAGGGGTGCGAGCGCCACGTCCATGCACTTCGTAATTGTACGAGGTGCTAGGGACAGGCCGAACGGAAGGACTGCGTATTGATATGCCTGGCCCTCGAAAGCGAATCTCAAGAATCGCCTGTGATGGGACGCCATTTGTATTTGGAAATAGGCGTCTTTCAGATCTATTGACATAAACCAGTCCCCGTGGCGCACTTGCGCGAGGATTTTCCTGGTCGTAAGCATTCTGAACTGGCGCTTCACAAGCGCTCTGTTCAGCTGTCGCAGATCTAAAATGGGTCTGTGACCTCCATCTTTTTTCGGTACCAGAAAATATCTGCTGTGTAGGCCCCCTTTGCTCTGAGCTTGAGATAAAGGTTCTATAGCACCTTTGCTCAGTAGTTTCGCTATCTCGGCTCAAAGTAGATTAGATACTTCGTTTTCCACCGTCGTCACGACGCGCGCCATATAACGGCGGGGACGTCGAGCGAACTGTAGCGAATAGCCTCTATTTATAGTGTTCAGCACCCATTCTGATACCCCAGGAAGCTGTGTCCACACTTTCGCGTGAATAGCTAGGGGTAGAATGAGATCTGGGCTCTGGCCGAGACATAGTGACGGCAAGAGAGCTCCGGCGTGCTGTAACGCAGACACTGTGTTTACAGTGTGTGAGGCGGGGGGCGCGCCGATCGCGGCGGGCAGCCTGGCCGCGCTCAAAACCCTTATAGCAGTCTGCTGAGGGAGAGAGAGCGGGGCGAGCCCCGTGGGGCTTAACATGTCTGTGAGTGAATGTGGGCGCAGGACAGCGGGCACATTTACTGCACTGAAAAACACCGTCGGCCTGAGCTGACTGAATGTGTGTTGGTTTCGTTTTCACAGAACCCGTGGGACATGTGGTGTGTAGTGTTTGTGGGCACTGAGATGTAGGCACATTCACTACATTTAGTGCACAATCGACATGAGGCGATTTTGTTTGTGCGAGCCCTGCATTTTTGCGGGCTGTGTTTGTGTGTAGAAATGAGCCCTGGGTTGTAGGCATTTTCAATACACTCATAACACCATCGGCTGTGGCCGGAATACCAGAAAATACACCATTTATGTGATTTATCTGGGGTCGCCGTGGGAACAGCATTTGTGTGCAGGCAAGCGGGCATGGTACTGGCTTGCTTACTGCAAAATACACTGGAACAGTCACATTTTCTGGAACTGAACGAGCGAAAATTTCAGTGGAAGTCTGGCCACGGCGAGACTGAAACACCGTCGATTTCCTAGGAGGCTAGGAAGACTTGTGTTGGTTTCGTTTTACAGAAACCGTGGTAGTGTTTGTGGGCACTGGGTTGTGGGCACATTAACTACATTTAATGCACAACTGACATGCGTCGATTTCATTTGTGCGAGCCCTGTACCGTGGCGGGCTGTGTTTGTGTGTAGAAATGAACACTGGGCTGTGAGCATTTTATTACACTTATAACACCATCGGCTGTGGCCGGAAAACCAGAAATACAATGAATACATGATTTTTCTGGGTCGCCGTGGAAACGGCCTTTATGTGCAGGCAAGCGGGCCGTGGTACCAGCTTGTTTACTGCCAAATACACTGGAACAGTCGCATTTTCTGGAACTGAACGAGCGAAAAGTTTTTGGTGGAAGTCTGGCCGCGGCGAGACTAAATTTTTATTTGCTGCGAGAGCCGGGATCGAACACGGGTCTCTCGCGTGAAAGCTACGGGTTCCGCCACTGGGCCACAGGGAGAACTACACTAGCGCAAGCAGATAAAAGAGCGTCATCACAGTTTTGTGTGTGTCGGCGTTTGTATGCAGGTGTGCGTGTTATACAACAGGCTCATTGCTGCAATAATGACATTTTCAGCCGCTCAAACTAGGAGCTGAGAAATGTTTAAGAAATGGAGATTAGTCCGGCCTCGGCGGGGACTAAAACACACTCTTTTCTCATTTGCCGGTGACGCACGCCCATGGGGGGCGGGGTAGATTTCTTATAACGTAAAGAAAGCTAGCCGCGGTTTTAGGGCTCGCGGTCTTGATGCTGGCCCGTTACCTTGACGACTCGCGGACAGAAGGCGGAGGTCCACAGAGCTCGCCTGTTGCGCGGGCGCCTCCCAATCGAGGCCGATGCTTTCCACGGCCTGAGAGAGCAGACGCATCAGCTCAGTCTCAATGCCGGCTCTCTTACCAGTGGTCTGGCGGGAAACGCTAGCGGAGGGGAGATCCACGGAGCTCGCCCAATCCTCACTATCGGATGCCAGAAGAGAACACGCCTCGGTGGGTTCGTCAAACTCGTGGATGGACGCGGCGGCAGGCGGCGGCCGTTGTCCGTCAGTGAGCGACTCGAGCGAAGCCGGCGAAGCTGGCGGGCGAACCGGCGAGCTTTGGCGGGCTGGAGAAAGCTCGGGAGCGCGCTGGGCGCGGCGCTTCTTGCGGCGCGGCACCACGGCGGGCTGCGGTGAAGGCTCGGAGAATGATGCCAGGCGCGTCCTCAGAGTCACCATGGGCAAAAGCTCGCAATGAGGGCATCCGCCGTCAGCGAGCGCGATAGCCGCGTGATCCTCACCCAGACAGGCAACACAGATGACGTGTCGATCTCCATCGCTGAGCGGGGCGCGGCACGAGCCACATGAAGGCATCTTTAAAAAGACGCTGCTCTTTTGTGAGGAAATGCAAGTCGCGTCAAGTAAGCGACAAACACTTCACAACAGAGAAATACACACAGAGTATTGAAAGGATATATAACGCCGGAAAGCGCAGCAGGTACGGCAGTTGAAGGCGGCGAGGCCAGCGACTCCAGAGCTCGTCCCGCTGAAAAGCTTGCTTCGACGGCGCGGCTTCTCACTCCGGATCCAGCGATGCAAGAGCTTCGCTGAAGAGGTAAAAATCAGCTTGTATCAGCCTAACGAGCATATTTATAGGGCGAGACCACGCCCCTTCTGGCGGGACGTGACGATATGGGCGCGAATTGCCCCCATTGGTCATTACGTCACGCAGAGTCTATCTCGATAGGCTGCTGCATTTGCTGCAGAGCAACCAATAGGCGCGCGAGCTGTTTCGCCTATGTTTGCTTGCTGCTGCAAAGCGTTTTACATTAATAAAAAATTAAGGATAATTTTTGGCTTCAATATCTCGCGGAAAAGAGTTTTTCCCCATAGCGTAAGCTATTACGCAGTACGAGAGATACTCTCGTAAGAGAACGTTCGTTAAAGATCCCTCTATTGAATTATTTTTGAAATTTTCAAAGGAGCAATTGTTAAATTTGGCCGCAACTTATGAAGTTGAGCTCACTTCGGCTGAAAAGCGCACAAAAGATACAATTAAAACCGTCTTACAAGCTGCTTTGGTCAGAAAGGGCATTCTGCCTGAAGAGAAACAATCTACAGAGGCATTACAGCTGCAAATTCGGTTGAGGGAGTTAAGTATTAGAGAGAAGGAAATTGAGTATGACCGTGAGCGCATGCAAGCACAAGTCCGTGAGCATGAACTTGAAAATCGACTAGCGTTGAGAAAGTTAGAAATCGAGGCTCAGAGGGAAGGTGTCGCTCCTTCTGACCTTGTCACTCGCCACATCCGACTTGTACCACCTTTTGTGGAAAAAGATGTGGAAAAATATTTTCCACACTTTGAACGTGTCGCGACTAATTTAAGTTGGCCGAGAACTGCGTGGGCGTTCCTCCTGCAATGCGTTTTAGTCGGAAAGGCGCAGGAGGCTTACTCATCGTTAACAGTAGAACAGAGCGGTGACTATGATGTGGTGAAGGCGTCAGTTCTGAGGTGCTATCAGCTGATCCCTGAAGCATATCGGCAGAAGTTTAGGAATTTTAAAAAAACTGAGCGTCAAACTTTTGTTGAATTTGGTCGAGATAAAGCAGCCCTTTTTGATCGTTGGTGCTCGTCACAACAGGTTGATAGTCAGGAGAAATTGCGTGAATTAATTCTTTTGGAAGAATTTAAGAACTGTCTGCCAACCGCAGTCGCCACCTATCTAGCTGAGCAGAAGGCGCAGTCGATATCTGAAGCCGCTGTCCTTGCGGACGAATACGTTTTGACGCATAACGTTGGCAGAGAACGTTTTCGCTTAAAAGTTAATCCCTCTGTGACCTCTGATATAGACACGAAAAAAGGTGCAATAAAACAAGAGGATAGACACTGTTTTTATTGTAAAAAACCTGGGCATATCATCGCAGACTGTGTAATATTAAAAAAAAAACAATCCACGAAGCCAATGGGTCTCGTTAACTCTTCTCCGAAGGTTTCACCTGTCCTCCATGCTGAGTTAAAATCAGAGAAAACCCAGTCCATGTACGAGCCCTTTCTGACGAGTGGGACCGTATCTGTGTCTGGTGGGGAAGCTGTCGCTGTGCGCATCTTGCGGGATACGGGCGCTGCGCAGTCTTTCCTCCTCCGTGGTTTGCTGCCGTTGTCTGAGAAGACTGCAACAGGTAGTAGTGTCCTGGTTCGAGGAATCGAGATGGGTTTTCTCGATGTTCCCTTGCATTACGTGCATCTTGATTCAGATTTGGTGTGTGGTGACGTGGTTGTTGGCGTTCAAGACTTTTTGCCGGTCCCCGGTGTCACGTTTCTCCTTGGCAACGACCTAGCCGGTGGAAATGTGTGGTGCCGTGGTGATGTTCCCCCCGAGGTTGTGTCTGTGCCGCTCAGTCAAGAGTGTCCTGATGAGTGCGCACAAAAATTCCCAGAGGTTTTTCCCGCCAGTGTTGTCACTAGGTCGCAGACTCGAAGGATGAGGGATGCAGTACCTCCTCTTGACGTCGACCTAAGTGACAGTTTCATTGCTCACCCTGCGGAGTGTGAGAGGCTCCTGGAACCCACTTCCACTCCGTGCCGCGGTAGTCCTGTACATGTGAGGAACAGTGGAAAAACAATAGAACCAGATACATCGTTGTCTTTAGAGAAACTTATTAGTGCTCAACAAAAAGACCCTACTCTTGTTTCATGTTATAATGCAATTCAATCTGTTTCAGACCGTGCCAGCGAAAATTCAGTTTTTTTTGTTCGAGACGGATTACTTATGCGGAGATGGACGCCTCACAAAAGTAACGAATGGGGTGATATTGAGCAAATCGTTATGCCGACTGAAAATAGACGTGCAATCCTGAATATCGCGCATGATGGTGTTTCTGGTCATTTAGGTGTGACTAAAACATTCAACCGCGTTCTTCGTCACTTTTTCTGGCCGGGGCTAAAGCGTGATGTGCGGCAGTATTGTAAGACGTGCCATGTCTGCCAGGTTACTGGTAAACCAAATCAGATAATTCCACCTGCACCGTTGTACCCAATACCTGCCGTGGGTGAGCCTTTTGAGAAAATAATCATTGACTGTGTTGGTCCTCTTCCACGATCGAAAAGTGGATATCAGTATCTATTAACAATCATGTGTACTGCTACTCGCTTCCCAGAGGCGGTGCCTCTGAGGAAAATCACTGCTAGAATTGTGTCCAGGGCTCTATTAAAATTCTTTGCTTTTGTGGGGCTACCGAAAATCGTTCAAACGGACCAAGGAACAAATTTTACTTCGCGTGTCTTCTCCAAAGTCCTAAAGTCGCTCCAAATTAAGCACAGCATTTCTAGCGCGTACCATCCGGAGAGTCAGGGGGCTCTCGAGCGCTACCATCAAACACTTAAATCGATGCTGCGTACATATTGTTTGGAGATGGGTACGAACTGGGAAGATGCGATTCCTTGGATGCTTATGGCCTCTAGGGAGGTCGTGCAAGAGTCACTTGGTTTTAGCCCTGCAGAACTAGTGTTTGCTCATGATGTTCGCACGCCTTTAAGCGTCATTAAAGATCAGTGGATGAGCAAGCCTACCTCTCGTAGCGCAGTACAGTTTATCAGCGACGTTCGCTCCCGTCTACACCGAGCGCGTGAACTCGCTCAAGAGAATTTAGGAAAAACCCAATCTAGCATGAAAACGTGGTATGATCGAAAAGCCAGGGCCCGTTCGTTTAAACCTGGAGACCAAGTGTTAGTTCTCTTACCCGTGCCCGGTTCTGTGTTTCAGGCACGATTCAATGGACCATATACTGTCGAAAAAAAGATATCGGATCTGAACTATGTAATTGTAACCCCAGACAGGCGAAGACAGTCTCGCGTCTGTCATGTAAATATGCTTAAACCATATTTTACACGTCAAGAGGTTAAAACTAGCTTGTGTGACCTTAACGTACCCGGTCCTGTCGAAGTCCCCGTATTGCCGTCTTCACTGGTAGACGATTATGACGAGGTGACTCCTCCGTCGCGATGCGTGATTGAAGGTCGGCTTAAAAACTCTGCTATGCTGTCCGTTATTGTAAATCATTTGCCACATTTAACACCCTCTCAAGCAGCTGATGTATCGTGTGTGATAGATGATTTTCCTGAATTATTTGGAGATGTTCCGACTGTGACCACCGTTCTGGAACATGACATAAATGTGGGTGATAATGGCCCGATTAAACAGCACCCAAATAGAGTAAACCCAGAAAAGCGAGCTATCCTGAAACGGGAAGTTGAGTACATGATGAAGAATAATATTGCTGAACCTAGCTCTAGTCCGTGGAGTTCCCCGTGCCTTTTAGTTGGAAAACCTGACGGCACTTACAGGTTTTGCACGGACTACAGGCGTGTTAATGCCATCACTGTGCCAGACTGCTATCCATTACCGCGGATGGATGACTGTGTGGACCGTGTTGGCTCGGCTACATTTGTCACTAAAATCGACCTCCTAAAAGGTTACTGGCAGGTACCCCTTTCGCCAAGAGCAAAACAGATATCAGCTTTTGTGACCCCCGACGCGTTTATGGATTACAAAGTTATGGCTTTCGGAATGCGGAATGCACCTGCCACATTCCAGCGTTTAGTGAACATTGTTTTAGCTGGAATGGCAGATTGCGAGGCGTATTTGGACGACATAGTCCTATATAGTATACACTGGTCCGAACACATGACCCAACTTCGAGAGCTTTTCCGTAGACTGTCCAATGCGAAACTCACAATTAATCTAGCAAAATGTGAATTCGGAAAAGCCACTGTCACTTACTTGGGGCGTATAGTTGGTAGAGGACATGTTTTGCCAGTAATGGCTAAAGTAGCCGCTATTCAGGAATTCCCTGTGCCCTGCGACCGGCGTGCGCTACGCCGGTTTTTAGGAATGGTAGGCTACTATCGCAGTTTTTGTAAGAACTTTTCGACTGTGGTTTGTCCCCTCACTAACCTATTGAGCCCCAAAACTAAGTTTGAATGGACGGAGTCCTGTAATCAAGCGTTCGAAAGCGTCAAGTCTCTCTTACTGACTACTCCCGTGCTCGCTGCGCCAGATTTCCATAGACCGTTTCAGCTTGCTGTGGACGCTAGCAACGTAGGCGCCGGTGCCGTACTGTTGCAGTCGGGTGCAGACCATGTAAACCATCCCGTGAGTTTCTTCTCTAGGAAGTTTAATTCTGCCCAGCGAAGGTACTCCACTATCGAGCAGGAGACCTTGGCCCTTGTATTAGCTATTCAACACTTCGAAGTGTACTTGAGTTCAACCGTACATCCAGTTAAGGTCTATACTGACCATGATCCACTCAAGTTCCTCAGCCGCATGTACAATTCTAATCGTAGGTTAATGCGCTGGAGTCTGTTGCTTCAACCGTTTAACCTCCAAATTGTACATATCCGAGGAGTAGACAATATTGTCGCAGATGCGTTGTCTAGGGTGAATGCTCAATAGTGATAATTTAGAAAAAAATATATATATACTCGTATATATACTCGTTATTTACTCAGAGATTTACTTTAATTTAATGAACTTGCTAATCTAAAATAAGCTAATCTAAAAATAAATAAAACATTAAAAGAATGTTTTTGTCTTTTTTCTTTTTACACATGGTTGTGTATTGCCTATGAGTTGACCTTATATACCAAAGTACTACATTCCTGTGTAATTCTATTTTTTTTTTTTTTTCTCCATAGGCCTATACAGATACCTGGAAGCTGAACATAGAAGGCTTGAGTAAAAATAAATATTTCTCATGTTTAGAGTATGGCGACAAGTCACCATTTCGGGGTGGGGGTGTTACGTCCCCCAGCTCCGCTGTGTGTGTTTCTACATGTGTGTTTGAGTGTTTGAGTTTCCCTTGTTCTTAATTACAGATAGGCCACACCTGAGCGCAGCCGTATACCTGAGCTACAAAAGCTGTCCGGAACCACACGTGAGGGCGCACACAGAGCCTGAGAACGGAGTCGATGCACTGCCGTGCTGTCTGCCGTTAGAGTTTTTGCAGTCCACCCCGGGAATCAACAGCGTTCCGCCTTTGCAACTCTGTCTTCAACTGTGAACTTACCCGGTATTTGATAACCGACCTACTTAATAAACATACCCCTATTTTTGACACGAGCTGGCCTGTGTGTGTCTCTCCTTTATGTTAAGGGTGGTGTCCGCCCGCCCGTAACACATGTAAACTAATGAGTTTAACCGAGTTTAATCAGTGGTCACAGGGAGAAGGCCCATCAGTTGAGGAGGATGAGGAGACTGTGTCTGTATGTTCAAGGAGGCCTGAGGTACTCACAGGTTCCAATGCTTTACTGTATTGAATATTAAAAAGTGTACTTGTGTGATAAAATGATCATAATGTGTTTTCAGGATGCTGACACTGTTCTAGAGCCCTCTCAGTCTGGGACCACGTGTGACAAAGTGAGTATTACGAAATGAAAACTCTTGTGACAAGAGTATTCAATGAAATAACTTAAATCTATGTTGCTACAGAACCCAGAAAACATAAAAGGAGTGTATAAACGCTACCTCCTTAAACAAATGGAAGCGATTGATATCGGCATCCAGTATAAAAAACTGAAGATGAGGAAGTTGGAGCTGGAAATTCAACAGCTACAGAAAAATGCAACTAGAACTACCATTTTTTAAAAAGGAAAAGAAAAAAAAAACATTACCTTTTTGATCACTTTCCACAACATTTATTTGTGTTTTTTCACCCCAAACAGGCAGATTCACTCTGAATAAAGACAAATCACATTAAATACTTTGACTTCTCTGTGTTTGTTCAACTAAGGAGAAAGTTGAGGGGCCAGTGGAAAACTTTAAAGGCGACACATGGTTTAGACCATATTAAGCAAAGTAATTATTTGCATATGTGTCTCGTATAAGTCTGCCTGTTTCGTTTTCTTCCAATACTGCTTCATTGCCCCAGTCTTCCTCTTCAACAATCCTTGGTTGCCTCTCTCCTCAGACAAGCAATGTTATGGAGCACTACACAAGCAACTACAATGTTACATGCCCTAGGTGGAGTCACTCTGAGGTGCTTCAGGCACTGAAACCTTGACTTTATCAGCCCAAATGCCATCTCTATACGACCTCTTGTGCATGGGCAATGTTGTAGCGGTGCTGTGCCTCTGTCTGGGGCTCCTGATAGGGAGTCAAGAGGTAAGGCAGGCATGGGTATATCCCTTGTCTCCCAGCAAAACTCCTGAGAATTCTCCTGCATAGACAGAAAGAATATATATAAATATATAATGTAGTTTTTTTTTTTTTTAAGACTTTTTGCGATTTAAGTGATTACTAGCATACCTCTTGCTAGTTGCTGGTAGAGAGATGAGGCTCTAAAGATTCTGGAGTCATGCACAGAGCCTGGCCATTTGGCCTCTACATTTGTGATGATGCAATCTGCATCACTAATCATCTAAAATAAATTAAACCTGTAGGTCACTTCATTTGAATTGCAATGAACTAAACACTGGTGCCCAGCTTAGTACAGGACACTCAGTGCTAGAGCATAGCCTTCAATATCATCTCAGTGGGACCGTACCTGTACATTGATGCTGTGTACTGATTTCCTATTCACAAAGTCCGCTTCATGTGGACCAGACGGACACTTAATACGCACATGGGTGCAGTCCAATGCACCGATAACATTTGGGAAACCTAGGAAATTTATTTGTTTGTTTTTAATATGTCCCATGTAAAATCAACAGTCAAGAAATATTTCCATGTTTTATAGTTATTTGAACTTACCAGCTATTCCATAAAAGGCATGTTTAATGGTACGAATAGCTTTCGAAACTTTCGTTCGTCATTAAAAAAATCGGATCGGGTTTGATTTTATGCGTTTTTCGCATCCATAGCAAGCAGTTTGAATGGTGTTTTGACAATTCAGAGCCACCAAATCACGAATACAAAAAAACGCATATGAAAATTTCGGACTCAGTGTGCAAGCCAAGGGCCTTAAGAATTAAATGTACCCCGGCCCAGTGTTTCCCAAACAACCTGGTTCTGGAGTAGTCCCATCACTGCACATTTGGTCTCTCTAATCATGATTCAACTCACCAGTTTGTTAGTAGAGACTGCAAGACCGGAAATGGGTGTCAGATAAGGACATCATCCAAAATGTGTACTATTGGAGATAGTCCAGGACCAGAGTCGAGAACCACTGTCATCCAGCAGCATAAAACTTTCATCCACTCCTTCCTCTGTGTTCCAATGAAGCAGAAAAAATAAAAATGACAGAAACATAAACTAGTCCTTAAAAATAACTATTTTGTGTATAATTTATTTCAAAAGCTTACTCCCCTTGAAATGCTTCAATTCAATGGCAGAGGTTCGATTGTTTTAGTCTTTGCTTCACAAATTAATCCATTTGTCTAAAACATAAGTATAACAAATTTAGTAGAACATTTAAAATAAAGGCAAAAGCTGTCATAGCTTAATCAGAAAAAAACACTATAACTGGATGTTTCAGCTACTCCTGTAAGTTGCATGCATGCCTACATTCACGTTAACAACATTCATTAAATTGTAGACCTGTACGAAAAGAGGCGGAATCTGAAATCGCCCCTTAAACCCTCACAAATAAAAAAGATCAGTTTTAGAATATATTCAACGTTTCACTACACAATAATGCTTAATGTTATAAGTAATACATAAAAAGACGATATGACTTACCTTTCGTAATAACGGCTGCAGCAGCTTCTTTGTGTTGACTGTCAATGGACCGTTAAAATTTAAACTGCCTGGTTGCGGAATGAAACCATATTAATAAACCTATATTAAATATTATGGTTATTACTAGAAATTACCCAACGATGTTAAATGACCCAACATTAATTGTAAAATTACCATAGACTGTAAACATTTTTTTAAATAAATTAATCAGACATTTTTTATGTGAGTAAAATGAATGTAGTAACAACATAACTGTATATTTTTATTTCTTGTTTAATTGCATATTTTAATGAATAAATGCCAATTCCACTGATACTAATTCTGCTAGTGATGTCTCGATGAAAGTTATGAAAGTACTGGATGAATCAGCATTTATGAACGAATCTCCTGAATGAACGATTCAATGACAAACAATGTTTTTAACAGTCACTTGTCGCCATCTGGTGGCGTAACAATGTAAGAGCGGAATCACTGATTGAAACTTGAAATACGTTTTCCCAATAAATAGAGGGAATGCATTAACGTCACTTCCCCGCCGGAACACGCCCCCCTCAGCCGGACTGAGTGGCAAAAGAGCTGCTGCGTGGCTGGAGTTAATAGGGTAAACTGCGTTAACGCGAGTAAAACAAACTATTATCAGTTTAAACTAAAAGTTGGACTCGATATAGTGTTCCTTACAACTTATCAAAGATCCAGTGATCCATGGATATTGACATGCAGCCAGGAATCGTGTTTCCTGACATATGTGCCTGATTTCGACGCCGGGGAAATAAATGAAGAAAATTTGCCTGTAAACGTTTTATATAAATACAATATAGATAGGTCTAAATCCGAGTGATCACTTACATTAATGTTATACTGTATATCATCATATCGTCCAGCCCTAAAACTTGTATAGTTTTTTGTCAGTGTTAATTTAAAAACATCCAATTATGCAGAATATAGTCTGTTCTGTAGCTTTTTGCAGTCTGTAAAAATATACAGTACCTCAGATTTCTGGTCAAATCTAGTTGTACAGTCAATCGCAAAGCTCTTTCCCGTTTTAGATGTGTTTTGTGTGATTTTCACGGCATTCACGCTGAAAACAAATGCTGCCGCTCAGTCTTTTTGCCACTTGTGGGCGTGACCGCATTCACTCCGGCCGACGGTGACGTCATGCGCATACCCTCTATAAATAATGATTTAAAAAAGTTATTTATCATGTGTTTATTGCAATGCACACATGTCTTTGGAAAATTATGATAAAAACTTCTTTACCTGAAAAAATATTGAAAAACCTACAAAGACCTTGTAAGGTTGCACTCACAACAAATGATTTCTATAACACGTAAATAGCAAAATCTATAACGAGTGTATGAATCTTCAATAAACTGTTCTTGGTAAGTGCTGAGATATTGTATAGATCGTATACATCTCCAGACTGTATAGTATATGTAGGCAGTGTTAGGCTGACTTGCACATGTAGTATGACTACCTCCCATCACTGACTATTTTAGAGTAAAATATATAAGAAAATTAAATAAGCATTTTCTCTCTCATTATCATGGCATTTTAAAGATCACTATAGGTGTAATTTAAAACTCTAGCAATTTAAAAGAAATTCATATAACATGCTTAGCTTAGTTAAAATTGTAGGGGTAATATTAGACAGCAATTATAATAATGTACAATAATCAAATCTCAAATACAATCTCTGTTACCCTAAATTATATGTTTATCTCTGTAAAGCTGCTTTGAAACAATCCATTGTTAAAAGCGCTATATAAATGAAGATGACTTGACTTGACAATATAATACAGCGCTCTCTCAGTTGCAAGAATATATCAAAATAACACATTGAACAAAGTGCAATTAAAAGAATGTGTGTGTGTGTGTGTGTGTGTGTTATATATTATATACCACATTTCTGCCAAAATACCATAGTTGCAGTTTGTGTTACAGTAAATCTTGTCATTTGTGGATAGGAAAACATTCTAACTGTCGTAAATGAATCGTTCATTGGTTGCCCAAATGAGTAGCGCTCTTTCGTTCCGTATTTTGAGCGTTCTGTAGTGCAACCTTTAACCCTGCGTCCATTACAGTGGACATCACATGTCAGCCCTTTTGTTTCCACTTCTGGAGCATTTTACCTAGTTTAAAGCCTGCAGTCCATGAGATTGGACGTTTGTCATCCAATCAAATGGCAGTGAAGCTCTGCATGTGGTAATTTAAAAAAAAAACACTACATTGAAGAGAAGCATGGCAGCACTTCACTCCAGACACAGAAGTAAACAACATTTTCTATGGTTTATTCAAATTTGTGTATATGTTTGTTTTGTCTGTAAAATAGAAGGATTGAACGTATTAATTAAAGTTAAAAAATAATTTGTAGAATTGCAAGTTTTAAATCAGGATTTTTTTCAAATGTGTCTGTCCATTAGAATGGACAGTGGGTTCAAACACCTGTTTCTGAAATCACATTTCCAGTAATGCTGATTGACATTTCTTATATAAAAAGAAATCTATATCACAGTACTAATACATTTTTTAACTATTTAATATGCAGAATATACAGTTCTTGAAGTGCTTGAACATATTGCTGATGGAAATATCTCAGATGTTGACTTTATGTGGAGTGATGAGGAAGATAGAGATGGAAATGCAAATAATGCTAGATCTCCAAAAATTGGTAAGTGTAGAATGAAAATTAGGGATAGTTAGTTAGCCGGCCCTAAATGTATTGAATATTGTTTTATTGGATATACAGTTTCATTTCTGTCCTGTAAAAATAAACTACAATATAAAACTTGTATGAAGTTGTTTGTAAGGGACAGTTTTTGGTAATAATTTCAGGGGAGGACAGAGATGAGCCACTAGTAGGGGAAGAAATTGAGATTGAGAGGGGAGTCAGAATCAAGAAGACAGAGAAGATTATGAGCATGAGGGAGATGTAGAACCAGTACTTGGTGATGATCCTTTTACAAACATCAAGAGTGATATTCAGTGGCGTCGTCACACCCGCTTTACCCCAGTAGAAACAATGTGGGAAAGTCCCACCACTGACCCCCCTGAGCCACTAACACCACACGGCAACTTCAAGCAGTGTTCCAAGTCAGACGTTTGAGCTGATGAGCACAATGACCAACATATATGCAGAACAAAATGGAGTCAGGGGGTATAAACTAGTAGTGGGAAGTTCGGATCATTTTACTGACTCGAACGAATCTTTTTTTTGAGTCATTTCAGCATAATATAATTAAAATGACATGTTAAATATCCCAACACATCTATCACTTACGAAAATGTCGATTACATTTGTAAAAAGAATAAAAATAAACTATAGGGTAATGCAGCAAAAGCCAAATTATAAGAAACTTATAAAAATTATAAGATTTTATATTAATTTATATTTTTTATAATTCGTTAATTTATAAATATGAATTGATTAGTCGTTGGGTCTTAAAGGGTTAGTTCACCCAAAAATGAAAATTAAGTCATTAATTACTCACCCCCATTATAATGAAGACTATCTAATATTCTGGTGGAAAATGAGCAGTCGCAAGACGTCCGGTCAGAGACGTATATCTCTTTAATGGGTGGTAATTTGCAGCCACAGTTAAACAGTAGTGGTTGAAATGAAATCGAAATAACAATATTCAAATTATAACATATTCAAGATAACATTGTTCATATGGTTATATGCACAGAAGAACATAAGTAAGCATTGTAGTACTAAGTTATTCATACATTGTAACATCTAGAGTCATCAAATTTGGCTAATAGTGCCCATTAAATACTACTATTAGTGATATTATGTATGCAATGACTCAATATCTCACAGGTATGCAAATATGAATCACGTAACATAAGGACCGAGTCAAATAACACAGATAAATGGTGTCACGTTCTCTGACACGTGATCTCAATAGAAGCAATCGTACAGAGATGATATAATCATCATATATCCTTATCATATCATAAATAATCCTATATACATACTCAACTTTACTTAGAACTTGAGATTATATGCTCACAGATAGATATTTAACTCTCCTTTACATGTATTTACCTCAGATAATCTCCGCGATGCAATAAACAAATGCATGCGTCGTAACATCAAAAGATATCAAATTACCGGTTTAACGTCAAAATAGTAATACTTGAAATACAACTCGCAAGAGGTAATCAATAACTGAACAAAGATTACTCACTGGTATATGAACGCACTCTGTCAAACCGATCAAAACAAGCAGCATGACTCCATCAAACTTTCTCGTTGTATGCGCTATAGACCACGCCCCAATGACTAAACTGCTCCGTTAATGCACGTCTTCAATCTCTTAACCTAATATTCATTTAGCCACAAGGGGGCATTAGTGTCTCTTTTATACATCTAGTACAGATTGGAGAGCCTTTTCAACAGCCGCCCCCACATTTGCTCTGTAAATGTGTACCTTAAAAAAGGCAATCGCAATTTGGGCACAATAGTAAGGGTAATCAGTCTGGCAGATTAGGGAGGCTGATAAGACGGGAAATTGGGCGAAGGTAGATTTTGTTCTTTACGTCAACCTCGGCCACCCTGACTCTACCATCTTCTCCAGGGAAAACTTTAGTAACTTGTCCAACTGGCCACAGAGCCCGAGGGAGCTGCTGGTCAACTATCATGACAATAGTTCCAGGTGTTAAGTTTCCTGACTCTCTGTGCCATTTTTGGCGTGACTGAAGTCCTGGTAGGTAATTGCGGATGAAATGTTTCCAGAAGTGGTCTGCCATAATCTGACTATGCCTCCACCGTCTTCTACTCAGCATCTCTGATTGTGGATACACCACTTGAGGTAAGGATGAGTCCAGCCGCCCCATTAGCAACATATTAGGAGTGATTGGGTCCAAGTCAGCTACATCAGACGAGGTATAACCGAGGGGTTTAGAATTGAGAATGCCCTCAATCTCAACAAGTACAGTTCGTAGGACTTCCTCTGTTACAATCTGATCTCCTATAGTAGCACAGAGGGCAGTTTTAAGGGATCGAATTTCCCTTTCCCAACAGCCTCCAAAGTGTGGAGCACCAGGGGGATTGAACTTGAATCGAATCTGTTGGCTGGATAACTGCTCTTTTAATGTTGGGTGAAGTGCAGAGAAAGCTTCTTGTAACTCTCGATCACCACCCCGAAAATTCGTCCCATGATCTGAGATGATCTCAAATGGCTTCCCCCTACGGGAGATGAATCGTCTGAAGGCCATTAAGAATGAGTCAGTGTCTATGTTGCTGAGGATGTCTAAATACACAGCTCGTGTTGTCAGACACTTAAATATAAGCCCCCATCGTTTCTCATTCCTCCGTCCAATTTTAACGAGGTAGGGTCCAAAGCAATCTACCCCCGTTGAGTAGAAGGCAGGTTGCAATAAGCGCAGTCGTGATGGGGGAAGGTCAGCCATCTTCTGAGTGCTTGGCTTACCTCTCAACGTTTTACAGCCTAAACAAGATCTTTGATGTTGCCGAATAACTTCCCTGCCCTTTAAGATCCAGTATTTACGTCGCACTTCTGCGAATACACGTTCTGCTCCTGGATGGTGCAAATTCTCATAGGACTGGAACTGACCACAATCAGGCAACGCTGGATTTATAGCTGGAGCAGTATGCCCGCAAAAAGTAGCTCGTTTCACCTCCTCATCCTCCCTCTGTAGATGGAGAAGTGGACTCTGAGGCCACTGATCTGGTTGCAGAAGGAGAAAAGGTGGACCCTGGTTCCACCGGCTTGGCTTGGACAACTCAGCCAAGGTTTTGCCACGTGTGATGTCATCGGCTGGATTTGTTTTGGAATCTACATAATGCCAAGCCCCTGGGTCGGTCAATTCCTGTATCTCTGCGACTCTCGTTCCAACAAAAACCTTAAATCTACATGAGTCAGCTTGGATCCAGGTTAGCACAGTAGTTGAATCAGACTAGAGTGTGACATGCTGGATTGGAATGCTAAGCTCTGACCTCAGAAGTTTAGACAGCTGAGCTCCAGTTAAGGCAGCACACAGCTCCAAACGAGGGATTGACTGCCGCTTTTTTGGGAAAACTCTTGAACGGGCAGTCAGGAAAGCTACTTCTATGTCTCCCTGGGAACTCTGTGTCCGTAGATAGGCTATGGAGCCGTAGGCTTGCTCTGAGGCATCGCAAAAGATGTGTATCTCTCTTAGACATTGGGTGTTGTCTAACTCTGCAGTAACATAACACCTGGGGAGAGAGATGAGTTGGAGGTCTGGCAACTCCAATTCCCATGCCTGTCAGGCGTGGAGTAACTCACTTGGTAGTTGGGGATCATCCCATTCCCTCTTCTTGTCCCACAGTCGCTGTACTAATATTTTAGCTCTGGTAGTGTAAGGGACAATGTAACCCAATGGGTCATATTGGCTAGCCAAGACCTTATAAATGTTGCGCATTGTGGGGACTGAGTAGTCAATGGGACGGTACTTGTACGACAGTGTGTCCGATATGCAGTGCCAGTGTAGTCCAAGTGTGGATTCTTGAGCATCTGGTTGACCTTGTGTCAGCCACAATTCAACACTGGTGGACCTTGCATGAGATGGGACATGGCTCAGAACATTAGGGAAGTTACTAGCCCATTGTCTTAAATTAAACCCACCTGTAGCTAAGAGGTTTCGCAACTTTATCACCAGTGACTCTGCTTCTTCCTCAGAACTGAAACTTTGGAGGAAGTTGTCCACATAGAAGGATTTCTCAATGCTTTCACGGACATCTTCTCCTGGTTGACTATGATCCATGATGTGTTTCTGTAAAGGCAAAAATTGCACAACATGGACTGCATGTCATCCCAAAGGGTAGGACTTGCCACTCATAGACTTGGGGAAGCTCTTCTCTCTTGAGATCTCTCCACAGGAAGCGTAACAGAGGGCGATCCTCTGGCAGTAGACGCACCTGATGAAACATTCCCCTGATGTCACTGCTTAAAGCCACGGTGTGCTCACGGAACCTCAGCAGAACAGACATCAGGGTAGGGCCTAATGTAGGACCGGGAAGTAGCAGTTGGTTCAGGTTCTTCCCTCTGTGCTGAAAGGAACAGTTGAAAACGACTCTGTTCTTTCCATTGTGCTGAGTCATATGATGGGGGATATACCATGATTCAATTGTCTGTTCTACCTGTTCTGGAGATATCACTGAAGCATATCCTTCCTCCTCCAACCTCTTCATCTCTGCCCTGTAAGATGCTGCTTGAGTTGGATCTTTGGCTAACCTCCTTTCTATTCCTCTGAGACAAGGCAGGGTACTATCCTTTGGGGCTTGCAGTATGGGCATGTTCTTCACTCGGAGCAACGGAGTGGCATATCGCGCAACTCCATCTACCATAACTTTAGTCGTCTTTGACTCAAGTAAAGCGATGGCCTCTTGATCCTGCTTGGATCGAGTGATGAGTTTCTCACTGCGATACGGAAGCACATCTAATTGCCATAATCTCTCCACTTGATTATACAGGTCAGTAGGGGAAAAGGAAGTAGAAGTGAATAGACACTGTTGTTCTGAGAGACCATGCTTAATTTCCTGAGTGGGACCCTGCAGTGTTCAACCCAGGTGGGTCCTGATGGCAGCAGGTCCATTTGGAGGGCCTAGCCGGACTGGTTCAACTGGTGTAATGAGGTGTGGATAGTCAGAACCTATGAGGAGGAGTGGCTGTACTGAATCAATCTGTTGCAGCGGTAATCCCTAAAGATGTCGATACTTGCTCTGTAACTCACTGACTGGATGTGTATGTTCGGCCAGTCCGAGTGGTTCAGCTGTAAAGGCCTTGTGAATCTTGAAGAAAATCTCAGGTTGGAAGACAGGTGACACAGTAAAAGCCACAGTAGCCCCTTGTAGATTGTGGCGGTCTTGACGTACTGTACGTAAAACTAGTTCTTCAGGCTGACCCATCAACTTAAGCTGTTGAACTGCAGAGTGAAGGAGTATTGTACGTTCGGACCCATCATCTAGTATGGCGTACGTTTCCAAGCAATGATCGCCATTTCTCAGGAGCACCTTACAAAGCTTTAACAAAACTTGGCGGCTGCCAGTGGGTCGATCTAAGTACAAGGTCTCTGTGGTGGTGTTCACTAGGCAGCTCTCAGAGGGTCCAGGATCAGGGATTTCCACGACGCATGCGAGAACTTAACTGAAGTAGTTGAAGGAGATCGCAATTCTCGCGCATGCGTCGTGGAAATCTCTTGAAGTCTCGTTTCAGGCCTACAAGGAAGAAAAGGAATAGTCGAATAAAGTCGTTATTTTTGTTTTATTTCCGCACAAAAAGTATTCTCGTGCAGAAGCTTCTTTGTGTTGACTGTCACTGGACCGTTCGTTGCTGAATGTGGAAACCATTTAACCCAACAGCCGGGTTATTTACATTTTGTTAATTGTAGTAATTGCTTACATTGTTTTACTATTAGAGTGAAATAATAACAATGATAATAATAATAATAATAAAATAGTGTCAATTGATTAAAAAAAAAACTAGATCAATCACATATTTTTTCCTGATTAATTACGAATAAATCGCAATTAAAAACATTTTTTTAATATATATTTTGTAATATTGTAGGAACAACATAAAGACAGGATATTTAAGATTCTTGTTTAATGGCATCTTTTTATGAATAAAGGCCATTACTGATACTCCTACTGATGTCTTGATGAAAATGATTCCCCATTTTAAACATTAATTATAGGCCTTCGACATCAGAGTCAGGGCAGGACTTAGAGCGGTGGAGGCCCCTGGGCTTGAGTCATTTTCGGCCCTACTTTCTACATATGACTTTAAATAGAACAACATGATACATACACGAGCTATGTAGCTACACGATTCTGGATAAATTGAGAATAAAAAAGAGATCACGATTCTGTACAAACAACTAAACAAAATAACAATTTATTAGAGGTTCTGACAAAATGTCAATTGCTGCAATCTATTTAAAATGTTTAATTATATAAATAAAAACTTGGTCTGAATGGAATGAATTAATCAATGACTCACTCAAATACTTCACTTGTTTTATTACCGGATAAATCAGCATTTTTGAACAAATCTCCCGAATGAACGATTCAATGACAAATATTTTTAACAGCCACTTGTCGCCATCTGGTGGCGTAACAATGTCATCGATCCAATCGTTTTCACAGTGTGTTAATGTTAAAAAAAACTGAATCATTTTATTTGAACACTGATTGAAGCTTGAAAACTTTTTACCAATAAATAAATAATGATTAAAAAATAATTTCATTCAACTGTAGGGGTAATATTATAGCAATTATAATACAATATAATACAGGACGTGCTCTCAGTTGCAAGATATCAAAATAACACATTAAACAGTGCAAGATAAAGAATGTGTGTGTAGTACGTAAGTGAGTAGATGGGTGTTTTAGTGACCTTTGAAAAACATCAAGACTATGCACACAAATGAATAATTTACAGTAAATGAAAAAATACTACACTATCACAGCTTAAAAAAGCATGACATCATCCAACAGCAGAATCCAGAGGCTGATCATTTAAGAGTTTATAATAAGATGATGTCCGATTTATTCTCCCTTGTGCCTTTTTGCACGCATTTTCCAAGGATTTTAATAATAAAACTGTTCAGAAAGAATAAATCTCATATGTAATAAAGAAAACGTCCAAGTTGAATTTGTAACTATTCAATAAATGTGTTCAGATTCGATGTGTGCTCATGTGCGCGTGCATGCGTATATGAGTGATTCGAATGTTAGTTGCTATAGCGACGCG
Source organism: Tiaroga cobitis (assembly GCA_030578255.1). Classification (NCBI taxonomy): domain Eukaryota; kingdom Metazoa; phylum Chordata; class Actinopteri; order Cypriniformes; family Leuciscidae; genus Tiaroga; species Tiaroga cobitis. The sequence continues at coordinate 9,797,990 of CM060609.1, read as the reverse complement.
TGTTATGAATTCTGAATGCATATTTACACTTGAACCGATTGTCTGTTGATTGAGAGAGACGAGGCGAATTCACAGACTTTTGCAGAATATCTTCTGAGCGAATCTGTTGATTTTGAAGCTGATTTCTGGGACGAGACTTTTATTCTGGACATCGGAGGATATATCCTTTATAGATTTATATTTTTGAAAAAAATCTTAGCATTTCTGAGGATACTTTTATTTTATAGTTCTTTACTTACTTTAGAAGGAGTTTTATTACATTTTTTGTTTTGTTTTATTTATTTTTTTGTGAAGGAGAGTTCTATTTTATTATTGTATTGTATTTTGTGCTGTATTTTGTATTGTTTTTATTACAGTTTGGAGGAGGATGTCGATGGCTCACATGATGGGTGAAAGAGGAGGTGAGTGCTTTAGTTTTTCATTTATGGTTTATGGTATGATTGTGTACAATGACTGACTACATTAATGTGAAGAACCCATTTGATCCCTCAATCCAATCACATGTATTTGATTCCTTGCATGTGAAATTAACTTTTCAGTTTGAGTAACTGAAGTAACAATTTGCAATTGACCACTGACATTGATTATTGATTATTATTAAAACATTACTAACTACAGAATGTGATGTGTGAAATATTCCAGCCTCAGGCCGCTCCAGATCCAGGAGAGCTGCTTTCTCTCAGACGGCTGGTCAGGAGGTTTGGAGACCCGGTTCTGATGACCGTGATCAGGATCCGCTGCCAGACCCGACCCAGACACAGAGGCAGGATCTTCCTGGATATTTAACACCTCTGTCTTCTGAGTCTGTTTCTGTGTCCACAGGTCAGGCTGACAGGAGGAGGACGAGGAAGAGCGGCAGCCAGAAGAGCCCAGATGATGGACGTCTGTTCACTTCATCTAAACACTCTCGCAGAGGTCAGAATAGGCTTTAATAAAGAAGTTATGGCTCAGCTTCTAGTTCTATTTTCAATGGCTGATTTTTCATTGAAAATAGAAAGTTGAACCAACTAACACTTTGATGTGACCACTGACATTGATTATTCATATTACATAAAAAAAGAAACAGTTTTTGTTGTGTGAAATTTTCCAGCCTCAGGCCGCTCCAGATCCTGGAGAACTGCTTCCACAGATTGTTCTCCGGGCATCATGTCATCATCAGCTTTGTCCCTCTCTGAGGTCAATGTGGAGCGCTGGTTCTGTAGAGAGTCGTTGAGTCTGAGCAGCAGAGGCTCGTACAGCGTGGAATGGAGGAGGAGTGGCGATGGATCGGAGAGCCCAAACCAGCAGGACAGTTGCAGCTGTTTGTCCAGGTCCCACAGCCTGGAAGGGTTGCTGTGCCCTCCGCTGCCCGGGCAAGTTCCTGTCGAGCCAACAGAGACTTCAAATGGACGAACTGCTCAGGGTGCCATGGAGGCTTCTCCTGTGAACAAGAGCTCAACAGGTGAGGCTGAAATAAGGCTGGGCAGAGTCAAGTCTACAGAGAGACATTTAGCTATTTCATGCAAATATTTCCGTTTTTAACCTGTTAATGTCCGGTCACATTTACTGTTGCTCAGCAAAATTTCTCTGAATTAAAAAATATATATATATATACGTATTTTAATTGGACATTCGTCTAACTTTTTCAGAACATTCAAAAGTAACGTTCCCATAATGCAAATTATAAAATAGAGTTCCTTTAACCAAGAAAACATTTTTTTTAACCAGTTTTCCAGACATTTTCACAATTTAATGGAAATATTATCAAAACGTTCTCAATAAGCGATGAACTCGATGGTACTTGCTCTGTCTGACACACACCAGAAACACGCGCACAGAAAGCCGCGTCTCAGCAAACGATCCAGAATAGAATTATATTTCTATTGCTCTTGAATTGTCAAATACACGCAAAATTGTCAAAATGGCTGTCGTGCCGAGTATTACAGAGTCGGTTATTATATAAATAAGACATTGCTATGCATTTAATAAAAGTCAATGTATAATCTAATGTAAATATATTTTAAGATATGGCCCATATGATCTTTGCCATTACCAGAACTGAGCCACATGTGCCAGAGTTGAGCAAATGAAGCCTGGAAATGTATGTTTTCTTTTCAATAGAAGATCAGATAAATAAGAAAAATAACTATATCGTGATAATTGTGAAATACAATGAATATTAATATCGTGAAATAAGATTTTGGGAAATGTATGCAGGCATTAAGCAGAAGTCAGGCGGGTAGCGTGGGAATATTTCGTTACTTTGGATTTGTTACATTACAGATAAGAATTTAACAGTGAAATGTAAATGATGTCATTATTGCTTAATTTGACGTCAGAGATCATGTTTCTAATAGTTGTGTTTTCAATTGTTTTTCTTCATTTCAGAGAAAGCTACAGAATCTAGGAAGAAAGGAGCGGGTTGTTTCCTCTACAGGCTCTGGAAGGCTGTGAAGTGTGTTTTCTGCTGCTGTTGCCACTGTAGTGCTGTGAATGTTGTGGAGCCTTTTGTTCCTCCAGCAGATCTGGAGCCAGAGCCTGATCCTGATCCATCATCTCCTGCTCCTGATCACTCCGGCGTCAAGACAAATAATGGTACATCGCCACTCATTATTCTCCAGCATTATTCTAAACAGTATGATCTTGATTTCCACTAAAAATAAGGCTTGTTTTCAGAGAACATTAATAATATTTCCCCCATTATAATATTATTATCTAGCAAACTAATATTTTTCTGTTTGTTTTTCAGAGTCCTTTGAGTCTCTCTATAGCGTTATAAAGATGATTGGATCCGGAGGATTTGGCAGGGTTTACCAGGGAACACGCAAATTTGATGGCAAAAAGGTCAATCTTACCGAATTGTACAAACATTTTGCTCTTGCATGCATCAAAACATATTTAAAACAATTCACAGATGGTTTAATACTTAGTGCTTGAATACTGTTATTGAAACTGGGTTGTTTTTTTTGCAGGTTGCCATCAAGCGGATTCGCAAGATTGACAACAATCGTTATCTTAATATTGTAAGTTGGCCAAAAGCTGAATATGTATTGAGTTGTTTAAGTGCAGATTACTATTAGATAAGATTACTAAAAAGATCAAAGAAAAATATTTTCTTCAGATTTTTACCCTGCTAACCTTCTGTCTGCTACTTTTCTCTAGCCTGGGCATCCCGAACCTCTCGTTACAGAAGTGGCGCTGCTGATGATGATGAGGCGAGAACCCATAAGCCCCTTCGTCATACAACTATACGAGTGGTTTGAACATCCTAAAGAATTCACTCTGGTTATGGAGTATCCTGAACCCTACGATATCTTGCTGGACTTCATCACTCGTAATCATCAAATGCATGAACCAACAGCACGGTTCCTCATGCGACAGGCGGTGCTGGCAGTGCAACACTGCATCCATCATGGGGTTTTTCACCATGACATCCATGCGCAGAATTTCCTGTTGAAGAGATACCCGGTACAGCTCAAGCTGATAGACTTTGGCTGCGGTCAGCTGTTTAGTAGAGATGGCTACGAGAGCAACATTTACATTGGTGAGCATTCTGGGAGTGTGGAAACCTGAATGTAGTGACTTACTAATTATTTGATGTTTAAAACAAAAGCTCAACAATGTGCAAATGTCTTGCTTACAGGAGCACCGGATTACTGCCCACCTGAAGTCTTGACAGAACCTCGATTCCACGCCGTCCCAGCAAATGTCTGGTCTCTAGGAGTGTTGTTGTACAAGATGATGAACGGATGTTCTCCTTTTCGCAATAGAAGAAAAATCACACAAGCCAAAGTTACATTTCTGAACCCCACCTTATCCAAAAGTAAGTGAATAATATTGATACATTGATAAACACACACATAAAGCAAAGGCTTTGTACAGAAACAGTTAAAGGTGAAGTATGTAAGATTTTTTGTATATAGCTCAACGTATAGTAGAGATTGCGGCGTCGCTACTGTAGCAGGCGGAGCCATGGGAAAAGAAATGCAGCTTTAGTTACAGAAGTGAAAGCCAAAATTCACTGCATTTATACCTTCAACGATTAAACAGGTCATGAACACGTCAAAGTGAACAGAGCATTGTGATGCTACGCGCTACAAAGCATGCTTCAATACCATACAGCATCATCATGCACCCGTTCAGAAAGACACATTTTCATAAAGACAAATGCAACACAGCTAAAAGTATTCCTAATATGTTGGACCTGAAACATGAACCAGTAAGAGCTGCGTTTGTGATGTTTAAGTCGGGGAAGACGTGATGCACGGAAGGGGCCTTTGCAAGGTTTTTTGAAAATATGCTTTATTTTATCATTTATTCCGCTCGCTGCCACTAGTGTCGCAGAAACGACATACTTCACTTTTAAAGTAAAGATAAGTAACATTTTGCAGTATATTAATCATGTTTTAGATGCTGTTTTCATAGATGCCAGGTCACATGGTCATGACTAACCAGCTCTCTCCTTATTCAAATTTGTACAGAATGCAGGGATCTGATTAGCCAGTGTCTAGCCCGGGATCCAACTAAACGCCCGACGTTAGAGCAGATGTTACAACATAAATGGATTAGTAATGATCTACAGTAGATTGGAGAAGTTCAGGAGATTCACTCGATCAGTTTCAGGTGTGAGGAAGTGTAACAGAGAGTAGGATTATTACCTTTTGTCTTCAATTCTGGATTATTTGTAGTGAGATTTTCAAATTTGTGTTCATTGTAATGTTCTTGTTATAGTCAAGTCACCTTCATTTATATAGCGCTTTATACAATACAGATTCACGGTAATAAACAGGAAAATAAAAGAATCAGTGATGCAAACAGAATTAAATTCTGTTGTAAATCAGCTTAAAAAGTCATTCATGAGTTGACTTATTCATATAATCTTTGTATTGGATAGGAAATAACATACTTGCTGAGAGCTCTGAGCTCGAGACTCGACCCGAAGCCTGAAGTCCAACTCCATCCTGACAGGAACTCAGAGTCTGTCCACGTCTGAGCAAGAACATGAGAGACTGGAAGACTGGAAAGAAGTCATCAAGTCATCACACACACATTTGCTTTGTTTTAAAAGTCAAGACAAGTCATCTTCTACAAACATTTGTGAAAGAATGTGTCGCTCTCAGGAGCTCAGTGAATAACTCAAGCGTGGTACCGTGCACAGAGGTCGACAACTTTCTGCAGAGTCAATAGCTACAGACCTCCAAACTTTAGAAAAATATTAATATTTTAATGCATTTTTGTATTGTTTAATTTGTTTTGTTTTTTATTGTATTTTGTTTAATGAGTTTATATTTTGTACGCTGCATGGTTTCTTTTTATGCTTCCTTTTTATATGCTCAATGTTTTATTGTACGGCACACTGTGCAACTCGTTGCTTTTAAATGTGCTATAGAAATACATTTTGACTTGACTTTAATTTGTGTCATTGATTCTTTTTAGATGCTCACGAACAGAGAGAGTTGAAAGGCACTGTAAAAAGCCAAAATGTAAATGCAGACCCAGTACTTTTAAAGCCCATTCACACCAAAAACAATAACTATAATTGTAACTATATTAGCGTCCACACCAATGAACGATAACACTGTTCATTCTAAGCATTTACTGCAGTTTTATCGTCTGCCACTTTAAATGCTGGAGCTCTGTCAAGTGGAATGGATTCTGATTGGCTGTCAATGTTTTTATTGTTCATTAGCTGGAAAAAAAATCTGAAAGTTATTCCAAGATATTGTTTCTGTGTCGTTATAGTTGTGGTGGGGACTCTGCTCTTCTTTTTATATTTAGAATGATTTTTTAAAAAAGATATCTTTATCATTATAGTTATCATACTAGGTGTGAACGGGCCTTTAGCACGGTAAAGAGAAAGGTATTCAGGATTGCAATTTGTCAGAATACCGATATGAGAAACAGAGAGTTCCCCCTCACTACACGTGTCACAAGTTCAAAAGAGACCATTGAGGGGATTCTCCACCCAAAATACTCATCCTGATAACGTCATTTATGTTGACAAACAAAAAGTATTAATACATATAGCTGCAAGATGTAATTTTTTGGGGCAGAGCAAGTCAGAACCAAAGTGACAGGCTAAGCAAGCATGGCAGGGAGCTTGCTGACAAATGGGTAAAACCATAGACTGTAAAAAAAGATGGACGACGCCCCTTCACTTTCTTCCATTGGTGAAAAGTGAAGCCGCCAAAGTCCTAATATGCCGCTGATATTTGGGACCTGCTTCTGCGCAGTAGTGAGCGGGAAGTGGAGCCCGCCATCACTCTCGCAGAAACGGTTAGTACAAAGTTTACTGTGTAAAATAAACAGTTATGAAATTAGAGTTGAAATTAAAGTTGAAGCTCCAATCTCCTCCTGAAAATCCCCCAAAAAAGTCCGTTGGTGCCTCAGTGACTATTGTAGCAAACTAGCTCTATGAAATATTAATAAACAATCATAACTTGTTATAATTGATTATGAATATTTGGATCAGTTAATCGGGTTAACTTGATGTAGCTACATTAGCATTACAACCAATTACTCGGCTCATCCCGTGAACACTCAATATTGGTTATTAATTAATTAATAGAAATGTACATTTCCGGAGCATTGGATTAAAAGGGTTCATTTCTTCTTCTCAGCAAGAATTAAGAGTGTCACAACTCTCTGGAAATTCCTTTGGGTCGTAAAGCTTGTTATCAGTCTTACTGTGTCCTGTAACAGGGCACCAGGTTCTGCCAGTGGGTAGGCTTCATTTGTGGGGGAAGTTTCATAGAACTTTGTTGGAAGAGTGATTTTGTCGGATTCTTCATTAAATATAATGATTAATTTGTGTGTGTCTGATTGGTCCAGACGCTACACTATTTCTTTGAGAGAAGCTGTCAATCATGTCGTCACATTCCCGATTTTATAGAATCAAATAACGAATTGAGATCAAACTTATTTTAAAAAACGCACTAAAATCATTTAAACTAAAACATTTAAACTTAAATAAGAATTATAAAAACTACCTAAAATGACAGAAAAATGTATTTGAAGTATAATTTGATTGTTTGTTTCCATTAGACTTCATGGGGAGGGTGGCGTTTATACCATGAGCAATCTGAGACCACTTACTAAACTCAAAATTATTCTCTCATTTCAGTGCAAAGAGATGTGAGCTCTACAAGGAGTTTGTAGAGTTCACAGACTCCGACAACCTGAAGCTGCTGAGGCAGTACCAGAAGGCTCAGTCTCCTAATGTCGAGTTCACACTCCACGGTTTTAGGCCAGATTTATGAGCCGAGCTAAACATCCGCGCTTAAATTGGTTCCATAACAGTAAGTTGAGGATCATGTGATCTTACTAATTTGAGTCAGGTTTAAATAGTCTAGATAATTGCGCGTGCACGCCATTGTTTAAAAGTCCTGAAAAGTCGAGCATGGGTCAATCGATTTACTGTGGGCTACAATGGCAACAAAAGGAAAAGATAGAGCAGCGATGTTCACGGCAACGGAACAGCGTTTGCTATTGGAAACATATGAAGAATTTAAAGATATCATCACCAAAAAAGGCAATACAGCGGCAATAAATAAAGCAGAAGAGAAAGGTTGGCAGGAAATTGCTGATCGTCTCAATGCGTAAGTAGCGGTGTAAACTATTTAAAATACTTTATCAACATTGAATGTGTGTCACAATACATTGCAAAGTTTGTGTGTGAATAACAGTAACGTTAATTGCTTTCACGCAGCAGCAACTTAAGTGAAGGAAAAAGAACCTGGCAGCAGGTGAAAATAAAATATAAAAATATAGTTCAGAATGGTAAGTAAATCTAATGTAGATATGTAATCAATGCCAGCTTGAAGTTACAACTATTCAGGTTTTTTTTTTTTTTTTTTTTTTTTTTATTGCAGCGACCAAAAAGAAGACTTCACTCCTGCAGAGGAGCTGGCTTTGGAAATTAATAAAGGGAGGCCCGTCCTTGAGGGAATAGAGGGGGGGACATCATCTAAAATGATATCACGTAGTATAAGGAGTGAGTATATAAAAGGTGTGTGTGTGTTTTATTATCATTATTCCTTCCTAACTAACCGATTTCCTCCTTCCTTAGGCATTGTAAGCCTAAGTACATCATAGCAGTAATGTCACGTAGAGGTACTTGTGCTACTGTAATGGTGCATTTTGGTAAAAAAAACACAATTTTTTCTATCAAGATTCTGTATGCTTTATGGATCCACCAGACATCATGTTGCCTGTGAGTATGAGACCTTTGAAATCAGTCATGTAAACTAATGAGTTTAACTGAGTTTAATCAGTGGTCACAGGGAGAAGGCCCATCACTTGAGGAGGATGAGGAGACTGTGTCTGTATGTTCAAGGAGGGCTGAGGTACTCACAGGTTCCATGCTATACTGTATTGAATATTAAAAAGTGTCCTTGTGTGATAAAATGATCATAATGTGTTTTCAGGATGCTGACACTGTTCTAGAGCCCTCTCAGTCTGGGACCACGTGTGACAAAGTGAGTATTACGAAATGAAAACTCTTGTGACAAGTATTCAATGAAATAACTTAAATCTATGTTGCTACAGAACCCAGAAAACATAAAAGGAGTGTATAAACGCTACCTCCTTAAACAAATGGAAGCGATTGATATCGACATCCAGTATAAAAAACTGAAGATGAGGAAGTTGGAGCTGGAAATTCAACAGCTACAGAAAAATGCAACTAGAACTACCATTTTTTAAAAAGGAAAAGAAAAAAAAAACATTACCTTTTTGATCACTTTCCACAACATTTATTTGTGTTTTTTCACCCCAAACAGGCAGATTCACTCTGAATAAAGACAAATCACATTAAATACTTTGACTTCTCTGTGTTTGTTCAACTAAGGAGAAAGTTGAGGGGCCAGTGGAAAATTTTAAAGGCGACACATGGTTTAGACCATATTAAGCAAAATAATGATTTGCATATGTGTCTCGTATAAGTCTGCCTGTTTCGTTTTCTTCCAATACTGCTTCATTGCCCCAGTCTTCCTCTTCAACAATCCTTGGTTGCCTCTCTCCTCAGACAAGCAATGTTATGGAGCACTACACAAGCAACTACAATGTTACATGCCCTAGGTGGAGTCACACTGAGGTGCTTCAGGCACTTAAACCTTGACTTTATCAGCCCAAATGCCATCTCTATACGACCTCTTGTGCATGGGCAATGTTGTAGCGGTGCTGTGCCTCTGTCTGGGGCTCCTGATAGGGAGTCAAGAGGTAAGGCATGGGTATATCCCTCGTCTCCCAGCAAAACTCCTGAGAATTCTCCTGCATAGACAGAATGAATATATATAATGTAGTTTTTTTTTTTTTTTAAGACTTTTTGCGATTTAAGTGATTACTAGCATACCTCTTGCTAGTTGCTGGTAGAGAGATGAGGCTCTAAAGATTCTGGAGTCATGCACAGAGCCTGGCCATTTGGCCTCTACATTTGTGATGATGCAATCTGCATCACTAATCATCTAAAATAAATTAAACCTGTAGGTCACTACATTTGAATTGCAATGAACTAAACACTGGTGCCCAGCTTAGTACAGGACACTCAGTGCTAGAGCATAGCCTTCAATATCATCTCAGTGGGACCGTACCTGTACATTGATGCTGTGTACTGATTTCCTATTCACAAAGTCCGCTTCATGTGGACCAGACGGACACTTAATACGCACATGGGTGCAGTCCAACGCACCGATAACATTTGGGAAACCTAGGAAAATTATTTGTTTGTTTTAAATATGTCCCATGTAAAATCAACAGTCAAGAAATATTTCCATGTTTTATAGTTATTGGAATTTACCAGCTATTCCATAAAAGGCATGTTTAATGGTACGAATAGCTTTGTGGCCAGGGAATGACGAACACATTGAGTAGTCTTTTTAAAGAAAGGTACACAATACAGAGCGGCAAACTGATGCTTTGCTGATATTCTCTGCATCTCCAACTGTGTACAAAAATGTTCGACTGGCAAAAAAGCTAAGTGCAATGCACACCGTCTGTGGGACTGTGAGCGCTCTGTTGCGGTGCGGCGTGTATTATTTGCAATGTGTGGGCTTAGTAATCTACAAATATATGCAATCCCATCTCTTGAGAACCTATATCGCTCATACAGGTAGCTGTCATTAAAAGCCAATGGGTCTGACCTGTCTCTGAAAGTTCTCTCTCTTTGAAATGCCCTCCGCAAGACTATTCGCCTTATTCACCTCGAACGTTCCACCGAGCCTGAGGGGTGCACTTACCACTTCCGGTAGTTCTCACAACGCGATTTCTCTCAGTGCAATGGCGCTTCACTGCTGTGTTCACCGCTGCACCTCATCACACAGGAAAAAATCCAACAGAGGACAAACGTTTCAGCGTTTCCCCAAAGATCAGTAGTATGTATGTTATTAAAATCTACCACCACAGATTCACTAGTATAAGCATATTCTGAGTAGGGTGAAACGGTACATGTATTCGTATTGAACCAACACGGTACGGGCGTCATGGTTCGGTGCACGAATTTACACGGACAATAACGTTACACGGTATAAAAAGGGAGGCGAGGGCGCGATCGAACTCTCTCTCTGTGTGTGTGTGTGTGTGTGAGAGAGAGAGAGAGAGAGAGAGAGAGAGAGAGAGAGGGAGGGGGGGCGCGGGCGTGATCGGTGTGTGGTATTTAGCTTCTAGTCACAAGCTAACCTAGGGGATACATCACATCAGTTTTCCTAGCTAGAAGGAGGATGTACAGGAGTCAGATTGAGTCTGATCAATACAATTATACATGGAAAGATTGGTGGTCCACACTGGGGTTTCCATAGATGGTGCTGCTGCGTCGGAGTCAAACTTCCGGGCTTGTGTACCCCTCAACGGCGTTCGAGTTTTCAAAATGGCCGCCAGGTGAATAAGGCGAATAGCTCCCTCATCCACCACCTCATCTATGAAAGGACGCGCCATGGTTAAGTTTGGAAACGAGTTTAGCTCCCTGTTTAATTAATTAATTACCAAACTCATTAACCAAACTCACCAATTAAACACACAAGTTTTGAACATTTCTTAGTGTATTTATACCTTATAATTTCTTACATTTATTAGTAAAGTACATTTCCTTATTTAAAAAAAAAAAAATTATTAATAGTGGTTAAGTAAAATAATGACATTGAAATACCAGCAGGTGAGTATAAATGGTATGCTCGTTAAGCCTGAACTCAGACTTAGCCTGACAGTTAGCCTGCCCCGGACCAGGTTAATTTGCCAGCATAAGTTGCAGGAGTAACTGAGTTTGAACTTTTTAAAGTTTGATTTATGAAACCGAATCTACCAAAAATAAGCCTGACTAACCGAAATAAGCCTGGTTTATACTCTACATCTATACAATGTTTTTAACAGTCACTTCTCGCCATCTGGTGGCGTAACAATGTAAAAGCGGAATCACTGATTGAAACTTGAAATACGTTTTCCCAATAAATAAATAATGATTTAAAAAAGTTATTTATCATGTGTTTATTGCAATGCACACATTTATTTGGAAAAATGATGATAAAAAACTTCTTTACCTGAAAAAAATATTGAAAAACATACAAAGACCTTGTAAGATTGCACTCACAACAAATAATTTCTATAACACGTAAATAGCAAAATCTATAACGAGTGTATGAATCTTCAAAAAACTGTTCTTGGTAAGTGCTGACATGTTGTATAGATCGTATACATCTCCAGACTGTATAGTATATGTAGGCAGTGTTAGGCTGACTTGCACATGTAGTATGACTACCTCCCATCACTGACTATTTTAGAGTATAATATAAAAAAAAAATTAAATAAGAATTTTCTCTCTCATTATCATGGCATTTTAAAGATCACTATAGGTGTAATTTAAAACTCTAGCAATTTAAAAGAAATTCATATAACATGCTTAGCTTAGTTAAAATTGTAGGGGTAATATTAGACAGCAATTATAATAATGTACAATAATCAAATCTCAAATACAATCTCTGTTACCTTAAATTATATGTTTATCTCTGTAAAGCTCCTTTGAAACAATCCATTGTTAAAGGCGCTATATAAATGAAGATGACTTGACTTGACAATATAATACAGCGCTCTCTCAGTTGCAAGAATATATCAAAATAACACATTGAACAAAGTGCAATATAAAGAATGTGTGTGTGTGTGTGTGTGTGTGTGTGTTATATATTATATACCACATTTCTGCCAAAATACCATAGTTGCAGTTTGCGTTACAGTAAATCTTGTCATTTGTGGATAGGAAAACATTCTAACTGTCGTAAATGAATCGTTCATTGGTTGCACAAATGAGTAGCGCTCTTTCGTTCCGTATTTTGAGCGTTCTGTAGTGCAACCTTTAACCCTGCGTCCATTACAGTGGACATCACATGTCAGCCCTTTTGTTTCCACTTCTGGAGCATTTCACCTAGTTTAAAGCCTGCAGTCCATGAGATTGGACGTTTGTCATCCAATCAAATGGCAGTGAAGCTCTGCATGTGGTAATTTAAAAAAAAAACACTACATTGAAGAGAAGCATGGCAGCACTTCACTCCAGACACAGAAGTAAACAACATTTTCTATGGTTTTATTCAAATTTGTGTATATGTTTGCCAGTATAAGTTTGTCTGTAAAATAGAAGGATTGAACGTATTAAAGTTAAAAATAATTTGTAGAATTGCAAGCTTTAAATCAGGATTTTTTTCAAATGTGTCTGTCCATTAGAATGGTTCAATTGTTCAAACACCTGTTTCTGAAATCACATTTCCAGTAATGCTGATTGACATTTCTTATATAAAAAGAAATCTATATCACAGTACTAATACATTTTTTAACTACCGGTATTTAATATGCAGAATACACAGTTCTTGAAGTGCTTGAACATATAGCTGATGGAAATATCTCAGATGTTGACTTTATGTGGAGTGATGAGGAAGATAGAGATGGAAATGCAGATAATGCTAGATCTCCAAAAATTGGTAAGTGTAGAATGAAAATTAGGGATAGTTAGTTAGCCGGCCCTAAATGTATTGAATATTGTATTATTGGATATACAGTTTCATTTCTGTCTTGTAAAAATAAATTACAATATAAAACTTGTATGAAGTTGTTTGTAAGGGACAGTTTTTGGTAATAATTTCAGGGGAGGACAGAGATGAGCCACTAGTAGGGGAAGAAATTGAGATTGAGAGGGGAGTCAGAATCAAGAAGACAGAGAAGATTATGAGCATGAGGGAGATGTAGAACCAGTACTTGGTGATGATCCTTTTACAAACATCAAGAGTGATATTCAGTGGCGTCGTCACACCCGCTTTACCCCAGTAGAAACAATGTGGGAAAGTCCCACCACTGACCCCCCTGAGCCACTAACACCACACGGCAACTTCAAGCAGTGTTCCAAGTCAGACGTTTGAGCTGATGAGCACAATGACCAACATATATGCAGAACAAAATGGAGTCAGGGGGTATAAACTAGTAGTGGGAAGTTCGGATCATTTTACTGACTCGGATCTTTGAGTCTCGTTCAGCAAAATGAACGAATCTTTTTTTGAGTAATTTCGTTTATTTCAGCATAATATAATTAAACACTAATTATAGGCCTTCGACATCAGAGTCAAGGCAGGACTTAGAGCGGTGGAGGCCCCTGGGCTTGAGTCATTTTCGGCCCTACTTTCTACATATGACTTTAAATAGAACAACATGATACATACAAGAGCTATGTAGCTACACGATTCTGGATAAATTGAGAATAAAAAAGAGATCACGATTCTGTACAAACAACTAAACAAAATAACAATTTATTAGAGGTTCTGAAAAAATGTCAATTGCTGCAGTCTATTTAAAATGTTTAATTATATAAAAAAATAAAAAAAACTTGACTGAATGAATTAATCAATGACTCACTCAAATACTTCACTTGTTTTATTACTGGATAAATCAGCATTTTTGAACAAATCTCCCGAATGAACGATTCAATGACAAATATTTTTAACAGTCACTTGTCGCCATCTGGTGGCGTAACAATGTCATCGATCCAATCGTTTTCACAGTGTGTTAATGTTAAAAAAACTGAATCATTTATTTATTTGAACATTGATTGAAGCTTGAAAACTTCTTACCAATAAATAAATAATGATTAAAAAATAATTTCATTCAACTGTAGGGGTAATATTAAAGCAATTATAATACAATATAATACAGGACGTGCTCTCAGTTGCAAGATATCAAAATAACACATTAAACAGTGCAAGATAAAGAATGTGTGTGTAGTACGTAAGTGAGTAGATGGGTGTTTTAGTGACCTTTGAAAAACATCAAGACTATGCACACAAATGAATAATTTACAGTAAATGAAAAAATACTACACTATCACAGCTTAATCAAGCATGACATCATCCAACAGCAGAATCCAGAGGCTGATCATTTAAGAGTTTATAATAAGATGATGTCCGATTTATTCTCCTTTGTGCCTTTTTGCACGCATTTTCCAAGGATTTTAATAATAAAACTGTTCTGAAAGAATAAATCTCATATGTATTAAAGAAAACGTCCGAGTTGAATTTGTAACTATTCAATAAATGTGTTCAGATTCGATGTGTGCTCATGTGCGCGTGCATGCGTATATGAGTGATTCGAATTTTAGTTGCTATAGCGACGCGACGCGTGTTATGAATTCTGAATGCATATTTACACTTGAACCGATTGTCTGTTGATTGAGAGAGACGAGGCGAATTCACAGACTTTTGCAGAATATTTTCTGAGCGAATCTGTTGAGTTTGAAGCTGATTTCTGGGACGAGACTTTTATTCTGGACATCGGAGGATATATCCTTTATAGATTTATATTTTTGAAAAAAATCTTATCATTTTCTGAGAATACTTTTATTATATAGTTCTTTACTTGCTTTAGAAGTAGTTTTATTACATTTTTTGTTTTGTTTTATTACATTTTTTTGTGAAGGAGAGTTGTATTGTATTATTGTATTGTTTTTTGTGCTGTATTTTGTATTGTTTTTATTACAGTTTGGAGGAGGATGTCGATGGCTCACATGATGGGTGAAAGAGGAGGTGAGTGCTTTAGTTTTTCATTTATGGTTTATATTTTGTACAATGACTGACTACATTAATGTGAAGAACCCATTTGATCCCTCAATCTGATCACATGTATTTGATTCCTTCCATGTGAAATGAACTTTTCAATTTGAGTAACCGAAGTAACAATTTGTAATTGACCACTGACATTGATTATTGATTATTATTATAACATTACTAACTACAGTATGTGATGTGTGAAATATTCCAGCCTCAGGCCGCTCCAGATCCAGGAGAGCTGCTTTCTCTCAGACGGCTGGTCAGGAGGTTTGGAGACCCGGTTCTGATGACCGTGATCAGGATCCGCTGCCAGACCCGACCCAGACACAGAGCCAGGATCTTCCTGGATATTTAACACCTCTGTCTTCTGAGTCTGTTTCTGTGTCCACAGGTCAGGCTGACAGGAGGAGGACGAGGAAGAGCGGCAGCCAGAAGAGCCCAGATGATGGACGTCCGTTCACTTCATCTAAACACTCTCGCAGAGGTCAGAATAGGCTTTAATAAAGAAGTTATGGCTCATCTTCTAGTTCTATTTTCAATGGCTGATTTTTCATTGAAAATAGAAAGTTGAACCAACTAACACTTTTATGTGACCACTGACATTGATTATTCATATTACATAAAAAAAAGAAACAGTTTTTGTTGTGTGAAATTTTCCAGCCTCAGGCCGCTCCAGATCCTGGAGAACTGCTTCCACAGATTGTTCTCCGGGCATCATGTCATCATCAGCTTTGTCCCTCTCTGAGGTCAATGTGGAGCGCTGGTTCTGTAGAGAGTCGTTGAGTCTGAGCAGCAGAGGCTCGTACAGCGTGGAATGGAGGAGGAGTGGCGATGGATCGGAGAGCCCAAACCAGCAGGACAGTTGCAGCTGTTTGTCCAGGTCCCACAGCCTGGAAGGGTTGCTGTGCCCTCCGCTGCCCGGGCAAGTTCCTGTCGAGCCAACAGAGACTTCAAATGGCCGAACTGCTCAGGGTGCCATGGAGGCTTCTCCTGTGAACAAGAGCTCAACAGGTGAGGCTGAAATAAGGCTGGGCAGAGTCAAGTCTACAGAGAGACATTTAGCTATTTCATGCAAATATTTCCGTTTTTAACCTGTTAATGTCTGGTCACATTTACTGTTGCTCAGCAAAATTTCTCTGAATTAAAAAAAAATATATATATATAAATATTTTAATTGGACATTCGTCTTACTTTTTCAGAACATTCAAAAGTAACGTTCCCATAATGCAAATTATAAAATAGAGTTCCTTTAACCAAGAAAACATTTTTTTAACCAGTTTTCCAGACATTTTCACAATTTAATGGAAATATTAGCAAAACGTTCTCAATAAGCGATGAACTCGATGGTACTTGCTCTGTCTGACACACACCAGAAACACGCGCACAGAAAGCCGCTTCTTAGCAAACGATCCAGAATAGAATTCTATTTCTATTGCTCTTGCTCTTGAATTGTCAAATACACGCACAATTGTCAAAATGGCTGTCGTGCCGAGTATTACAGAGTCGGTTATTATATAAATAAGACATTGCTATGCATTTAATAAAAGTCAATGTATAATCTAATGTAAATATATTTTAAGATATGGCCCATATGATCTTTGCCATTACCAGAACTGAGCCACATGTGCCAGAGTTGAGCAAATGAAGCCTGGAAAATGTATGTTTTCTTTTCAATAGAAGATCAGATCAATAAGAAAAATAACTATATCGTGATAATTGTGAAATACAATGAATATTAATATCGTGAAATAAGATTTTGGGAAATGTATGCAGGCATTAAGCAGAAGTCAGGCGGGTAGCGTGGGAATATTTCGTTACTTTGGATTTGTTACATTACAGATAAGAATTTAACAGTGAAATGTAAATTATGTAATTATGGCTTAATTTGACGTCAGAGATCATGTTTCTAATAGTTGTGTTTTCAATTGTTTTTCTTCATTTCAGAGAAAGCTACAGAATCTAGGAAGAAAGGAGCGGGTTGTTTCCTCTACAGGCTCTGGAAGGCTGTGAAGTGTGTTTTCTGCTGCTGTTGCCACTGTAGTGCTGTGAATGTTGTGGAGCCTTTTGTTCCTCCAGCAGATCTGGAGCCAGAGCCTGATCCTGATCCATCATCTCCTGCTCCTGATCACTCCGGCGTCAAGACAAATAATGGTACATCGCCACTCATTATTCTCCAGCATTATTCTAAACAGTATGATCTTGATTTCCACTAAAAATAAGGCTTGTTTTCAGAGAACATTAATAATATTTCCCCCATTATAATATTATTATCTAGCAAACAAATATTTTTCTGTTTGTTTTTCAGAGTCCTTTGAGTCTCTCTATAGCGTTATAAAGATGATTGGATCCGGAGGATTTGGCAGGGTGTACCAGGGAACACGCAAATTTGATGGCAAAAAGGTCAATCTTACCGAATTGTACAAACATTTTGCTCTTGCATGCATCAAAACATATTTAAAACAATTCACAGATGGTTTAATACTTAGTGCTTGAATACTGTTATTGAAACTGGGTTGTTTTTTTTGCAGGTTGCCATCAAGCGGATTCGCAAGATTGACAACAATCGTTATCTTAATATTGTAAGTTGGCCAAAAGCTGAATATGTATTGAGTTGTTTAAGTGCAGATTACTATTAGATAAGATTACTAAAAAGATCAAAGAAAAATATTTTCTTCAGATTTTTACCCTGCTAACCTTCTGTCTGCTACTTTTCTCTAGCCTGGGCATCCCGAACCTCTCGTTACAGAAGTGGCGCTGCTGATGATGATGAGGCGAGAACCCATAAGCCCCTTCGTCATACAACTATACGAGTGGTTTGAACATCCTAAAGAATTCACTCTGGTTATGGAGTATCCTGAACCCTACGATATCTTGCTGGACTTCATCACTCGTAATCATCAAATGCATGAACCAACAGCACGGTTCCTCATGCGACAGGCTGTGCTGGCAGTGCAACACTGCATCCATCATGGGGTTTTTCACCATGACATCCATGCGCAGAATTTCCTGTTGAAGAGATACCCGGTACAGCTCAAGCTGATAGACTTTGGCTGCGGTCAGCTGTTTAGTAGAGATGGCTACGAGAGCAACATTTACATTGGTGAGCATTCTGGGAGTGTGGAAACCTGAATGTAGTGACTTACTAATTATTTGATGTTTAAAACAAAAGCTCAACAATGTGCAAATGTCTTGCTTACAGGAGCACCGGATTACTGCCCACCTGAAGTCTTGACAGAACCTCGATTCCACGCCGTCCCAGCAAATGTCTGGTCTCTAGGAGTGTTGTTGTACAAGATGATGAACGGATGTTCTCCTTTTCGCAATAGAAGAAAAATCACACAAGGCAAAGTTACATTTCTGAACCCCACCTTATCCAAAAGTAAGTGAATAATATTGATACATTGATAAACACACACATAAAGCAAAGGCTTTGTACAGAAACAGTTAAAGGTGAAGTATGCAAGTTTTTTTATATATAGCTCAACGTATAGTAGAGTTTGGGGCATCGCTACTGTAGCAGGCGGAGCCATGGGAAAAGAAATGCAGCTTTAGTTACAGAAGTGAAAGCCAAAATTCACTGCATTTATACCTTCAAAGATTAAACAGGTCATGAACACGTCAAAGTGAACAGAGCATTGTGATGCTACGCGCTACAAAGCATGCTTCAATACCATACAGCATCATCATGCACCCGTTCAGAAAGACACATTTTCATAAAGACAAATGCAACACAGCTAAAAGTATTCCTAATATGTTGGACCTGAAACATGAACCAGTAAGAGCTGCGTTTGTGATGTTTAAGTCGGGGAAGACGTGATGCACGGAAGGGGCCTTTGCAAGGTTTTTTGAAAGTATGCTTTATTTTGTCATTTATTCCGCTCGCTGCCACTAGTGTCGCAGAAACGACATACTTCACTTTTAAAGTAAAGATAAGTAACATTTTGCAGTATATTAATCATGTTTTAGATGCTGTTTTCATAGATGCCAGGTCACATGGTCATGACTAACCAGCTCTCTCCTTATTCAAATTTGTACAGAATGCAGGGATCTGATTAGCCAGTGTCTAGCCCGGGATCCAACTAAACGCCCGACGTTAGAGCAGATGTTACAACATAAATGGATTAGTAATGATCTACAGTAGATTGGAGAAGTTCAGGAGATTCACTCGATCAGTTTCAGGTGTGAGGAAGTGTAACAGAGAGTAGGATTATTACCTTTTGTCTTCAATTCTGGATTATTTGTAGTGAGATTTTCAAATTTGTGTTCATTGTAATGTTCTTGTTATAGTCAAGTCACCTTCATTTATATAGCGCTTTATACAATACAGATTCACGGTAATAAACAGGAAAATAAAAGAATCAGTGATGCAAACAGAATTAAATTCTGTTCTAAATCAGCTTAAAAAATCATTCATGACTTGACTTATTCATATAATCTTTGTATTGGATAGGAAATAACATACTTGCTGAGAGCTCTGAGCTCGAGACTCGACCCGAAGCCTGAAGTCCAACTCCATCCTGACAGGAACTCAGAGTCTGTCCACGTCTGAGCAAGAACATGAGAGACTGCAAGACTGGAAAGAAGTCATCAAGTCATCACACACACATTTGCTTTGTTTTAAAAGTCAAGACAAGTCATCTTCTACAAACATTTGTGAAAGAATGTGTCGCTCTCAGGAGCTCAGTGAATAGCTCAAGCGTGGTACCGTGCACAGAGGTCGACAACTTTCTGCAGAGTCAATAGCTACAGACCTCCAAACTTTAGAAAAATATTAATATTTTAATGCATTTTTGTATTGTTTAATTTGTTTTGTTTTTTATTGTATTTTGTTTAATGAGTTTATATTTTGTACGCTGCATGGTTTCTTTTTATGCTTCCTTTTTATATGCTCAATGTTTTATTGTACGGCACACTGTGCAACTCGTTGCTTTTAAATGTGCTATAGAAATACATTTTGACTTGACTTTAATTTGTGTCATTGATTCTTTTTAGATGCTCATGAACAGAGAGAGTTGAAAGGCACTGTAAAAAGCCAAAAAGTAAATGCAGACCCAGTACTTTTAAAGCCCATTCACACCAAAAACAATAACTATAATTGTAACTATATTAGCGTCCACACCAATGAACGATAACACTGTTCATTCTAAGCATTTACTGCAGTTTTATC
Organism: Tiaroga cobitis; assembly: GCA_030578255.1. Taxonomy (NCBI): domain Eukaryota; kingdom Metazoa; phylum Chordata; class Actinopteri; order Cypriniformes; family Leuciscidae; genus Tiaroga; species Tiaroga cobitis. The sequence continues at coordinate 9,777,776 of CM060609.1, read as the reverse complement.
GTCTGCCACTTTAAATGCTGGAGCTCTGTCAAGTGGAATGGATTCTGATTGGCTGTCAATGTTTTTATTGTTCATTAGCTGGAAAAAAAATCTGAAAGTTATTCCAAGATATTGTTTCTGTGTCGTTATAGTTGTGGTGGGGACTCTGCTCTTCTTTTTATATTTAGAATGATTTTTTAAAAAAGATATCTTTATCATTATAGTTATCATACTAGGTGTGAACGGGCCTTTAGCACGGTAAAGAGAAAGGTATTCAGGATTGCAATTTGCCAGAATACCGATATGAGAAACAGAGAGTTCCCCCTCACTACACGTGTCACAAGTTCAAAAGAGACCATTGAGGGGATTCTCCACCCAAAATACTCATCCTGATAACGTCATTTATGTTGACAAACAAAAAGTATTAATACATATAGCTGCAAGATGTAATTTTTTGGGGCAGAGCAAGTCAGAACCAAAGTGACAGGCTAAGCAAGCATGGCAGGGAGCTTGCTGACAAATGGGTAAAACCATAGACTGTAAAAAAAGATGGACGACGCCCCTTCACTTTCTTCCATTGGTGAAAAGTGAAGCCGCCAAAGTCCTAATATGCCGCTGATATTTGGGACCTGCTTCTGCGCAGTAGTGAGCGGGAAGTGGAGCCCGCCATCACTCTTGCAGTTACGGTTAGTACAAAGTTTACTGTGTGAAATAAACAGTTATGAAATTAGAGTTGAAATTAAAGTTGAAGCTCCAATCTCCTCCCGAAAATCCCCCAAAAAAGTCAGTTGGTGCCTCAGTGACTATTGTAGCAAACTAGCTCTATGAAATATTAATAAACAATCATAACTTGTTATAATTGATTATGAATATTTGGATCAGTTAATCGGGTTAACTTGATGTAGCTACATTAGCATTACAACCAATTACTCGGCTCATCCCGTGAACACTCAATATTGGTTATTAATTAATTAATAGAAATGTACATTTCCGGAGCATTGGATTAAAAGGGTTCATTTCTTCTTCTCAGCAAGAATTAAGAGTGTCACAACTCTCTGGAAATTCCTTTGGGTCGTAAAGCTTGTTATCAGTCTTACTGTGTCCTGTAACAGGGCACCAGGTTCTGCCAGTGGGTAGGCTTCATTTGTGGGGGAAGTTTCATAGAACTTTGTTGGAAGAGTGATTTTGTCGGATTCTTCATTAAATATAATGATTAATTTGTGTGTGTCTGATTGGTCCGGACGCTACACTATTTCTTTGAGAGAAGCTGTCAATCATGTCGTCACATTCCCGATTTTATAGAATCAAATAACGAATTGAGATCAAACTTATTTTAAAAAACGCACTAAAAACATTTAAACTAAAACATTTAAACTTAAATAAGAATTATAAAAACTACCTAAAATGACAGAAAAATGTATTTGAAGTATAATTTGATTGTTTGTTTCCATTAGACTTCATGGGGAGGGTGGCGTTTATACCATGAGCAATCTGAGACCACTTACTAAACTCAAAATTATTCTCTCATTTCAGTGCAAAGAGATGTGAGCTCTACAAGGAGTTTGTAGAGTTCACAGACTCCGACAACCTGAAGCTGCTGAGGCAGTACCAGAAGGCTCAGTCTCCTAATGTCGAGTTCACACTGCACGGTTTTAGGCCAGATTTATGAGCCGAGCTAAACATCCGCGCTTAAATTGGTTCCATAACAGTAAGTTGAGGATCATGTGATCTTACTAATTTGAGTCAGGTTTAAATAGTCTAGATAATTGCGCGTGCACGCCATTGTTTAAAAGTCCTGAAAAGTCAAGCATGGGTCAATCGATTTACTGTGGGCTACAATGGCAACAAAAGGAAAAGATAGAGCAGCGATGTTCACGGCAACGGAACAGCGTTTGCTATTGGAAACATATGAAGAATTTAAAGATATCATCACCAAAAAAGACAATACAGCGGCAATAAATAAAGCAGAAGAGAAAGGTTGGCAGGAAATTGCTGATCGTCTGAATGCGTAAGTAGCGGTGTAAACTATTTAAAATACTTTATCAACATTGAATGTGTGTCACAATACATTGCAAAGTTTGTGTGTGAATAACAGTAACGTTAATTGCTTTCACGCAGCAGCAACTTAAGTGAAGGAAAAAGAACCTGGCAGCAGGTGAAAATAAAATATAAAAATATAGTTCAGAATGGTAAGTAAATCTAATGTAGATATGTAATCAATGCCAGCTTGAAGTTACAACTATTCAGGTTTTTTTAATTATTTTTTTTAATTGCAGCGACCAAAAAGAAGACTTCACTCCTGCAGAGGAGCTGGCTTTGGAAATTAATAAAGGGAGGCCCGTCCTTGAGGGAATAGAGGGGGGGACATCATCTAAAATGAGATCACGTAGTATAAGGAGTGAGTATATAAAAGGTGTGTGTGTGTTTTATTATCATTATTCCTTCCTGACTAACCGATTTCCTCCTTCCTCAGGCATTGTAAGCCTAAGTACATCATAGCAGTAATGTCACGTAGAGGTACTTGTGCTACTGTAATGGTGCATTTTGGTAAAAAAAACACAATTTTTTCTATCAAGATTCTGTATGCTTTATGGATCCACCAGACATCATGTTGCCTGTGAGTATGAGACCTTTTAAATCAGTCATGTAAACTAATGAGTTTAACCGAGTTTAATCAGTGGTCACAGGGAGAAGGCCCATCAGTTGAGGAGGATGAGGAGACTGTGTCTGTATGTTCAAGGAGGCCTGAGGTACTCACAGGTTCCAATGCTTTACTGTATTGAATATTAAAAAGTGTACTTGTGTGATAAAATGATCATAATGTGTTTTCAGGATGCTGACACTGTTCTAGAGCCCTCTCAGTCTGGGACCACGTGTGACAAAGTGAGTATTACGAAATGAAAACTCTTGTGACAAGAGTATTCAATGAAATAACTTAAATCTATGTTGCTACAGAACCCAGAAAACATAAAAGGAGTGTATAAACGCTACCTCCTTAAACAAATGGAAGCGATTGATATCGGCATCCAGTATAAAAAACTGAAGATGAGGAAGTTGGAGCTGGAAATTCAACAGCTACAGAAAAATGCAACTAGAACTACCATTTTTTTAAAAGGAAAAGAAAAAAAAACCATTACCTTTTTGATCACTTTCCACAACATTTATTTGTGTTTTTTCACCCCAAACAGGCAGATTCACTCTGAATAAAGACAAATCACATTAAATACTTTGACTTCTCTGTGTTTGTTCAACTAAGGAGAAAGTTGAGGGGCCAGTGGAAAACTTTAAAGGCGACACATGGTTTAGACCATATTAAGCAAAATAATTATTTGCATATGTGTCTCGTATAAGTCTGCCTGTTTCGTTTTCTTCCAATACTGCTTCATTGCCCCAGTCTTCCTCTTCAACAATCCTTGGTTGCCTCTCTCCTCAGACAAGCAATGTTATGGAGCACTACACAAGCAACTACAATGTTACATGCCCTAGGTGGAGTCACTCTGAGGTGCTTCAGGCACTGAAACCTTGACTTTATCAGCCCAAATGCCATCTCTATACGACCGCTTGTGCATGGGCAATGTTGTAGCGGTGCTGTGCCTCTGTCTGGGGCTCCTGATAGGGAGTCAAGAGGTAAGGCATGGGTATATCCCTCGTCTCCCAGCAAAACTCCTGAGAATTCTCCTGCATAGACAGAATGAATATATATAATGTAGTTTTTTTTTTTTTAAGACTTTTTGCGATTTAAGTGATTACTAGCATACCTCTTGCTAGTTGCTGGTAGAGAGATGAGGCTCTAAAGATTCTGGAGTCATGCACAGAGCCTGGCCATTTGGCCTCTACATTTGTGATGATGCAATCTGCATCACTAATCATCTAAAATAAATTAAACCTGTAGGTCACTTCATTTGAATTGCAATGAACTAAACACTGGTGCCCAGCTTAGTACAGGACACTCAGTGCTAGAGCATAGCCTTCAATATCATCTCAGTGGGACCGTACCTGTACATTGATGCTGTGTACTGATTTCCTATTCACAAAGTCCGCTTCATGTGGACCAGACGGACACTTAATACGCACATGGGTGCAGTCCAATGCACCGATAACATTTGGGAAACCTAGGAAATTTATTTGTTTGTTTTTAATATGTCCCATGTAAAATCAACAGTCAAGAAATATTTCCATGTTTTATAATTATTTGAACTTACCAGCTATTCCATAAAAGGCATGTTTAATGGTACGAATAGCTTTCGAAACTTTCGTTCGTCATTAAAAAAATCGGATCGGGTTTGATTTTATGCGTTTTTCGCATCCATAGCAAGCAGTTTGAATGGTGTTTTGACAATTCAGAGCCACCAAATCACGAATACAAAAAAACGCATATGAAAATTTCGGACTCAGTGTGCAAGCCAAGGGCCTTAAGAATTAAATGTACCCCGGCCCAGTGTTTCCCAAACAACCTGGTTCTGGAGTAGTCCCATCACTGCACATTTGGTCTCTCTAATCATGATTCAACTCACCAGTTTGTTAGTAGAGACTGCAAGACCGGAAATGGGTGTCAGATAAGGACATCATCCAAAATGTGTACTATTGGAGATAGTCCAGGACCAGAGTCGTGAACCACTGTCATCCAGCAGCATAAAACTTTCATCCACTCCTTCCTCTGTGTTCCAATGAAGCAGAAAAAATAAAAATGACAGAAACATAAACTAGTCCTTAAAAATAACTATTTTGTGTATAATTTATTTAAAAAGCTTACTCCCCTTGAAATGCTTTAATTCAATGGCAGAGGTTCGATTGTTTTAGTCTTTGCTTCACAAATTAATCCATTTGTCTAAAACATAAGTATAACAAATTTAGTAGAACATTTAAAATAAAGGCAAAAGCTGTCATAGCTTAATCAGAAAAAAACACTATAACTGGATGTTTCAGCTACTCCTGTAAGTTGCATGCATGCCTACATTCACGTTAACAACATTCATTAAATTGTAGACCTGTACGAAAAGAGGCGGAATCTGAAATTGCCCCTTAAACCCTCACAAATAAAAAAGATCAGTTTTAGAATATATTCAACGTTTCACTACACAATAATGCTTAATGTTATAAGTAATACATAAAAAGACGATATGACTTACCTTTCGTAATAACGGCTGCAGCAGCTTCTTTGTGTTGACTGTCAATGGACCGTTAAAATTTAAACTGCCTGGTTGCGGAATGAAACCATAGTAATAAACCTATATTAAATATTATGGTTATTACTAGAAATTACCCAACGATGTTAAATGACCCAACATTAATTGTAAAATTACCATAGACTGTAAACATTTTTTTAAATAAATTAATCAGACATTTTTTATGTGAGTAAAATGAATGTAGTAACAACATAACTGTATATTTTTATTTCTTGTTTAATTGTATATTTTAATGAATAAATGCCAATTCCACTGATACTAATTCTGCTAGTGATGTCTCGATGAAAGTTATGAAAGTACTGGATGAATCAGCATTTATGAACGAATCTCCTGAATGAACGATTCAATGACAAACAATGTTTTTAACAGTCACTTGTCGCCATCTGGTGGCGTAACAATGTAAAAGCGGAATCACTGATTGAAACTTGAAATACGTTTTCCCAATAAATAAATAATGATTTAAAAAAGTTATTTATCATGTGTTTATTGCAATGCACACATGTCTTTGGAAAATTATGATAAAAACTTCTTTACCTGAAAAAATATTGAAAAACCTACAAAGACCTTGTAAGGTTGCACTCACAACAAATGATTTCTATAACACGTAAATAGCAAAATCTATAACGAGTGTATGAATCTTCAAAAAACTGTTCTTGGTAAGTGCTGAGATATTGTATAGATCGTATACATCTCCAGACTGTATAGTATATGTAGGCAGTGTTAGGCTGACTTGCACATGTAGTATGACTACCTCCCATCACTGACTATTTTAGAGTAAAATATATAAGAAAATTAAATAAGAATTTTCTCTCTCATTATCATGGCATTTTAAAGATCACTATAGGTGTAATTTAAAACTCTAGCAATTTAAAAGAAATTCATATAACATGCTTAGCTTAGTTAAAATTGTAGGGGTAATATTAGACAGCAATTATAATAATGTACAATAATCAAATCTCAAATACAATGTCTGTTACCCTAAATTATATGTTTATCTCTGTAAAGCTGCTTTGAAACAATCCATTGTTAAAAGCGCTATATAAATGAAGATGACTTGACTTGACAATATAATACAGCGCTCTCTCAGTTGCAAGAATATATCAAAATAACACATTGAACAAAGTGCAATATAAAGAATGTGTGTGTGTGTGTGTGTGTGTGTGTGTGTTATATATTATATACCACATTTCTGCCAAAATACCATAGTTGCAGTTTGTGTTAGTAAATCTTGTCATTTGTGGATAGGAAAACATTCTAACTGTCGTAAATGAATCGTTCATTGGTTGCACAAATGAGTAGCGCTCTTTCGTTCCGTATTTTGAGCGTTCTGTAGTGCAACCTTTAACCCTGCGTCCATTACAGTGGACATCACATGTCAGCCCTTTTGTTTCCACTTCTGGAGCATTTCACCTAGTTTAAAGCCTGCAGTCCATGAGATTGGACGTTTGTCATCCAATCAAATGGCAGTGAAGCTCTGCATGTGGTAATAAAAAACAAAAAACACTACATTGAAGAGAAGCATGGCAGCACTTCACTCCAGACACAGAAGTAAACAACATTTTCTATGGTTTTATTCAAATTTGTGTATATGTTTGTTTTGTCTGTAAAATAGAAGGATTGAACGTATTAAAGTTAAAAATAATTTGTAGAATTGCAAGTTTTAAATCAGGATTTTTTTCAAATGTGTCTGTCCATTAGAATGGTTCAATAGTTCAAACACCTGTTTCTGAAATCACATTTCCAGTAATGCTGATTGACATTTCTTATATAAAAAGAAATCTATATCACAGTACTAATACATTTTTTAACTATTTAATATGCAGAATATACAGTTCTTGAAGTGCTTGAACATATTGCTGATGGAAATATCTCAGATGTTGACTTTATGTGGAGTGATGAGGAAGATAGAGATGGAAATGCAGATAATGCTAGATCTCCAAAAATTGGTAAGTGTAGAATGAAAATTAGGGATAGTTAGTTAGCCGGCCCTAAATGTATTGAATATTGTTTTATTGGATATACAGTTTCATTTCTGTCCTGTAAAAATAAACTACAATATAAAACTTGTATGAAGTTGTTTGTAAGGGACAGTTTTAATTTCAGGGGAGGACAGAGATGAGCCACTAGTAGGGGAAGAAATTGAGATTGAGAGGGGAGTCAGAATCAAGAAGACAGAGAAGATTATGAGCATGAGGGAGATGTAGAACCAGTACTTGGTGATGATCCTTTTACAAACATCAAGACTGATATTCAGTGGCGTCGTCACACCCGCTTTACCCCAGTATAGAAACAATGTGGGAAAGTCCCACCACTGACCCCCCTGAGCCACTAACACCACACGGCAACTTCAAGCAGTGTTCCAAGTCAGACGTTTGAGCTGATGAGCACAATGACCAACATATATGCAGAACAAAATGGAGTCAGGGGGTATAAACGGTCCGTGTAACGCTTTGCAGTTCTTTGTTCAATTTGCACCATCACAATTAACCAAATGAAAAATTGGCTTCAAACTTTCATTTTCCATTTTTTTGGAATAATTCACAAACGGATAATTGTCTCTCAGTTTAATTTTCAATTCTACAATCTTGGGTTGTTGCGTCCGAGTCTGGTTTTTGAACAAACATAAAAAAATTACTCATTGATCTGATTTTCCATTTCTCTGTGTTTTGCTCGCGGTTGGACCATACCAGTTCCGCCGGGGGGTGGAGCGGGGGGTGGGGATGTGGATGCATTTACCCAGAGCGCTGTAGCGTTATGTATATGGCACGTCTGAGTCTGACCATATTTATCACCTACATGTTAGAACTCTATTAACTGTGTGACTGCGGTTAAAAAACACAGATTGTCTGGAAGATGTGTGAGTGGAGTGCGCTGTGTCCCTCAGGAACCCCTGGATTGCATGGCTTTTCTATACTTAGATCTGAAATTCCCGTGGTTCCTGCAATTGGATCTTTTGATCTGTCTGTATTTGTATAGGCTAGCCTTACATTTTACAGTACATTTTACAACCAGAGCTGCCAGCTTATATAGACAACATCATTATTGTCTAGCATTTTATTATTATCTGACATATTGTATCCAGGGGCGGAGTGGGACCAAAAAATCTACCGGGAAATTTCATCCACCACCGGCCCTCGTCGCCGGCAGGATTTTAATATAGGCTAGCATTTACCGTTTTACTGATTTAAAAGGAACTTTGTTGTACTATGCTGGAGTAAAGTTTATAAATGGTCGTTCTTTCCCATAGAAATTTGTGAAACTATGTTGGGTGGACTCTGTGCCTCTAGGGGGGTTCGGGGGCATGCTCCCCCGCAAGACAATTTTGTAAATTTTTAAGGTTAAATGCATCAATCTCGTGCTCTCTGAGAGATCAAAATTAAGAGCTTCGACCCATGAACTGCTCGTTGAACAAAGAAAAAGCATTGATTTAAAGTGGGCTCAAACATCTTTTTAGTTATGAGAGTCTCAGTCTGCATTACATTATCAATGGTGTTTTAGGATGCCAAACAATTATTATAATAATGTAATAATGATTTATATAATTATTCCTATGACGTAAAATCCATTTAGCCTATAAATGTACTATATGTAAATGAAAATGAATATTTCAAAAGTATATTTTAGCCTACATTACACTATAATATAGGAAAATTAAAATACTTTTGTCCTAATTTCTTCACTATAAACCCTTGAGCTTTTATTTAGGAGAAAACGTACTCGGTTACTAACGTAACCTCGGTTCTCTCTAGAGAGGGAACGAGTACTGCGTAATAGCTTACGCTATGGGGAAAAACTCTTTTCCGCGAGATATTGAAGCCAAAAATTATCCTTAATTTTTTATTAATGTAAAACGCTTTGCAGCAGCAAGCAAACATAGGCGAAACAGCTCGCGCGCCTATTGGTTGCTCTGCAGCAAATGCAGCAGCCTATCGAGATAGACTCTGCGTGACGTAATGACCAATGGGGGCAATTCGCGCCCATATCGTCACGTGCCGCCAGAAGGGGCGTGGTCTCGCCCTATAAATATGCTCGTTAGGCTGATACAAGCTGATTTTTACCTCTTCAGCGAAGCTCTTGCATCGCTGGATCCGGAGTGAGAAGCCGCGCCGTCGAAGCAAGCTTTACAGCGGGACGAGCTCTGGAGTCGCTGGCCTCGCCGCCTTCAACTGCCGTACCTGCTGCGCTTTCCGGCGTTATATATCCTTTCAATACTCTGTGTGTATTTCTCTGTTGTGAAGTGTTTGTCGCTTACTTGACGCGACTTGCATTTCCTCACAAAAGAGCAGCGTCTTTTTAAAGATGCCTTCATGTGGCTCGTGCCGCGCCCCGCTCAGCGATGGAGATCGACACGTCATCTGTGTTGCCTGTCTGGGTGAGGATCACGCGGCTATCGCGCTCGCTGACGGCGGATGCCCTCATTGCGAGCTTTTGCCCATGGTGACTCTGAGGACGCGCCTGGCATCATTCTCCGAGCCTTCACCGCAGCCCGCCGTGGTGCCGCGCCGCAAGAAGCGCCGCGCCCAGCGCGCTCCCGAGCTTTCTCCAGCCCGCCAAAGCTCGCCGGTTCGCCCGCCAGCTTCGCCGGCTTCGCTCGAGTCGCTCACTGACGGACAACGGCCGCCGCCTGCCGCCGCGTCCATCCACGAGTTTGACGAACCCACCGAGGCGTGTTCTCTTCTGGCATCCGATAGTGAGGATTGGGCGAGCTCCGTGGATCTCCCCTCCGCTAGCGTTTCCCGCCAGACCACTGGTAAGAGAGCCGGCATTGAGACTGAGCTGATGCGTCTGCTCTCTCAGGCCGTGGAAAGCATCGGCCTCGATTGGGAGGCGCCCGCGCAACAGGCGAGCTCTGTGGACCTCCGCCTTCTGTCCGCGAGTCGTCAAGGTAACGGGCCAGCATCAAGACCGTGAGCCCTAAAACCGCGGCTAGCTTTCTTTACGTTATAAGAAATCTACCCCGCCCCCCATGGGCGTGCGTCACCGGCAAATGAGAAAAGAGTGTGTTTTAGTCCCCGCCGAGGCCGGACTAATCTCCATTTCTTAAACATTTCTCAGCTCCTAGTTTGAGCGGCTGAAAATATCATTATTGCAGCAATGAGCCTGTTGTATAACACGCACACCTGCATACAAACGCCGACACACACAAAACTGTGATGACGCTCTTTTATCTGCTTGCGCTAGTGTAGTTCTCCCTGTGGCCCAGTGGCGGAACCCGTAGCTTTCACGCGAGAGACCCGTGTTCGATCCCGGCTCTCGCAGCAAATAAAAATTTAGTCTCGCCGCGGCCAGACTTCCACCAAAAACTTTTCGCTCGTTCAGTTCCAGAAAATGCGACTGTTCCAGTGTATTTGGCAGTAAACAAGCTGGTACCACGGCCCGCTTGCCTGCACATAAAGGCCGTTTCCACGGCGACCCAGAAAAATCATGTATTCATTGTATTTCTGGTTTTCCGGCCACAGCCGATGGTGTTATAAGTGTAATAAAATGCTCACAGCCCAGTGTTCATTTCTACACACAAACACAGCCCGCCACGGTACAGGGCTCGCACAAATGAAATCGACGCATATCAATTGTGCATTAAATGTAGTTAATGTGCCCACAACCCAGTGCCCACAAACACTACCACGGTTTCTGTAAAACGAAACCAACACAAGTCTTCCTAGCCTCCTAGGAAATCGACGGTGTTTCAGTCTCGCCGTGGCCAGACTTCCACTGAAATTTTCGCTCGTTCAGTTCCAGAAAATGTGACTGTTCCAGTGTATTTTGCAGTAAGCAAGCCAGTACCATGCCCGCTTGCCTGCACACAAATGCTGTTCCCACGGCGACCCAGATAAATCACATAAATGGTGTATTTTCTGGTATTCTGGCCACAGCCGATGGTGTTATGAGTGTATTGAAAATGCCTACAACCCAGGGCTCATTTCTACACACAAACACAGCCCGCAAAAATGCAGGGCTCGCACAAACAAAATCGCCTCATGTCGATTGTGCACTAAATGTAGTGAATGTGCCTACGTCTCAGTGCCCACAAACACTACACACCACATGTCCCACGGGTTCTGTGAAAACGAAACCAACACACATTCAGTCAGCTCAGGCCGACGGTGTTTTTCAGTGCAGTAAATGTGCCCGCTGTCCTGCGCCCACATTCACTCACAGACATGTTAAGCCCCACGGGGCTCGCCCCGCTCTCTCTCCCTCAGCAGACTGCTATAAGGGTTTTGAGCGCGGCCAGGCTGCCCGCCGCGATCGGCGCGCCCCCCGCCTCGCACACTGTAAACACAGTGTCTGCGTTACAGCACGCCGGAGCTCTCTTGCCGTCACTATGTCTCGGCCAGAGCCCAGATCTCATTCTACCCCTAGCTATTCACGCGAAAGTGTGGACACAGCTTCCTGGGGTATCAGAATGGGTGCTGAACACTATAAATAGAGGCTATTCGCTACAGTTCGCTCGACGTCCCCGCCGTTATATGGCGCGCGTCGAGACGACGGTGGAAAACGAAGTATCTAATCTACTTTGAGCCGAGATAGCGAAACTACTGAGCAAAGGTGCTATAGAACCTTTATCTCAAGCTCAGAGCAAAGGGGGCCTACACAGCAGATATTTTCTGGTACCGAAAAAAGATGGAGGTCACAGACCCATTTTAGATCTGCGACAGCTGAACAGAGCGCTTGTGAAGCGCCAGTTCAGAATGCTTACGACCAGGAAAATCCTCGCGCAAGTGCGCCACGGGGACTGGTTTATGTCAATAGATCTGAAAGACGCCTATTTCCAAATACAAATGGCGTCCCATCACAGGCGATTCTTGAGATTCGCTTTCGAGGGCCAGGCATATCAATACGCAGTCCTGCCGTTCGGCCTGTCCCTAGCACCTCGTACAATTACGAAGTGCATGGACGTGGCGCTCGCACCCCTGAGACTTCAGGGCATGCGAGTCCTGAACTACTTGGACGATTGGCTGATTCTAGCTCGATCACGATCGGAGCTCATAGAACACAGGGCCGCATTACTCGAGCACCTCGAGGAGCTGGGCCTCACAGTCAATTGGGCGAAGAGCTCACTGTCTCCCAGTCAGAAAATTTCCTTTCTGGGAACCGTGTTGGACTCGCTGTCCATGACAGCACGCCTGTCACCAGAGCGCGGGCTAAATGTTCAGCGCGGCGCGAAATCCTTCCGCCACGGCGCGATAGTTCCGCTCAAAAGGTTTCAGAAAATGCTGGGGCTGATGGCCTCAGCAGCCTCTGTACTCCAGTTGGGCCTGCTCCGCATGCGCCCACTGCAGATGTGGCTGAAGACGCGGGTTCCACCCAGGGCATGGACAGCGGGTCTGTTTCGCCTCAGGGTCGACCTTCAGTGTGTTTCAGCTCTGAAACCTTGGAAAGAGACCGACTGGTATCAGTCAGGTGTAAGTCTGGGGACCGCTTCGAGCGTGAAGGTGGTGTCTACGGACGCCTCCACCTCGGGGTGGGGAGCACTGCTCGAGGGCAGACCGCTAGCTGGCCTGTGGTCAGAACGGGAAAAGCTCCTTCACATAAACTGCTTGGAAATGATAGCAGTCGACAAAGCGCTACGGCGTTTTTGTCCCCAGATAACAGGCCACCACGTCTTGGTCCGGTCGGACAACATGTCGGTGGTGGCATACATAAATCACCAGGGCGGCGTCAGGTCACGAAACCTTTACAGGTTGACGGAAAGCCTCCTGGTCTGGGCTCAGCACAACCTGCTCTCACTGAGAGCAGCGCACGTGCCTGGTCTCCTGAACGTGGGACCAGACAGACTGTCCAGGAACAATGTTCCAGCAGGGGAATGGTCGCTGCACCCGCAGACGGTCCAGCTGCTGTGGAAGACGTTCGGCAGAGCTCAGGTGGACCTATTCGCGTCCCACGAAAACGCTCATTGCCCGGAGTTTTTCTCGAAAAGCAAGGACGCGCTGGCTCATGTTTGGCCCCGCTGCCCCCTATATGCTTTTCCCCCTGTCTCGCTCCTGCCTCAGGTGTTGGAACGAATCAGGAAAAACGGATGCCCAGTGCTGCTTGTAGCCCCGCTCTGGACGAACCAGACGTGGTTCCCTGCCCTGATGCAGATGAACAGCACTGCCCCATGGCCTGTACCATTGAGGAGAGACCTCTCTCAGGCGGAGGGCTCGATCTGGCACCCTCGCCCGGAGTTATGGTCCCTGCACGCATGGGCCATCAACGGGTACCCGCTAGCCTCCCAGAGGGAGTGTTAAACACGATCGCGCAGGCTAGAGCTCCGTCTACCAGGCGGCTCTACTCCTCGAAATGGTCTGTTTTCTCTGCATGGTGTCAGGCCCAGAGCCTTTCACCTGTGGAGTGCGGGGTTTCGGAAGTGCTCTCCTTCCTTCAAGAGCTACTGGATAAGGGCAGGACCCCATCCACGCTCAAAGTATATGTGGCGGCCATAGCAACGTTTGCAAAACCGGTGTCTGGCCAGTCGCTTGGGAAAAACGACTTAGTCGTGCGTTTCCTTTGGGGGGCTCGGAGGCTGAACCCTCCAAGGCCCCCTTCAGTCCCGACGTGGGACCTTTCCACGGTCCTGGAGGCCATGAAAGGCGCCCCGTTCGAGCCGATCCAGCTGGTGGACATGAAACACCTGTCGTTCAAGACAGTGTTTCTCATGGCTCTCGCTTCAGTGAAGCGCATAGGGGACCTACAGGCGCTTTCAGTAAGCGCGTCGTGTATGGAGTTTGGGCCTAATGACTCAAAGGTCATTCTCAAACCGAAGCACGGGTACGTCCCGAAATCCCTCAATACGCCGTTCAGGGCCCAGGTCATTTCCCTGTCTGCCCTTCCGGTTCTCAGTGAGGAGGAGGATGCAAGTCTCCTTTGCCCCGTCAGGGCATTGAGAGCTTATGTGGCACGCTCGTCTGTTTTCAGGCAGACGGAGCAGCTTTTTGTTTTGTTCGGCGGGCGTTCCAAGGGACTCGCCGCCTCAAAACAGAGCCTATCCAGATGGATAGTGGATGCCATCGCGCTCGCTTACTCTGCGAAGGGCTTACGGTGCCTCTTGGGTGTCAGGGCGCATTCCACGAGAGGCGTGGCCTCTTCGTGGGCATGGTCTAGCGGGGTTTCCCTGCAAGATATCTGTACGGCCGCGGGCTGGGCCTCGCCGTCTACATTTATAAAATACTATAACCTGGAGGTACCCGCCTTACAAGCTAAGCTTTTGGCGGTCTAAATTCAGTACTATCTGCCCCGCTGTGCGGCCCAGATGCTGAGTTTACTGCAGCCCCATGAGTATTGACTCACGTATGGCCGCCCAGATCAGGCTGAATGCTTTCACCCTGGCTACGCGTTTGATTGTCGTATAATAGCCCCGCTGGGTGCTTTTTTATAGGGAATGACGCTTCCAGCCTCTCTTCCTTTACTCTATGTGAGTTTATGGTGATTATGCACTACATGAGCCCTGGGCTTCGGCCCCTGGGACTTTGGTGTTGGATCCCTGTACGCACGGCGTGTTGCATTGTGTTCCCCATAGCGTAAGCTATTACGCAGTACGAGAGATACTCTCGTAAGAGAACGTACTCGGTTACTAACGTAACCTCGGTTCTCTCTAGAGAGGGAACGAGTACTGCGTATCTTGCCGTGCGTGGAATACGCTCTGGTTCGCTTCAGCGGTAAAAACCAGCTTGTATCAGCCTAACGAGCATATTTATAGGGCGAGACCACGCCCCTTCTGGCGGGACGTGACGATATGGGCGCGAATTGCCCCCATTGGTCATTACGTCACGCAGAGTCTATCTCGATAGGCTGCTGCATTTGCTGCAGAGCAACCAATAGGCGCGCGAGCTGTTTCGCCTATGTTTGCTTGCTGCTGCAAAGCGTTTTACATTAATAAAAAATTAAGGATAATTTTTGGCTTCAATATCTCGCGGAAAAGAGTTTTTCCCCATAGCGTAAGCTATTACGCAGTACGAGAGATACTCTCGTAAGAGAACACCATGCTGATCGCGTGAGCAAGTAATCACGCAGCGCAAACAGGATGCTATTCTAAACGTCTTGTGCTGTTTTATAAATGCACAAAGCTATATCATGGTTTCAATAATAGTTCGTTGGCAAAATATAACGCTAGAGACCTTAATGTTAGGTTATAAATTTTACATCTTTACGTATGTGTTGGGAAAAGGGAGAAGAGAGAGTTCGGCAAAAGGCGGATTCGAACTCGCGTCGAGCGCATCAAAAGCTGCACTCAAGTATCTCAGGCTCACACCCTACGACCTACGCCACTACAGCTTAGTGCAAAACTACGTTTCGTTTTAGACAATATTCATAAACAATAGACAATAAATACATTTTATCAGACCGGCCCTCGCGGCCTCGAAACACTACCGGCCCACCGGGAAAACTCCCGACTCTCCCGATTGCCACTCCGCTACTGATTGTATCTCTCTCTCTCTAGAAATGTGTCTTGGAGTGACTTGGAAAACCCTGAATTCACCCTATACAGTAGGCCTATAAATACCTAAAACAATAATTAGCCTACTAATGATGACTTATATAAAAAATCCTTATTTTATTTAATCGGTGATGTCTTATTCTGTTTGTCGACAACTTAAGAAAACATTATAAAAGAGATAAGATAATTCTATAAAAAGTATTGAGATTGAGTCAAAAGGACCAAGATTGAGCGTGCACTCGCAATATCTCAGCGAGTCAGCGAGAGCAGAGCGAATTTTTAATACCGCGCCCCGAGATTCTTGTGAGTGAATACGCCTGCGAAGAGATTCGCTCTCGCGCATTAACATCCACTCTAGTGTTTCCCTAGAATGTCCCCATAGTACGCTCTTGACAGTTGTTATTAAATGAAACGATAACGATAGAAACAAGAATGTCGTGTCTGAAAGCTATCTCAGCGCGTTGCCACTGGCAATAAATTATTTCATGGTCAGACTCGGACGTACCATATACATAACGCTACAGCGCTCTGGGTAAATGCATCCACATCCCCACCCCCCGGCGGAACTGGTACGGTCCAACCGCGAGCAAAACACAGAGAAATGGAAAATCAGATCAATGAGTACTTTTTTTATGTTTGTTCAAAAACCAGACTCGGACGCAACAACCCAAGATTGTAGAATTGAAAATTAAACTGAGAGACAATTATCCGTTTGTGAATTATTCCAAAAAAATGGAAAATGAAAGTTTGAAGCCAATTTTTCATTTGGTTAATTGTGATGGTGCAAATTGAACAAAGAACTGCAAAGCGTTACACGGACCATAAACTAGTAGTGGGAAGTTCGGATCATTTTACTGACTCGAACGAATCTTTTTTTGAGTCATTTCGTTCATTTCAGCATAATATAATTAAAATGACATGTTAAATATCCCAACACATCTATCACTTACGAAAATGTCGATTACATTTGTAAAAAGAATAAAAATAAACTATAGGGTAATGCAGCCAAAGCCAAATTATAAGAAACTTATAAAAATTATAAGATTTTATATTAATTTATATTTTTTATAATTCGTTAATTTATAAATATTAATTGATTAGTCGTTGGGTCTTAAAGGGTTAGTTCACCCAAAAATGAAAATTAAGTCATTAATTACTCACCCCCATTATAATGAAGACTATATCTAATATTCTGGTGGAAAATGAGCAGTCGCAAGACGTCCGGTCAGAGACGTATATCTCTTTAATGGGTGGTAATTTGCAGCCACAGTCAAACAGTAGTGGTTTTAAATGAAATAGAAATAACAATATTCAAATTATAACATATTCAAGATAACATGTTCATATGGTTATATGCAGAGGCGCTGCAATAGGGCAGGCAAGGCAGGCAATTGCCTGGGGCCCCGCATTTTGAGGGGCCCCCGAGGGCCGATCATTTAAACAATCAGAAATGTTCATATTAATATAACACGCAGTGACGCCGCCGCATCCCCCTTAGTGGGCCCCCCTCTCTCGCAAGGTTGCGTATGCTTTTGCTGCTTCTGGCGCCTTTTTCAAACTGTCGCAGCGCTTACTCGCGTTTCTGTCTTTCTTTTACTGTCTGTATCCGAAAATGCATGAATTCGTGTATTAAAAATGAAGAGGACATATCCATCTGGCAGCCAGACGCGAAAAAAAACAAGATGATAGGGGAAAGAGAAAACATGACTGCGGTAAGTGATGGAGAATGAGATGATGATGATTAACGTTCACTTAAGTTAATTGACTTAACATTTACGTTAAGGATGATTAATGGCAAACAAATCGTTTCATCGTTCAATCCACATCTATTTTTCACAGTAGTACATATCGTTTTAAAGCACCTTTACAGAAAATACATGGAAGTTATCTCGAGTGATCTGTTATCAGAGGTGACTGTTAATGGTAGCTAGCTATTTTAAGAAATGTACAAAACAAATCACACAATCCACGTTGTTAATTTCAGTTTAGTTTCACTTAAGATTAATTGCTAGTAACGTAATATGTTACTGAAAAAACTGTTTAGCTGGGGGGTTGCACTTAGCAACAGCATGTAAAGTGTTAGACGGTATTAATGCAGGCTGAAATAGAATAACGTTACCGTTAAAGGATTAACGTTAGTTCACCTCAAAATGAAACTTTCCTACTAATTTACCCCAATGCCATCCAAGATATCCATGTGTTTTTTTCCTCAGTGGAAGATAATTTTTTTTTTTTTGAGGAAAACATTTCTGGATTTTTCTTCGAATAATGGACTTTTTATTTTATTTATTCATTTATTTAACAGGGACCATACAGTCAAACATAGTCACAATACAAAGCCTGTAACTGATGCGCGGCATATAGAGTTTGTAGCTAATGCTAATTTACAACTCTTGTCCCTGGTTGGGCATTTCTAAGTACATTATAAATAGATACATACAAATATAAAACATTCACATTTCTTCAAACACACACACACAACCAGAAAAAAAAAACAATAGTTAAAAATGGTTACAGTTTTGGTTTGCCTTTAGCCAAGACTTAATCCTGGAAATGAACTTTTTCAAGTCAGATATGACCTTAATGTCCGTTGGTAATGAATTCCAGAGTCTAGAGCTCTTAATAGAAAAAGCTGTCTGTGCAAAGCTTGTCCTACAGTATGGTATTGTACAGTTGTGATTTGTGCTGCTTCTGGTAACTCTTTTGCTGTTCTGTACTTGAATAAATTTACTAAGTGGCTCAGGTGCTAAATTATTAATACACTTGAAAATTAATTTCAAAAAACAGAAATTACTGAAGCTTTCAAAGCTTAATATATTATATCAATGACAACCAACGTTTTTAAGTCCAAATCAATGCAGTTTCAAAGGTCTTTGAAGTGCTTCAACGGGCTGTGTACGATCGCATCTGAGGAAGAGGGTGTTATCTAGCGAAACGATAGGTCATTTTCTAAAAAAAAAAAATATATACTTTTTAACTACAACTGTTCGGATTGAGCTGATCTGCAACGCGCCGGGAACTACGTCATCACGTTGAAAGATGTGTTTTGACTACTTTTTGTATGTTGTATAATTATATCTCTAGGTAACAAAGATATAATAATAATAATAATAATAATACATTTTATTTGAAAGCGCTTTTCTGAGTACTCAAAGACACTTTACATAGAAAAAAAGAAAAAGAAAAAATCGGGAACAATATCAAATAAATGCACTAAAAAAAACACACTGGACTAAGCTAAACATTAAAAGCAATTTTAAAAAGGTGAGTTTTTATCAGTGATTTGAATGTTGAAAGGTCAGTGCAGTCACGGATATATTTGCAAAAAAATATTTTAGAAGGGCCTCATTGATTAATTTTGCCTGGGGCCCCCACTCAATGTTGGTTCGCCTCTGGTTATATGCACAGAAGCATTAGGGACCGAACGAGATAATTAACAAGACACAGGTCTAACACATGAGAACAACCCAAACACTGTGGCAACAGATGAACAAGAACATAGTGCAAACCCAACTGAGGGTAGCCTACTACGTTTACACAACAACGATGTTCTAAAAACGTAAAAGTTTTTCGCATACAGACGGCAACGTTGTCAAAACGATCTTGTTCACATTGATCCGTGAAAATGACTAAAATCGCTGCAATATGCATGCCAGGCCAGTATTGGCGAAGTCACTTTGTGAAGAAAAACTATGCGGCTGTAGACTGAATTTGTAATTGTCATGCACATGGCAGTACCATTTTCACAAATATGCTTTTTTGTAGTTTAAACAGAAACGAAAACGGGATCGTTTTCAAAAACTTGCACTTTTTCAAAAGTTTGCATTTTCAGCCCTTCAAAATGCCATTGTCGTGTAAATGAACGGCCAAAACACATAAAAAGTGTTCCGTTTTACAGTGTTGCGTAAAGGCTAAATGGCCCCTCAAAGTCCAAAAACACTGCAGACCGTGACAACCATGAAATGTAAAGTCAAGCAGGTAATTGGGACAGTCAGAGAGAGACAGAAGAAAGTGATACTGGACAGAACAGGGCAATACAGAAAAGGAAAAGACAGCAAAGTAGGAAAGGAAGAAAACTAAACAAGTGGAGTGAAGAGAGAATGGCAGGGGCTATTGAAGAATATGAGCAGGAGGTGACTGAAGGACACAAACCAAAATTAAGGTTTTTAGCCAGGGCATGGAACATCCCAAAATCACCACTGTAAAGGCGAGTGAAAGGGCTGGTGAGTGGCTACCGCCTTGCCTCAGGTATAGAGCCCCCTGCCCTCAGCTCAGGCTGAGAGAGAATTGGCTAGCCTTGTTAAACTGAAAGGGGGTTCCCCCTGGAACGCAGTGATATACGGAGTATTGCGTTCCAGTACGCCAAAATTAATGGCATCCCTGTTTTTTTTAAGTAGACAAAAAGAAAACAAAAACAACCAAAGTGCGTAAGCCTGCTGGTGTCCGCCCCAAAAAGCTGCCGTTCCTCCCCTACAAACAGTTCAGGGAACACTTCATTAGAATTGGGGTTGTATTTCTCATGTTCATTTTAACCATAAAATAGTGTCCCACTTTCCCTAACAAAGTGTCCCACTCAACCTGATTGCTTCCAGTTTGGTGAAGAGGGTGCCAGATGGTGTTTAAAGATGAACAGTTTGTTAATAAATACATAAATTGGGAAAATTTCACCATAGTGGCCTTCATTACAATCTATTTAAACAAAACACATACAATTATAAAACATTCTAACTGATTTAGGTTGTTTAAAATGCAATTTACCAAAAAGTGTCCCACTTTACCTGACTTCACCCTAAATGGCCCCTCAAAGTCCAAAAACACTGCAGAACGTGACAACCATGAAATGTAAAGTCAAGCAGGTAATTGTTATTGTCAGTTTATGTTTTTTTTTTTCATAAATTAAAAGATTACTTCCCAAATCTGTTCATTAGTATTTTACTTAAAAAAATTAAAAAAGTTAAACGTCCTGTTAGATGCATTCTTGCCATAATTTTCAGGACACTGTTGGATCCGCCCCTGTTCATTATTCGCCATATAAATCTCAGGAAACATGGGAACAGGTGCTCAGTCTTAATTGGCTGAAGTTGATGTTTTTAAGATTTTATTTTATTTTAGTTAATGTTTGTTTTATTTCAAGTAATATTTTTTAATGGTTTTAGTTAACGATAATAAGTGGTCCACAGACAGACATTCACACCTATTAATAACAGAAACTCAAAACTTGTTTGCAAACTGAAACAGCTTTTGGTATTTTGCCATTTTTTTCTAGTGTTGCTTTTAGACTGATCCACTAAAACTTGTGATTTATACATTTAGAATCTGTTGATTTGTTTAAGTGTCTGTGAACTGGATATTGCCATTTTATTTATTTTTAAACAGTATAGATAATTACTTTGTGGTAATACAAGTGTCCGCATATTCACATGAATGTGTATGCCAAGCCATAAACTACGTATGTACAGGTTAGGGTCCATATGCCAGCCCCCTTGCCATCCTAAATAATTTTCTGCTCTTATTGCATTAAAATAATGAGGACATTTCTATTTGTTGGTTAGAGTTACAACTAAAACGTTGCATGAGAAGCATTTATTCTGTTTGGTGTCTTGAAACACAATGACATTTCAATAAACTGATAAATATTCTTAACATTGACTAAATCATTTTTAATTAAATAATAATAATAATAATAATATGCTTTAATCATTCTCCATACAAAATGTTTAAGGAACCCCTAATATAAAATGCAATGAATTTAACAGTGTATAATAGATGTTTACCATTCATTTGGATTTGTTAGGCTATATTGTGTTTTTGCAGTGTGTTCTGGGGTCAAATTGCCCCCAAAAAGAAGCAAATTGACTAGATCACGCTTTTCGAAACGTGCATGCATTATACATATTTGTACGAAAACACATGTTTCACTGCAAAACAAACATTTTATATGCCTTTTTAATACAATATGGAATTTCATCCCTACACACACACACACACTTGCCCTTCATTTTGAATTAACTATGATGAATGAAGTTCTTTTTTCTCTCAACATAAACAAACACACACACCTTATTCAACTTTTACATTTATGAAATCAATAGGCTAAACAAATCTGACATACAATAAGGCAGCACAAACATGAATTAAAGAGAAGGAAATTCCAAACGTGAACATTTTCAACAAGGAATAAGCCTATGCTACATCTTTTTAAGCAGAAGGCCATAAGGGCGGATTGAACTCTCCACTATTTTTTTCTCATCCTCAACTGATGTGCCTTCAGGGATAGGGACTAACCAAATGTCCTTGGTCTTTTTTTCTCGAATCTGGGGGTTGATTCGGTTCTGCATGATGACTTTGTAAGTATTTCCATTCTTTTGCGAAATGAAGTTCTTGGTTTTTGCAAACACGTCTGCCACGTTGATGTCTGGAGCTGAATAAATCCCTCTTCCGTAAGCCTGACGGTCTCCTGACATATACTGAGACTGTATAATGCCCTCAGCCCCCTGGAAGTCGGTCCCGTGGTAGGAGACTGGCCACTCACCGGGCGCGGAACGGCTCCTCCATCCTTCTGTTCCCAGCCAAGCGTTCCCGTCCGGGTATTTGTCCCGCACCTTCAGCGCGAATCGCATCCACCCGTAGGGCCGTTGGTACGGCTCGTCCCCGCGCATGCAGACATCAAAGTTCGGCTTGGACATGTTCGTAAAGTCAAAGTCGAACTTCGGATCGAAAAAGTCATCTGAAATCACAAATAACTCCTTCCGGAGAGAAGAGCTCGCGCTTTCGCTTCTCGGGGTTTCTTGTGATTTTTTCTTATCACCAACAAACAACCGCGACAGAGAAGAAGTCAGACAAGTCACTGGTTCATTTTTAAGAAGGGCAAGAGTTGTCAGTTTGGCAATTTGCAGTTTAATGGCTCCATCTAAATCGTTGCAATCTGACTGCAATTTTACAGTGACTCCCAGAATGGCAGAGAGCGCCTCAGTCAAGATATATTTGTCCACCTCCATCGCGTTAATCGAACTTATCAAGATCTCTGATCTGCTATGAGACAACGTGTAACACATGAGGTTTTCAGTCTTATTACTGGGAGTGAGGACCCAGATTTTTACACATTTGTATGTCCTGCTTATTTAGCACACCTGATTACAATCATCAACTCATCGGGACCGTGACTGGAAACCAATGCTTTTAAAAGCAGAGGATCAACCATCAAGTTTTTAAAATTAAGGGGGTAGCCTAACAACAGAGAAAAGAAGACTATGAAATTAGGTGAAATAGCAACAGGCAATTAAAGGATAACTTGCTAAAAGGTAAACCATCATTCTCTGGATATACCTGGTCAGGCTGATCTGTTACTTTAGAGGGGATTTGGGCACTTTTTAGCACTTTTTAGGCCTGCACAAACAATTTCTCCAAATTGCCTTGAGTATTCATGATTTACATCAAACAATCATGAAAAGATGCTTAACTTTATAGAGTCATTAAAGGTCATTTTACACACTGTAACACACTCACAGTTGCGAGATAAAAGTTAAGGCTCTGGACACAACATTTATTCAGGAAAAGGAAGACGAGGAGGATCTCACAACAATGAAAAGTTCACATATCAACACCACCTGAATGCTCAGGAGTTAATGCCCATAATGAGAAGCAGGTGTGGAACAATCAGTAAACCGGTTAACAAAAGCACAGGAAGCGTGTATGAGAAGGAATCCAAAGCAAAAGTCCATGAATATTTTCAACATAGACACAAAGGAGCAAAAGAACAAACAGAATACCTCTGACGCAAAGTCCTCTTGTTCAAATTACAGCTTCTAAAAAAAACAACACTGGAAAAATATAAACTGGCATTGAGGTTTATAGCCTTTCTGTATTCTATTCAGACAATGTCCCTGTATAGTTGTCAGGGGCGGAGCAAAGGTGTTGCTTCTGGGGCTCCAGCCCCAAATGTTTTTCAAAAGCCTCAGATTTACAGCTCTAGTTTGTGTGCATGTCCCACACAAATGTTTTCCAGTGTCCAGTCAGTGTGATCATATTGATTGAGAAATCTAGGAGGAGGATGGATAACAAATAAAAGAACATATTGTTCTCTCGTCATATGCCCTATTCAAATGTTTCAAAATTCAAAATGTTTTGACACAACGTGTTGGCAGGCAAGAGGCTGTTAAATGATCACTTTTGTTTGACCATAGCACCAAGTATTGCAAATGTTGCAAAAAATTACACATTTGCCATAATTATAAGGACATGGGAATTTTATCACCATGACATTGTTTTGGGTCATGAATTGTATTATCAGAATACAACATACAATTTATTATTACATTCTGAAAAGTAGCTACCTAATTTGTTGTAAAATGAAAAGATAAAGCCTATAAAATATCTGACCAGGACAGAGGAAAATATGATAAGACTTTGAAGTGAAACTAAGACTTTTTACACATTAATAAATGTCTAACAAAGACAGTTAAGTCAGTCAACAGAAAATCACACACTGAATGGTTGTAAAACTTTATTGCAGTTGTACCTACAATTTCATGTCAACTTTTTGAGAAAAGATATAGGCTTAAAATATCTCTCATTATTCAATGATATCATAATCATTATTGAACTTTTTTTCAGAATACATAATTGATTAAGAAATATAAAATATGTTTATTTATTTGACTTTTGAACAAGAAAAAGGAGTGAACATGTCACTAACCTGCCTTCACGTGCTATCGGAAATAGCCTACTTTTTTATGATTACTGATTACAAGCTCATCGCATTCCAATTTTGACTTGAGAGGGCGTTCATGTCCAATTTTTTAACCAGGAAAATAGCATTTATGATAATTCCGATAGCACGTGAAGGCAGCATAAGTAGAACGCTGAAGTAGGCTAGTTGTGCAAGTCATAGCATTGCCCTGTTTCAATGGAACATTTCTTAAATAGGCCTGATGGTCTTTGGTACTTTTGTATTTTAAATGTCTTCTGCTGTAAGAAAAGCAGGCATCGAAAACACCAGTGCTGGATTAATAAACTATTTAATTTTATATGGTAATGTATGAACATCTCTTTAAGCAAAAGTCAATGTCAGAAGATTTGAAATACACCAGTGCTGGATTAATAAACTATTTAATTCTATATGGTAATGAACATCTCTTTAACCAAAAGTCAATGTCAGGAGATTTGACAAACACCCTGCTGGATTAATAAATGATTTAATGATAATGAACATCTCTTTAACCAAAAGTCAATGTCAGAAGATTTGAAAGTTGAAACTTTAATAGCCTATTGTTTGCCTTCCACCTCTTTAAGCAGAAGGCCATAAGGCCGGATTGAACTCGCCACTATTTCTTTCTCTTTCTCAGCAGATGTGCCTTCAGGAACACGGACCAACCAAAAGTTCTTCCCCTTGATGATTTCCCTTTTCTGGGGGTTGACTCTGTTCTGCATGATGACTTTGTAAGTCTTTCCATTCTTTTGCGAGGTGAATTTCTTGCTTGTTGCGTAGTCATCTGCCACGTTGATGTCTGGAGATGAATAAATCCCTCTTCCGTAAGCCTGACGGTCTCCCGCCTTGTAGTGAGATTGTATGATGCCCTCAGCCCCCTGTAAGTCGGTTCCGTGGTAGGAGACTGGCCACTCACCGGGCGCGGAACGGCTCCTCCATCCTTCTGTTCCCAGCCAAGCGTTCCCGTCCGGGTATTTGTCTCGCACCTTCAGCGCGAATCGCATCCACCCGTAGGGCCGTTGGTACGGCTCGTCCCCGCGCATGCAGGCATCAACGTTCGGCTTGGACATGTTCGTAAAGTCAAAGTCAAACACTGGGTCGAAAAAGTCATCTGAAATCACAAATAACTCCTTCCGGAGAGAAGAGCTCGCGCTTTCGTTTTTCTGGGTTCCCGAATTTTTCAGATCCCCAACAAACAACAACCCCGCCAGTAAATAAGTTATGTAACTTACAGGTTGGACCACCACAGACATGAACGATTCATAACCAAGAAGAGCAAGAGTTGTAAGACTGGTAATATGCAGTTTAATGGCTCCATCTAAACCATTACAATCTGACTGCAATTTCACAGTGACTCCCAGAATGGCAGAGAGCGCCTCAGTCAAGATATATTTGTCCACCTCCATTGCATCAAAACTCGACCTTATCAAGAGAGTACGATTTCTTTTCTGTTAGTGTCGACAAGAAAACATGGCTTATCAAGAGTAACACACATTGACTTTTGCTTTCAGTTTAATGAGAGAGATGTTTTGTATCCTTATATGGTATAAATCTTCAATTTAATTACACAAGAAAACAGGGTGAGGCGAGTAATGTAGGCTATTGGTTTCTTCTCTGTATACATTTATCTGCATGAATGACCTTCTTGAAAGAATAAACTTGAGAAAGACACTGTTTGGTCTATGGTTTATTGGAAACTCACCACAAATAACTGAATATTACAATTTCCATATAACCTTTTCCTTAGGTAGGCCTACTACTTTGCACAAATACTTCCGCTTTACTTATTACATCTCGGGAGTTTCCGGTAACAACGTTCAGCACACATACTGCACTTTCCAACTGTGCATTCTGAATAAGAGGCTAAATATATTTACACACTAACCTGCAGTCCAATGCTCGTCTTCTCATTAACAGTGTTTTTCTCTTACTGATATTTCATACCTGTAGTTTACATTTTTAAATGAATTTGACTAATATCTGTATGCCTGTATCTTTGGTCCCAAATGGCACACTCCAGACTTGTGGACTTCCTCAGAGTCCACACTTCGGTGACGTCATGTAGTGCAGACCTATAGGGCCCTTAGCGCGAGTCCGCGAGGTTGAAACAACAGGGGTTGTTTCATTGAGTGCAACAGTCCTCAATGAAACAACCCCTCCTAACTTTACTTTTTTGAGTGTCTGCAGAGCGGGAAGGAGAGGTGGGGGTGTAGCTGCTCTTTTTTAAAGATGTCTATCAATGTAAGCAGGTATCATTTGGGAATTAACCATCTTTCGAATATCTGGGTATTGTGTCAAAAGGTGCTCCACGCATTTTACTTATCACCTCCAAAATACTCTCCAGCCTTTGCTGAGGACTTTACAGAACAATAATTATCTCAGAGTTTGACTGTTTTGCCATTGCTGGAGATTTTAACATTCACATAGATAATGCAGAAACCAATATGGCAAAAGAAATCAAAACTGTTTTTAAAACTTTTGATCTGACTCAGCATGTACATGGTCTCACACACAATCGTGGACACACTCTAGATTTACTTATCAGTAAGGGTCTAAACATTTCGTCGATTGTTAAGGATGTAGCACTGTCTGATCATTTCTGTTATTTCTTTGATAAATTGATCTCTCCTGCCATTGAAGCTAGATCTGTAGAAGAAGAAAAAAATCCAATTTTATTTTATTACGGACACTACGGGTGCTACACACAGCCTACAACGTAGCTTAAGCTTCTATTTATAGAAGTATAAATTAGGCTTTAGTTTAGACCTAATACACGCCTGCCGAAGCCATACGTTAATATATCCTGCTCACTTTCCGACTTAAAATCCGAAAAATCCTATATTTTATTATTAAAGTTTATATAGAAATCTATTATTTGGATGAATATTTTGGTGATGTTACACATTTGTACTTACAGATGTACTGCAGCTGATTAAAATAGTGTTTGTATTTTTGGGGAAAACAAATTGATTTTTTTTTAAAAATAGTTTGAAAATTCAATTCAATTCACTTTATTGTGTACGTGTACAGCTTTTTGAGTGGGCTATGTCTGACAGGTTGTGCAGTTCTGAGTAATATGCTAGTGGTTCTCAACCAGGGCATGGGAGTCGGGGGCATCAACAAACTTAGGGGGGCCTCAAGATGACTTAAAAATAAGACAAAACAAGCATTAAAATAAGCTAAAAAAAAACAAAAAAAACAAGACATTTCTAAATTTACGCCCTCCTTTTATTTTTCTATTTAAGAACCAGCGTTCCCATTGTCTCAAAAAACCTGGATAAATGAGGTAACCTAATTGTAAAATATTTTATCAGGTGGAAAATATTGTTGTGGTAGACAATGAGGAGCCTTGGAGTCAAAGGGTTGAGAACCACTTGCCTACAGCAAAGATTCTTTGACTACACGTCCCAGAGTGACTGTTTTGATATCTGTGATGGGAAGTTCAGGTTCGGAGGTTTGTGCGTCGACCGGAGATGGCGTGTACTGCGTCTTGCATCTCAGCACGGGGTGCGAAGGAAAGACAGCTTGGGAGGTTAAGCGACAACTGTGGTGTGAATAAAGAGAGTGAATGGGGTAATTTAGATGCAGAGAATGACTCAAATAATTCTGATGACTGGACTCAGGTTGAGCAGATGTCTCAGAAACGCAAAGATAGAGGATCAGACTCTGAGGAGTTCGCCGGAGAAGGAGAAGGGAGGAGTATAACGATGAGGAAGGAGGATGAGTACAAAGTTATCTTGATGTTTGGAACAATGGGTGAAATGAGTAATCCAATGCGATTAACAAAGATACTTAGGAAAACTGTTGGAGAAATAAAATCAGCCAGATACTTAACCAATAATCGGGTGATTGTGGTTAGTATGAACAAAAAACAACAAGATATGTTGACTAAAATGAAGGAGTTTGGAGGAGCATGAGTTAAATGTCATGTGCCTGGCGAGGCGAATGACATTAAAGGAGTGATTACTGGAGTTCCAATGTCTTTGTCAGATGAGATATTAAGAAATCAGTTAATGAATGAAAAGGTAATAGATGTGAAAAGATTGACATCAAGCAGAAATGGGAAAAGAGAGTCAAGTACAACAGTTATGATAACAGTGAATGGGAAACTGCTACCAGAAAATGTTCAAATGGGATATGTGTGCTACCCAGTTAGACCTTTTATAAAACCTGCATTGAGATGTTTCAATTGCCAAAAATTAGGCCATGTAGCAGAAGTATGCAAGGGAAAAAAGCGTTGTTGTAAATGTGGAGGTGAACACGGTTATGGAGAATGTGGGGATTTTGTTGAACCTAAGTGTTGCAACTGTGGAGGTCCTCATAGTGCAGCATATTTAGGATATATAGCACAAAAACAAGCCGTGGAAGCAATTAAGTACAAAGCAGAGCATAATGTTTCATATGCACAAGCAGTAAAGAAGGTTCAAAATGAGCAAGGAATCAGGATGATTCAAGGAAGGTCTAATGCGATTGAAACATCAAACAGGGAAACAGAGAGGTATAAACCAAATGTAGATGCAAGTATGCTTATGATTAGAATTGCATTTATTGCTGAAGTAATCAACTGTACTGCACAAACAAACAAATGAACAGAGAAATTGAAAATCATTATATCTGCAGCAGCTCGTCAGCTGGGTATAAATGAAATATCAGTTGAGAAAATTCAGACCCTTCTAGGGCAATCTGAGAATAATGCAAGTTCTCAGGAAACCCCAGACAGACCAAGGTTAAACAAATAATATGACATGTAGGATGGTACAATGGAATGCTAGGAGTCTGACTGCGAATGGTCAAGAATTTAAATTATGTTTTATAAACAAGGTTCGGGAGGAGCACGTTCAAATAAATCATTCCAATCAACTCGTCACCAAACTATTACATGTCTACCCTATCAGCACGAGAGGAAGCATATATAAATATCCACCGTCAACTCACCTAACATTCCTTGACAGTTTCAGCATTTGGTCCCACCCTTTTGCCACAATGTCAGAGATCGAACTCTACCCTTCCGATGACGACTCCTTCATCAGCCAGGCTCCATCTCAGCTCCCTATCACCGCTACGAGCTCCCATGCTCAACAGGATACCGCTCCCGAACCTCCAGCTTCACGGCGCGGCCGCCGGCCTAGCCGAGCCGCCTCTCGTACCCCGAGGCGACGTGGTTTGCCCTCACCTCCACCATCAAGACCTCCACCATCTCCAGCTTCCTCCTACACCTCAGCACAACCCAATATTCCGGCAATCGAGAAATGGACAGTGCTGGGGCTGAGACAAGCGCTAATCAGCGCTGACGTTCATTTTTCTAGGAGGATGAACAAATCACAACTGTACAACTTGTATGTTTCTCTCCAGGCAGCTTTCCCTTCTCCGAAATCCACTCCACCTTCAAAAACAGCAAAAAAGGCAAGTAACAAAACATTAAACTCACGTTTTCAGAAAACTCCTTCTCCCGACGCCGCAAGGCCCAGTTCTACGCGAGCGCCAGGCCACAGCAGGCCTTCAGCTAGCCTGGGCCGCGCCCCAGATTCCGCCGCCGCCAGGCCCCACAACTCTCTCCGCTCTGCTGAGCTACAGACCGTGGCGTTTTCCAGCACCGCACCTCACGCCACTTTGCCAGTTTCATGCGAAACAGGCCGCTCTTTAAACGCGAGTATGCCAATGCTTCAAGCCCAGCCACCCCACCATCCTCCCGTAACCTTTTCCAACCCTTTTTCCTGTCCCTGGCCTGCAGTCCCACCGTCAGTCTCTAGCGCGAGGTTGCCTCAGCTCGAGCCGCAGGCCCACACACACTTCCTACATCCCCAGCTCTCTTCTTTCCCAACTTTTACAGCTCCCCCCCAAGCTTTAGGGACCGACCCAAGTGTGAGGTTGCCTCCACAAACGGCTTCGGTCCCGGGTTTTTTCCCTCCTAACACTTTTCCCCAAAACCATTCTTCTTTCACCCTATTTTCCGCAACGCCGATGCCCATCCCGCCGAACGCTACAGCTATGGAACCGCCCCCCGTGACCAACAACATCAGAGCCCAGATACTCACAGGTCCGGATATCGATTTATCCTCTCTTCTATCTATCCTCCCTTCCTCTGTTTCAAATAGGCAAATCGATTGCGGCGATTTTGCAGTCACCTTGAAAAACCCAGTTCACAATTCATCCCGCATCCTGTCATTTTCCGAATTCGCAATTGCTTTCAGCCGGTATAGCGAAATCATTTGCGCCGCACTCCCCCACAGAAGACGAGAACTGAACGACTATCTCGCGATAATTGCAGAGCTCGCGTTGTCATATGGAGGAACACATTTTTACACTTACCACAAATTGTTCTCAGCAAAATGAGCCGTCCGTGTAGCTCAGTGGAACCAGTGCCCTTACTGGGGAGCCCTTGACACAGAGCTACACAACAGAGTGTTCTTAGGCTGCCGCAACATATCCTGCGCAATTTGCAGATCTGTCTCTCATTCCACCACAGCTTGTCCTTTGATTAACCCCGAAAATCCTCCCCGCCCAGATTCATCAGCTGGAAAATCAACCAGTTATGTCCCGCGACCAGCAAACTTTAATCCCAACGACTCAGCTAGGGATCCCCAAAGAAGAAAAATCTCATTCCCATCCAACAACCAAGCCTGCAAAAATGTCAATGCGGGGCGTTGCCTATGGCAACGCTGCCGTTTTTTACATATTTGCAGCTACTGTGGCGGCGCGCACGCGCGCACTATATGCCCTGTCAAAAGGTCTGTAAATAAAGATTCAAAACATAACATTGATTAAAGACGCAGGTTACGGCGCTTGGCTTGCTAAAGTTGACATCACCTCTGCCTTTAAAGTGATGCCCATCCACCCGGATTTGTGGCATTTGTTCGGCGTACGATGGCAAGGGAAATTTTATTTTTTCTGTCCGTTTAACTTTCGGCTGCAAAAGTAGCCCCAAAATTTTCGACATGCTATCAGAGGCTATTTGTTGGATTCTTTCCAATAACTACTCGATACCCTACCTAATCCACTTGCTAGACGATTTCCTGATCATCTCTCCGCCTGAATCCATCCCAGCCGCACATCTCCTCACAGTCCAAAAAGTCTTCAGCGAGCTCGGGATTCCAATCGCCCAAGAAAAAAACATGGGTCCAGCCACATCCATCGAATTCCTGGGCATTAAATTGGACACAATCAACTTCCAGGCCTCACTACCCAAGGAAAAAATCGACAGGATTATTCTGGTCGCATCCACCCTTCTAGAAAATCCAAATTGCTCTAAACGAGAGCTTCTATCTCTGCTCGGCCATTTAAACTTTGCGATGCGCATTATCCCACAAGGTCGCCCTTTCATCTCACATCTCCTCTTCCTTGCATCATCAGTTCACGAGCTAGAGGACCAAATCTCCCTAACTACTTCATGTAGCAATGAGCTCAGTTTATGGATAACATTCCTTAAACAATGGAACGGCCTGTCTTTTTTCTATAATAATCTGATTTCTCTCCCTGCGGATATCCAACTGTTCACAGATGCAGCTCCTTCCGTTGGTTTCGGAGGTTTCTACCAAGGTCGTTGGTTCGCGTCTACATGGCCAGCCCAGTTGTTAGATTTACCACAATCACTAACATCCTCAGCATTGTTCGAGTTGTATCCTTTAGTGGTAGCAGCCTTCTTGTGGGGCAAAGAATGGTCGACTAACAGCATCATGGTACACTGTGATAATGAAGCAACCGTGCATTGCATCAACAAAGGCCGCTCAAATTCCCCCGCTTTAATGCCTCTCCTAAGACGCCTCATTTGGATCGCAGCTTGCGACCAGTTCATCTTAACTGCAAAACATGTTCCTGGGTCCAAAAATCAAATAGCTGACTCTCTCTCTCTCGTTTTGCTTTCCAGAAATTCAGGCTGTTGGCACCAGAGGCGGACCCATGCCCAACCCCAGTACCTCACTATTCAGAGTTAATATTCCCATAAACCATCCATTGAAACCACTTCTAGATGCCTCTCTTAACTCCATTCTGCAAGCCGTTTCACCCAGCACCCTCCAATCCTACCTAACCGCATGGAAGTGTTTTAAGTCTTTCCACTTCACATTCAACCAGCCTTTTCCCAGTTTTTCTCTGCTCAACATCACTTCATTTATATCCTATCTGGACAGAACCAAGAACCTCAAAGCCCGCTCCATCAAGGGCTATCTAAGCGGAATCCAATTCTTCCACAAACTCCTTTTTGGTTCACCCTCTGCAGACATAGCAAATTCCCAGACATCAATGCTTATCAAAGGCATCCAAAAAACCCAACCAACCCGTTCAGATGCCAGACAACCAATAACCTTGGACATACTCACCAAATGCATCTCTACCCTCCGCCGAGGCTACCACTCCACCAACACCGCCCGCACACTGGACGCCATGTTCATATTGGCTTTCTTCGGTTTCCTCAGATGCTCTGAACTCACCACCACCTCCAACTTCAACCCTAAAGTCCATCCCACAATCTCAGATCTTTCAGTATTAGACAACAAAACCATTTCTTACTTCATCAAACAAAGCAAGTCAGACCAAATGAAAAAAGGCCACTTCATATACATCTTCAATCTCCAATCACCAATCCAACCATACCAAACTCTCTTCGCGTACTCACAATTCAGAAACTCTCAGACCAAGTCCCCTTCCGACCCACTCTTCACCGACGATTTCAATCGCCCCGTTACACGTTTCTGGTTCCAAAAACATCTCAAATCCATCTTACTCCAATCAAACACCCCAGCAAATAATTTTTCCAGCCATTCATTCCGCATAGGTGCAGCAACCACAGCT
Source organism: Tiaroga cobitis (assembly GCA_030578255.1). Classification (NCBI taxonomy): domain Eukaryota; kingdom Metazoa; phylum Chordata; class Actinopteri; order Cypriniformes; family Leuciscidae; genus Tiaroga; species Tiaroga cobitis. Next base: position 9,744,700 of record CM060609.1, on the reverse strand, counting down.
GCCCAAAAAGGCCTTCCCCAGCAGCAAATCCAAGAGCTTGGCCGCTGGTCGTCGGAGGCCTTTAAGAGTTACATCCGTTCTAACCACCTCCATACCAAAGAAGCCCAACGATCCCTATTCAGCTAACTTCCTCTCAACCCACCATAGGATCCCAGGAAGCAAGCCAAAGGCAAGTCCATCTATCGTTGCAGCAGCGCCCTCTACTCCGCCCCGCAGGAACTCCATTAACTCGACCAAAGTCTGATCCACTGCCGCAGCAGTGTCATCTACTCCGCTCCCGCAGGAGCCCCATTATTTCAAGCAAGTCTGGTCCACTGCCGCAGCAGTGTCGTGCACTCCGCTCCCGCAGGAGCTCTGTTACTCCATCCAGCTTGCTCCACTGCCGCAGCAGTGCCATCTACTCCGCTCCCGCAGGAGCTCCATTAACCTAAAGCAAGTCTGGTCCACTGCCGCAGCAGTGTCGTGCACTCCACTCCCGCAGGAGCTCTGTTACTCCATCCAGCTTGCTCCACTGCCGCAGCAGTGCCATCTAGTCCGCTCCCGCAGGAGCTCCATTAACCTAAAGCAAGTCTGGTCCACTGCCGCAGCAGTGTCGTGCACTCCGCTCCCGCAGGAGCTCCGTTACTCTATCCAGCTTGCTCCACTGCCGCAGCAGTGCCATCTACTCCGCTCCCGCAGGAGCTCCATTAACCTAAAGCAAGTCTGGTCCACTGCCGCAGCAGTGTCGTCCACTCTGCTCCCGCAGGAGCTCTGTTACTCCTTCCAACTTGCTTCACTGCCGCAGCAGTGTCATCTACTCCGCTCCCCCAGGAGCTCCGTTACTCCTTTCAAACTTTCTCCACTGCCGCAGCAGTGTCATCTACTCCGCTCCCGCAGGAGCTCCATTAATCTAAGCAAGTCTGGTCCACTGCCGCAGCAGTGTCGTGCACTCCTCTCCCGCAGGAGTTCCGTTTACCAAAGAAGTCCGATCCACTGCCGCAGCGGTGTCTTCTCCTTCTTTTCCATCCTCCTTATTTCCACCGTATCAGCCATACCATCCTCCTCCGTCCCTGCACCATTTACAACCTTCCACCCAAGAGGCACACCCATCCAACTCCAAGTCAACCAACTCCCGTCCTACGCTAAAGAAACCTCCCAGCAACCACCTCTTCCCGCAGCTGATATCTTAAGCTTTACATTTCACAAGTTTTTGGGGGGTCATCAGCATCATTCTGGCGGCTGCCCTGCATTTTATTTGCAGCTTTTTGGGGGGAGTACTCTGGGTTCGGGCCGCATACCGAGCCCGGAGCCCTCTCCTCGGACAGCACGCCAAATATGCATCTATTCTATCTGACTTATTTGTAAGTGTGAACTCGTGAAATGATGTTTTATAAACAAGGTTCGGGAGGAGCACATTCAAATAAATCATTCCAATCAACTCGTCACCAAACTATTACATGTCTACCCTATCAGCACGAGAGGAAGCATATATAAATGTCCACTGTCAACTCACCTAACATTCCTTGACAGTTTCAGCATCCCTCCACCACCCCGACTCCTCACTCCTGGCTCATTCTTCCACAGTCAGGAACGGGGGGAGTACTCTGGGTTCGGGCCGCATACCGAGCCTGGAGCCCTCTCCTCGGACAGCACGCCAAATATGCATCTATTCTATCTGACTTATTTGTAAGTGTGAACTCGTGAAAAAGGTTGTGCATGAAATGATAGACCTTCCTGATTTAATATGCATTCAGGAGACATGGCTTAAATCACACTTAGACTTCGTTATTCCAGGGTATTTATCCATTAGAAAAGATAGATCAAGAGCAACAGGTGGGGGGTGTGCAACATTTATAAAAAATGGGGTGTCTTATAGGGAAGTAGGTAGAAACACAATATGAAAAGGTGGAAGTGTGGACAGCATTAGGAAAAGTAACAATAATAAACTATTACAATCCATGTGAACAAATATCGTTAATGGAATTAAATAATATTTGGATAGTAAAGAAGAAGGTATAGTGATATGGTGCGGGGACTTTAATGCACATAGTGTGGTATGGGGAAGTCCACACTCAGATAAAAATGGCACAGTGGTGGAAGAATATATGGAGGAAAATTTATTGGTATGCTTAAATGATGGTAGTGGGACAAGGTTCGACATCAGGAAACAAATAAAATCGTGCGTAGATCTAACAATAGTTTCAGCATCAATAGCAGTGAAATGTCAATGGGAGGTGCTAGAGCAGTCATCAGTTGGGAGTGACCATTTTCCAATATTTTGCTCGGTAGGATTAGAAATACAAAGGAGTATGATGATAAAACAACACAGATGGAAATTTGAGAAAGCTGATTGGGAGAGGTATAATAAAATATGTGAGTTAGAATTAATGAGTTATACAGATGATGATATTGATAAATGTACAGAGAAACTAAGTTTGAGTTTGGTCAAAGCAGCAGAAGAAAGTATACCAAAAGTTGAAGGAAATAGGAGGAAGAAAGCTGTTCCGTGGTGGAACGATGAATGCAATAATTCAATTAAAAACAGGAACAAAGCATTTAAAATGCTGTAAAGAACATTGACACCAGAAGCAGTAATAGAATATCAGAGGGAGAGAGCAAAGGCTAGAAGGACAATTAAGCATGCAAAAAAGAAATACTGGAGAGATTATTGTGATTCCATAGGAAAGGAAACTGAATTTGGAGAGGTATGGAATATGTTAAAGAAGATGATTGGAATATATAAAACCAGAAATATGCCAGTAATCTCAGGAGAAGGAAGGGCAGCTATTACAGAAAAGGACAAGGCAGAAATATGAAAACCTTTCAGAAAGCACATAGTAAAGAAAATCTCGATGAAAATTATAGAATGAAAAGACAGGAAATTTTGAATCAACATCAAGACATGTATAATAAAAGACCTGATGGAAAAGGAGCATTAGATGCTGACTTTGAAATATGGGAACTTAAAAGAGTTTTATATAGGATAAAACGAACAGCACCTGGACAGGATGGAATTTGTTATATTATGCTCAAATATGCAAATGACAGAATTCTAAAGTAGTGTTGGACTTATATAATAAGATATGGGTTGAAGGAATGTCAAGGTCATGGAACCATGCAATAATAATTCCAATAACTAAACCAGGGAAAGATGCATCGATAGCAGGGAATTACAGACCAATTGCGCTTACATCAAATTTATGCAAGCTGATGGAAAAAATTATTGTAAATAGGCTAATGTATGTATAGAGTAAGGGAGCGTTGGCACCTAATCAATATAATTTTAGGAAAGGTCGATGTAAAGAAGCTATAGCAATCAAAGAGGGATTAGTGGCAGTTTACTTTGATATGGAAAAGGAATACGACATGTTATGGAAAGAGGGAGTAGCTACTTATTAAAATGAAGAGAATTGGAATAGAAGGAAGAATGTTTAATTGGGTTTTAAGTTTTTTATTTGACAGAACAATTCAAGTTCAAGTGGGTAGGGAAGTATCTCAAACCCTAAATGTGGAAAATGGAACGCCTCAGGGAAGTGTGATCAGTCCTATATTATTTATTATTATACGATATTTTTGGATTTTGGCTCCGGGAAATAACACTGGCGTATATGCAGACGATGAAATAATGTGGAAAAGAGGAAGGACTAAAACTTATAATATGGATAAAATCCAAGAAGCTATAGAAGTAGTTGGAAAATGGTCATTAGAATGGGGTTTCAGATTTTCAATATCTAAAACATGTTCCCAGATATTTACAAGGAAGAAAATTAAAGACAATAAAATGCTAAAATTATATGGATCTTCTTTAGAGAAAGTGTCAACGTTTAAGTATCTAGGATTGTGGTTTGATGATAAATTAATCTGGAAGGATCATATAGATTATATATTAAAGAAATGTGGTAAAGTTTTAAATTTAATGAGAGCATAGCAGGACAAGATTGTGGTGCTGACAAACAGTCAAGAGCATTTATATTGGTCTTATGCGATCAACATTAGATTATGGATGCATTGTTTATGAGTCAGCATCGTCATCATTGTTAAAGAAATTAGATGTCATGCAAGCCAAGGCATTAAGAATAATTTTAGGAGCTGTTGCAAGTAGAGTCATCAGAAATGCTATTATTTATAAGACGACAAAAATGGGCTATGGCATACTGGATACATTTACAGGGACAAAGAGATAATCATACTGTAAGGGAAGTCTTGAATGATTGTTGGGAAATTTTAAATGCAACAGGTAAAGGCTTTGCATGGAAAATAAAGGGGTGGGTTAATGAAGACGGTCAAAATCATTTGCACCTATAGTAGTAATATCCCCAATTCCACCTTGGATACTAGCTCAACCTGAAATTGACATGAAATTACACGAGAACAGAAGGGAAATGGATGAAGTTGTTAGTATAAACAAATATGTTAATGAGTATATTAAAAACTCACGCTACTCGTTTCTTCAAATATATACAGATGGTTCGAAGAGTATAGAGACTGGAAGGACAGGGACTGCATTCTATGTTCCAGAGTTTAAGGTGAGGAAGGCTGGAAGGATAACAGATGGCACATCAGTATATGACAGCTATTCTAATGGCACTCGAGTGGGTTTATGAGGTTAGACCTGATAAATGAATAATATGTTCTGACTCAATGGCAGTCCTTGGGAGTTTACAATCATTGGAAACAAAGAGAACTGACACTTTAACAGAAAATCCTGATCAAGTTATTCAGTTTACGACAGGTGGGAATAATAAAATTCGATTTATGTGGGTTCGAGCACACGTGGGAATTCAAGGCAATGAGGAAGCAGACAAAATAGCCAAAGAATCATTAAAAATGAAAGAACCAAATATAAACATGTCACTTAGTAGAGCAGAAGGAAAACATTTTATTTTAGAAACGTACAATAAGAAATGGCAGACAGTTTGGGACTCGTGTCATACAGGTCGGCATTATTACAAGGTCCAAAAACCCAAAGAGAGGCAATATAATTCACAACTAGTAGAAGTAGAAGAGAACAAGTTATTTTCACACATTTAAGAACAGGACATTCAAATCTAAATCATACTTTACACATTATAGGGAAGCATAACACAGGTTTATGTGAAGTATGTTTAATAGAGGAGTCAGTAGAACATGTATTGAAGAAATGTATGTGCTTATAAAGAAAGGAGGATTCTTAAGAATTGCAAGCTGTAGGATGCCAGGAATTCACTATAACCAACTTATTAAATGATGGTCCAAATTCAGGAAAACAAATAAATGCAATCATGAATAGTTGGTTATATAATAGGATATAGGAGTATTTGGTTCATTCTTTTCACACTCCATCACAGTAGGTGGCGGTATGCACCTTTAAAGTTGGTTCGCAACTGCCATAAGACTAAAAGAAGAAGAAGAAGAGATCTGTGATCTCGAGGTTGCGTGGTCTCGCGATGCGGGCGCGTGAGGTTTACGCCCGCGGTGCACGCTGGGAAGCCCTTTCTCTACGAGGCCATCTTGGTGTGATCAGGAGGTGAGCTCGGCTCTGCTGGAAATTATTAAAATAAGCCCTTTAGAAGTTTTACGAAGAATACGAGCGCATTATTTTGAAAGTGTAGATCTTGATTTATCGCTTCTTTGTGTTCAGGTTGGCCAGATCGGACTAGTCAGGAAAAATGGTGGCCGCAAAGAAAACGGTGAGTGGAGCGCGAAGCTGCGCATGCTGGAGAACTTCACGTGGAAGCTCCCTACAGGCCTGATTATAAAAAACTAAAATGTTTACATGCACAAATACTGATGTATATGACTATTGTTACGCAGTTGAATTGCTATTAGATATTATATTGTGGAAATGTTTATCTCTGATCGCTGGCGTGGTGTTGTATGGGCTGAGTATTAGCTAGTTTAGGTGCGCAGGGTGTTTCTAGTTAAAGAAATTGCTCTAAAATGTTAATACTTTGTAAACATTAATATATCAAATGTACCCTGAAAACAGGTCTTTATCAGAGTAACGTTTATTATCGTCTACTAAAAGGGCATTTAATAAATAATCACACCCAAATACTTATGAAGTGTCAGTGAGATACAGTATTGAATTATAGTTGTCTGTGAAATAGACATGATATAAACAGTGTACATGTGACCATAAGTGCACTAACTGAAGTTAACTACTTGGTGCGAATGGTTTTTAATTGCTTAAGAAATGTAATTGTTTTATAGACAGAATACATGTATGATTAGTGTGATATATAGGCACGATTAAAACGCAGTATTCACACCTGAGTCAAAGAAATGACTGACAATTGGCGTGTTAAACACTTGACATGTAAATTTGTTTATTTCAAAGTCATTTTCTAAGTGAAAAGTGAAAGAAAAGCATTGAAACATTAAACAGAATGACATTTCACAGTTATTTCTTCTTTTTACATCAGAGCGAAGAAGTCTATATAGAAAAATGTATATTATAATATATATGGTTGAGAACCAGAGCTGTCATTCTGAGAGCATCTTAAAATTTCCAGCTTTAGAAAGTACGTATCAACAAGTCGTTGTGAAATGTTTGGTGGACTTAAAGACAAATAAAATTCATTGTCTAGCTAATAAAGAAGTGAAGACTAGTATATATCTAACTGCTTGAAGAAAAGAAAAAAACAGTTCCAAATATTGCAATAGCAGAGCACACACCTACCTTTGTTTAAAATATTTCGGAAGTTGTCTCAAAATAGTTATTCCTATTTTGAAGCCTTGAACAGAAAAAGACGAAGCTTATTTCTTGACATTCTGTGCTGTTGGTGTATTTATTGTTTTGTTCCATATCTTCATCTTTACAGAAAAAGTCCCTGGAGTCCATCAACTCTAGACTGCAGCTTGTGATGAAGAGCGGTAAATACGTTCTCGGATACAAGCAGTCTCAGAAAATGATTCGCCAAGGAAAAGCCAAGCTGGTAATCCTGGCCAACAACTGTCCTGCTCTGAGGTGTGTGTTTCCCTGCTAGAATATTTCTGTCAATCTGCTGTCACCATGAAAATAATCTGTGGCCTCTTAGATAATACAGTTTTGTGAGGGTTGAGGATAATTTTAATGATTCATGATGTTTTTCCAGGAAATCTGAAATTGAATACTACGCTATGTTGGCCAAAACCGGAGTTCATCATTACAGTGGAAACAACATTGAGCTCGGTACAGCCTGTGGCAAATACTACAGGGTGTGCACATTGGCCATCATTGACCCTGGTGTGTATTCACTGTCAGAACTGATACGACTTGATCTAGTAATTTCGTTTGCCTGTAACTTTCCCTGTCATACTGTATTGTTACTTTTGGACTAATAGGTCATTTATATGTCAAAGTCAATGTAGATTTAAATAGTTGCTGGTATGTTTTGCACTGTTTCAGAAGTAGAAATCTAGATTATCTGAATGAAAACTAATATTCTCTGCATTGTAAATAAATAAATGCATTGTTCTGTAAGTAATGCGTTCCTCTCGTTTTCCCAGGCGATTCTGACATCATCAGAAGCATGCCAGACCAGCAGCAGGGGGAGAAGTAGAGCCATTCCCACCAGATCTTTATTAATAATAAAATTGGTTGAAACGTTTATTGTGGTTTTTTGGGTTATTTTTGTCTCCGCTTTCGTTCAGGTTTGATTTGTTTAAAGGAATACGCTGAGTTAGATAAGTCCATACATACCCTTTTTTATCTGCGTGCGTGCCGTAACTCTATCTGACGCACCCACCGCTAGCCTAGCTTAGTACAAAGACTGGAAGTAAATGGCTTCAGCTAGCATACTGCTCCCAATAAGTGACAAAATAATGCCAACATTTTCCTATTTATGTGTTGTGATTTGTATAGTCAGTGTGTACAAATAACAAGGTCGTATGAGACAGGCATCTTTTAACCGTATACATATAGGGAACAATAACAAAATATAAAGTGTTTTTGTCGTTGTGTGAACCACACTGGTCAAAATGTGTAGATGTTTTTTCACCATGAAAATATTTGTTAAAAATTTGGGGGTTTTTGTTGACCTTGACTGCTTTCTGCACTTCAAGATTGTCAGTTTTGTCTCACTGAATACTCTTGTGAATCACTGAGCTTTTTAGATTCTTTTAACGGTATACATTTTACTTGGAAAAGTTGATTCTGTACACACAAAAAAGAACATTTGTATTTATACAGTACATTTATTTTTTGTAGAAATGTTACATGTTAACTGAAAATTCAAGGTAGCATTCTTACAGTTATGTTTTGTCACATTTCTACAAAATGTAATGTACTGTATAAATACAAATGTACTCCTATAGCTGCTGAAAAATGGTAGTGATTGTGCCGGGCAAGCTCAATAGTCCATATGATCCGAACTATTGGTAAGAATGTGATTCGCATTTCATTTCAATGGCAGGCCATTTTGCCAATTCAGCAGACAATACAAACATTTAGTGTCACATGTTTATGGAATATAGGCTACATGTATGTCAGAGATTTTGATAAATTAATGGATCGTTTAGCATGTGATGACTCGCACGAAGAAATAATGTTTAGAAGTAGTGAAGAATATGACAGTTTCACTGAGAATCAACTCGTCAGTTTTGATCAATAAGCCATGTGTATTTATTTATTGTGCAAATTGTAGACATTTGTACTTACTATTTTGCACACGTGCCAAAAAACATGCATGTTTCAGTCCAAAAATAGTTGATATATAATTATGTTCTGCAGTCTTAAAATGTTTTCTGAAAGGCATGATGTCTAGAGTAGATTTAACTGAAAAATAAGTTGTATTATATCGGCATTTTAAATCGCTACCAAAGCAGTTTTCCTTATGTTGTTTTTCCATATGCTATATAAAAGAGGTTGGTATTCGTTTTTTAAAGATTCAAACATAAAATATTTGATTTGCTTCATTCCACAGTTAACTGAATTAACAACATTTTTAAACTTCACGATGCATTTCAATGCCTATCATTGACATATGGATTGTCTGGGATTTTCCAACTTGTCAGCAATTAAATAAAGACAGTTTTTGTAATCCAGGCACATATAATATCCACGCATATATAATATGGATTTTCAGGATAATTTGTCCATTGTGAGTGCACAGAACTGAAATACAGAGCAAACATGCAAAATAAGACGAGTATGGGATAATTGTATTTTAATTTTAGTCTATTAGGCCTAGATCAAGTAAGTATATTTCTTTTTTACATAATACTGATTGAATACAGCCCTTTACATTATATGATGGCAATATTGTAGGCAAGAAACGTGCTGCTGCATCGACATACTTTTTTCATAAGGATTTTCAGACCAAAATAAAACTGTGACGGGCCTAAAGCGCTTGAGCAGAGAACACATCAAAAGCTCTCTTCAGTGAAGTGATTGCCCTAGTTTCCTCAGTCACGTGTCGTCAGTTTTTGAAGTCTAATTCTAATACCCACACAGATAAATATAATGAGCGTGTTCAGTGAGCTTGCAAAAATTAAAAGGATAACTAGGGAACCGTACATGAGATCTCAACAGTGCTTCTGAAAAGACATCATGCAGGCATGTGTTATTCTAAAGCATCACTGGACAGTATCCTTGGAATCCAAACCATCAAAAATAGGTCAGTGGATGAAGTGTATATATTGTAAATTCTTACGAACACAAGTGCTAAACCCCTGACATAGTTCTGCTCATCCAGAAATAAAAGTAGGTGAATCTTTCTCTGATCATGCAAACGTTATCAAACCAATAATACTGGTCACTAATAATGAATAATATAATTAATACTGTATACTAAATAGTTTCTTTAAACAATTTATTTATCCTTTATCTTCATTTAGTCACCTGCATAATAAAGAGATTCACAGCCACATTACTGTAATATTTTATTGTTTATGAATAATAAGACATAAGCCAGTGTCAACCCAATACAGGATGTGTAACAAGACAAACACTCACAGCCATTCTACCTACTGACAAACATTATTCTGGGTTGTTGAGAATTCATTTTTGTGATATTCATTGATAACCGTTTCATTTTCATGAGGAATATCATGACAATAATTCAAATGTACAGGTCACATTTGATACCAACAGCAAAATTCCAAATACACAGAATAATTTGAAAATTGAGTCACGAAAAACATTGCTTTCTTGAAGCTGAATCTGAGATGCTGAAATGAAGATGAAAGCCTACGCTTAGAACAATGAAAGGAAATGTTTATATGCATCAATCTCTAATACGTTCATTAATGCCTCTATACCTATTGTTACCATTATGATTAAATGTAAGTACTTAGTCATTGTCAGCTATGGATACATGTTACAAAATACCCTTGCATAGCCACTGTATATAAAAATGAAAAATGTTCCCAATAACAGAAGCTTGGAGATGACTGGGGGAGATGCCATGTTACTTAAACTGAGCTAGGTGCTAATCTACTGTCGGCAGTAACGTAATTTACTTTTAATTTGTCACAATTACTGATTAACACCATTCACAGACAATAACATGAATAAATAATATTCATATGTGCAAAAACATTGCAGTCTGCAGCGACAGATTGTAACCTAGTGATTATGACAGAAAAGTTATACTACTTCTCTAAACAGGAGTATGTAACTTCAACAAATGACAAAAATTATTTCCTTACACATATTTCTCATTTATTCATTTGAGCACTGTCCTGGTTCAATGAACGTTTAGATCAATCGACAACATTTGCGGCATATTGTTGATTATCACCAAATAATATATATATATATATATATATATATATATATAAATCAAGGCACTTACAATGGAAGTGAATGGGGACATTTTTTGGATGATTTTAAAGCAGAAATGTGAAGCTTCTAATTTTATGAAAGCACTTACATTGATATTTCTGTTAAAACTTGTGTTTTAAGATGTTTAAATCGTTTTATAGTCAATTTAGCATTTTAGGCATTACATGTCACAGCAAAGAAGTAGTAAAATTGGATAATCACATTTTTTTCACACTAAAATCATATTAACACACATTGTTTAGGTGTACTATTGAAATAGTATTTTTAACATTTACGGATGACCCAATTCACTTCCATTCTAAGTGCCTCACTGTAAACATGTCGCCACATTACTGACATTTTTTTAGCAAAAGGTCAATTGACTATTGTCAAATAGTGTACCGATGCATGAAACACAGCTCAAACAGAAGTCGCTTTGAAACCAAGTAACTTTCTGTTCATCAACGCGGTAAATTCGCATTACCAATTTAAACCTGTTGCGAAATCTGCAAAGGAAAATCTTTTGCCATCACAATCGTGTGGATTCCTATTGAAACCGTAAATGTGACCGCACCTTAACCCAGATTTTTTCTTTTAAACATGTCCTTTAATCTGATGTGTACAGACGGAGCCCCTAATGGTACATATTTCAATGCTTTTGCGTTCTCTCGCAGGAGTTTTGCATACTCCCAATAAACTTTGCGTTCATTCGCAAAACCTTTCCGGTCCCCTGAGTTTCTCAAAGTTAGCAAACATTTTTTTGGGAGATCGCCACTATTTTGCAAGCGAATGCTACATTTTTCAGGGGAACGCAAACATTTTGCAAGCAAACGCAAAGTTCCTCATTAGATTGCAAACATTTTTTGGAGATCACAAACATTTTGCAAGCGAACGCAAATTTTTTTGGGAGATCGCAAACATTTTGCAAGCGAATGCAAATTTAGGGGCTCCGTAGAAGTCAGATCCCCCCTGATGCATGAAACACAGTCAACAGAATCATTAAAATGTTTCAAATCTACTTGTCCTCTTCTCATCTAAATAAGGCCCCGTTCACACCGCAAGTCTTAATGCTCAATTCTGATTTTTTGCTCAGATCCGATTTTTTGATTGGCTGTTCACATTACCTTTTAAAATGTGACCTATATCTGATTGCAGTGTGAACTGTTTGAGGTTTCAAACTAACCGGCATGCGCAAAAGAACAATAACAATGACATCAGACGCAGCACGCGGTTGCACTAAAGTTCGGGAGGTTATGGAGGAAGTAAGCATATTCGCATTTATTTCATAATGTTTGTGTAATGGAAACTTTTGCGGGTTTATGGTTGCAAATTCACTACAGAGATCTGTGTCGATGCGTAGACGAAGCCAGGAGTGGTGGGAATATGGCGTGAATAGTTTCACTGAGACGCTGTTCTCCTGTGTCCCCGTTCTTCCATTTCGTGTGCAATTTTTTCAAAAACGGAGCGGTTACGGTAGGTCCTTCTAGCTTGAATTGAAGTATCTCCCCATATACTACTTAGATCTAACACCTCACTCTCATTGACTCGCTTCATCGCTGTTCTCCATATCTAGTCAAGTTTTTAATGTTAGACTACTGTCTGTGTCTGTTGTGTCTAGGGCTTCGCCGGCGCATAATTGTGACAAATGTCGACGTAGATTGACGTAAAAGTCACATCAAATCCGCCTTGATTGTTCACACTGCGGCCGCATTGAAAAAAATCAGATCTGGGTCTGATTCAGGACCACATATGTATGTGGTCTAAATCTGATTTGAAAAAAATCAGATCTGGGCTAGATTTGAGTGTTCACACTACCTCTGAAGAAGTCTGACCTGGTCACTTGACCCCAAAAAAATCAGATTTGGGCCACTTTTGCCTGCAGTGTGAACGGGGCCTAAGAGTCATCACGTATATTAAGTGTATAGAGCTTTGTAACTGTTCACAGCAGGAACAACTGGTCCTTACAAGGTTGTAATAAGTAATGATTAGCAATAAATTTGTTAAAAAAGACTAAATTAAATGATTGCATTGTATATAAAGGAAGACTTGAAAGATTTAATTTTGTTAGATAAAATTGTGTAGCATTGCTTGTTACATTTTTTTTTAACAACTAATTTAGTTATATTCAGAACCAGAGTTAAAATTTCGTTCATTTCGTACAGTACAACGAAATTAAAGTGAAAATGCCGGCTTCTTACATTCAGAACATTTCTAGGTAATTCCCATTTGAAAAGTGCTCTTACGTAACTCCCGTGTTTATCATGCACGCTGCATTCAAATCTCAGGTATATCAGTAGACGACAACACTACTGAGTTCACAGTATTAAAAAGCCCAGTGCCACACATAATCGCCGAAAGTGCAAATCAGATTGGAGCTGACACACAGCATTGGGTTGCCAGGACAGCTGGGTAGCCTTGTCGAGGGAAGGGCGTCTCAAAGTCATACTGGTGCCTCCAGAGAGGAGACTTACGTCACACAGCGACAAACAGGAGACCGGGGCAATGGAATGGGCTATTATGACAAGAGATTGTTTCTTTGGAGAAGGTTTGGGGGCAGCGTAGTAAGAAATCAGTGCGATTCTCTAGCCGAAACGTACTGGGGAGGGGGATCCTTCGGTGGAATGGTGATCGCCTCTTCATAGGGTGGAAGTAGTACCTGAAATTAACGCAGTAACATATTAGTAAATGCTTTCCTTATTTTCCATGTTTCCCTATTTCTTCTGTATGCTGTATACTTAGACGAATCATGACACAAAAAAAAGAAAACAATAAGTTTGAGCTGTAGCAGTTAGCACACATGCTAAAGACACGTTAGCAATGTTTGCGATGAACATTAGCTTGCTTCTAACTGAATACTGTGCGGTTTATACTATAAACTATTAAAATAGTATGTAAAACAGCACATTGTGCACAATAAAAAGTTTGAAAGAGTAGTAAGCTATACATTTGGCATATAACTATCATATTTCATCTTGGAAATTACAGTTTTGGATTAAAACATCAAATCAGCTTGCATAATGAGTCAAGAAAGAGGTTCAAGATGTCTGATATTACTTCTGGTTTATTTTGTCACATTGGACATGGTAGTGGAGAGCCTTGCATTGTGGAATACATATTTTTATGCATATTTTGGCAGTAGGTCATCTGTAAAGAGCCCCGCCAATAAAATTAGTTTTCCACATTTGACTTCATTTGTTCCCATTAAATCATGATTGAACTAAATTAAGGCACCAAAATAATACATTTGTGGCCATGTTAACAAATGCATTAATTTGTAGCCATAATATCTATATTGCATACTACATGTTAGTATACATACTATATACTAAAGAAATAGTAAAAGTAGCACAGTAGTATGTATTCTGAAAATAGCCATTGAGATATGGTGCTCATGTGGAAAATGCAGGTTTGAATCCTGCTTGCCTCATGCCCAAAACCCCTTTCACCTTTATCTTCTTATCTCTTTTCTCTCTACGGTCTCCTGTTGCTTTGCTAGTCATTTGTAAACCACGGCTGAGTCACACATAAAACTAAAGCATTTTCAAGTCACTCTGGCTAAGAGGGTCTCTTTCACCCTCTTCTGTCACAGCAGAGAAAAGCTAATCCTCCCTGTATAGAAAGACCAAACAAAATTCTGAAAGACCACATTCTTTGTTTAGGTACTATTATGAAAAGATGAGCTAATTAGTAATATGGTCATGAATGCCCTGAGGGGATCACGTTCGCCCCTTGTCAGGATGGCTGGAATGCGTCAACCGAGCGGATTTCAAATGAACCGAACAAGTGTGGGCAGTTATGTAACGGCCTGCAGTTGAATAGTGAAAAAGCCCTATGCTTCTCAATGGCCTTGTATTTCTATTCTTTCTGTCTCTTTTTAAAGCATCTGACCACTAATTATGCTGGAAGGTCATCTGTGGAATTCAGCTGAGTGACCCGGGCAATCCAATTAGTCCGATCATCACCAGCCCCCAAAAAATACAAATATTTGTATACTTAATTGCATAGATACAGATAAAACGTATATCTTGAATGCACTGAAAGTCACTTTAGATAAAAGCGCCTGTCAAATGCATTAAATGTAACTCTTGGTATATGTGAGTTGTCAGTGACTGGAGGGCTGTGAGGGTCAACAGAGCAGCAGGACAGATAGACAGAGGCAGTAAGACAGAATTTCTTCTGGCAGACAGTACTGGATTAAGGCACAGCACAGTGCCCTCTCTAATGCCCTCCATAAACACTGACTCAACAATACTGAGGGGATGAGGAGAGCGTCATCATTCATGATCCTGCTGGGATGCACATCAGAACATCCCCTATAGCTGTGCAAGGATAAACTCTAGAGCAGGCTACGTGACTGTTTCTTATGACTGAATCATGTGTAGGATCAGGAACTGAGAACTGGATGATTTTATTTATTTGTGTTAATGGTTCATCATGACCATTTATATTTTGCTGACTAATATGTAGCATGACTAGTGTAGCATAATGTGTGAACAAATTCACAAGTCGTGTGTTGTTTTAGTTTTATTAATATTTTGAATTAGCTTTCATTTGATATTTTTGTTCATTTTTTTTTTATGTGCTTTTGTCCTTTTATTAGTTAGTTTAAAAAAAAATTGCTATTTAGGAATCTGAATCTAAACAAATGTTAAATATATACATTCAGAAGAGAATTATTTTGCAATTTATTTTTTCTTTTAATTTTAATGTAATTTAGATGTTACCTAAATAACATTGCTTTTATCCAGTATTTTGTTTATAAAAATATAAACCTCATATAGTTATATGGTAATAATAAAGGTAGGATGAATTATTTGGGGCCTCCTCAAATGTACTAAAAGAATCATAAATGGAATTACTAAGGAATTGGATTTTTAAAATGGAATCAGAATCTGAAACTGAATAATCAAACTCCCTAGGATTCCCATCCCTAATCACGCTACCACTACAAGAGTTTTGGGTCGTAAGATTTTTTTATATTTTTGAAAAGTCTTGTATGCTGTATTTATCTGATTAAAATTTTTAAATGTTTCTATTTAAATATATTTTCAAATGCAATTTAGTCTTGGAACCATTTTCTTTTATTATTAATAATGTTGAACACAGTTGTGCTTCTTAATATTTTTGTGGAAACCATGAAACACTTTTTTCTCAGTATTCTTGAATAGAAAGTACAAAAGAACAACAATTTTTTTTAAATAGAAATCTTTTGTAACACTGTAAAAGTATTTACTGCCACTTTTGATCAATTTCATGCATCTTTGCTGAATAAAACCCCAAACTTTTGAACGGTATTATAACAGTTTGTGTGTTCATTACGAAAACATCTGCAAATGTGAATGTAAAGAAACAAAACAGTGTACGTTCAAATAAACCCTTGACTTACCGTAGTGTCATTTGTGGTGACATAAACCAGGACCTCTGTAGTGCTTCTTCCACTGACGTATCTGTAGCAGTTCCAGACACAGGCAATAAGGTAAGCCTAAAGAGAAAGAACAGCCGTTGATGCTAAATAAAACACCATCATAAATCATGCGCATATGGCTTAGCAATAAAAATAAATACAGTGCCTCATCTACATTATTTAACTTCCAGAAGGTCAAAAATATATAAAAAGAACATATGGGACAAATAACATAAACATCACGATTTGTCCCCTATATTTAATATCCAAAAACTGGTCACTTTTCTTTCTTTTTTCAATTTTTTCCCATTTTTAATCATAACCTCAGCTATTTGCTGTTATATTTGAGGAATTGCTAAATGAGTACAATGCCTACTAATCTAAAAACTGTTGACCGTATCTGCTTTAACTTTTCTGGTTTAAACCTTTGGTCAAATTTACAATAATGTTAATTCATATTGCTTTAGACAGATCAAAATGCAATAAACAACCTATTAGACTGTCATGCATACAACAGCATGGGGAGGCAAGCTAAGAGGTTAATTTTAGCACACTGTGTTTATCCCAGAAGAGTAATCTGCCTCTCTCTAATGCGCACAGGCTGTCATAAAGCCATTTGTATCACATCTGAAGTCTTCTGGAAAAGTCAGGCTTCTAGAAGGACAACACAGTGTTCGTCTGAAGCAGTCAGGTTCACTAGTCATCTTACAGTGCGCCACATCTAGCTATAGTGAACCAAAAATGAACTGGCAGATCACAACGAAGGGAAAGTACAGTTGTTTCGCATTACCTTAAAGGCTAAGATGCATCCAACAAAGAGAAGCACTGCTAATACTAGGCACATGTTGTTTGTGGACATCAAGTCTTCTTTGTATGGAAAGGTCCCAGGCTGTTAAAACATAATGACACATCGAGTCACTAACAGAATGATAATTTGCAATATCAAAAACTCAAAGATCCTTATGCATGAGATCCTTACCAACTGCTGAAGATAGTCCTGTATAGTGTTGGGGTAAACAACAACACTTATTGCTACCAGTGTGTTAAGAGCAAAGTCAAAGACCTGGTAGCAGAAGAAAGGAATGATCCATGCAGCATGTTGCTGAAAAATAAAAAAAAATAAATCATTTTACTACTCAGCACAAACCAATTTTTGCAGAATCAGAATGAGCTTCAAATGATCCTTAAATCTCATTTACTCACCCTAATGTTTGTATTCAATGCAAGAAAGAAAGCCTTATGGGTTTGGAACAACATGATGGTGAGTAAATGATGGAAGAACTTTAATAAGTAAATAGTCAAACCTTATATGCACCATAGGTTGCCATTCCACAAATCATAATCATCAGCAATGAGATTGCAGCAGCGATACACATGTCTGTGGAGGAAAGACAAACCACATCAGATCTGCACAATGAATATTGAGTTTAACGGTCAAAATGTACCATCTAGGATTGGGTAAACATATAGGAAGAAAGATTTTTCAATTTCAGTCTGAAATCAAATAATATATGTCATAAAAATCCCAAGATTGATCTTTTAATACGAGAAGAATTTTTACTGAACATTATTTTGCTGTCCAGCAAATTTCACCCTTTAGTCGAGTTTCTGCTGGGCTCACTAAAAAAAACTTGGTTTACCAAATTATGTTTTGAAAAAATGTTAAAGAAAATGTTACAGAATTTGACCGTTTCGTAGTGGTCATGTTAATTAAACGTAAATATTACAGTAATGCTAAGTTAGAGATTACCTCCTTGTACGGTTCAAAGTAACAGTTCATCTAATATAAGATACATCTAATCAAAAATAAACTCAAAATGATGAATATCTAATCAAAAATGAACTCGAATCGACATTAACTTAAATGTAGATTTAGTCAGGTAAACCAAATAAAATACAGATCAGACTGAACTGAATGAAGAAGACTTTGCAAATCAGAATAAAATAAAATGTAAATTGAGAAAATTTGTGTCAATGCCCAGAGCTATTAACAAACCAGAAATTACATCTATGCAAATTATAATTTTTTATAGTGAAATGCTATGTATTGAAATTATAATGAAATGCACTGAAATAGATCTTATGTTAATTGTAATAAATGTTATTTATGCATTGAAATTTTTATGAAAATACATTGAAATATATCTATGAAAATTGTATGAATTTTATCATAACATCATTTCAATCATCTGCTGGTAAACCACTCTGGTAAACTCTGACCATGAATGCTCATGCTGCCATTCTAAATGATTAATGCATGAACAAACTTACTTATTTATCAGAAAAGGCTAGAGACTGATATATGAGCCAGTCACATTGCCTGCCTGAGTTAAAATTTTAGTAGTTCAGCCTAGTGCTCACAAGACATAACAGGCCCTCATGAACTAGTTACCTGACCAACTATAGTACTATCTATAGTACTGAATTAGCCAAAACAACCACCAAACACTCATTCTCTCCGAAACACAAGCATATCTCATGTTTTTGGAAAAATAAGTTTTACGGATAATAATACAGCCTAGTAAGCACATAGAAGGACATCTAGAAGGGAGACTGTTTGAACACACTGGCAACAGGCAGATTTCTGGCCTTTTTTAGGGAATGGTTTGAGGACCTATTACATGTTTGTAATGACGTGACGTCACGCCCACGGAATCGGATGCATAAGGCACACAAAATGGGAAACACTTCGGAAGTTTCGTAGTTGTCATCTGATTGGTTGAATTCTACAGGATTCTATGAAATATCTGAAAAATAATGTGTTTTTGAAACATGCAAGCATGAAAAGCTATTCTAGCAGACCCCAAAAACAAAATCAAGCCTTTGTAAAAGGGCATAATATGGCCTCTTTAAATATTCAGTTCAGTCAACGGCTAATATTACAGTTTTTCTAATCTCTGAAACTTCTGAATGAGACACTGTAACTATAAAATTAATTTGAGATGCTCGAGCTCTCAGTACTGTTAGTAAATTGAGAGCACTGGTGCTGGTCTTTGATATATCTCCCTCCACATAATCTCCTCCATATGTTAAAGTACACTCAACCGTACACTGTCTACTTCAGCGCCTATTACAAAACAGGCTTCATATAACAGAGGCCAGATGCAAAGCAGCCCAAACCAATTACAGGGAATCATAGTTTGAATCCTGCTGATGAGAGTCAGTTTTAATCAAAGTCTCCAGAGCCAAAATCTATAGCAGTGCTGATACCACCAGGAAATGCGATAGCAGTCTTTGAGTTCTTGCTGAACTTAAAATGTTGATGCTGATCTGTTTGTTCATACTGGCATTGAATAACTATGGGAGATTAAATGTCTCAAACGTACTTGCATCGTCCATGACGTCCAAATCCGTGCCAAGTTCGGAGCTGGTGAGGTGGTAGTGGTACTGGACTGGGTCATTGAGAGCCGACAGCAGGATTAACAAAACCACTGCATTGATGAGCTGAAAAGGACAGAGAATATATACCGGTATATATATATATATATATATAATTTTTTTTTTTTAACAATATAGATGTTTAGATAAATTCGTTTTTAGGCAAAAGCAAACAGGATCAACAGAAAACAGGAATCTTATGTTTTAAAGTATAAATTGAGTTTTGGAATAAATTGCTCGGATTTAATACAAGTATTCTGAGTTTATTGTTTAGTTTATTATTAGGCATTTGGATATTTTAATAATGTTGTTCGAAGTATACAAATACAGGCCTACTGCATAATTCACTTTCATAATACATGCCACATAATTAAAATTATAGTATTCTCTAATAAACACACACATATATATACTGTATATATACATAATATTATAACATAATATAATACATACTCATAGTTTTAATTAATTCATATATATATATATATATATATATATATATATATATATATATATATATATATATAGTGCTGTTTGACTTTGCAGACCAAACAAAAGACCAATCAATCATATTATGCTATTAGCTCTCGATGAAGGACATTTATATTTAATTAATCCGTGACACACATTTCCTTTTTCCTCACTCATCATTGTCTCTTATAATGTCAATAAACGTCACTGTAGTTTTTAGGTTAATGAATTCTGTAGTTCCTTGCAATGCAGAAGAAGCTGGAGGTGACCAGAATATTCCACTGTTTATTACTATCTCCTATATTTAGGTCTTTGTTTGGACACAGTTCGATAAGACAACTTTCTTTAGTTACAGTTTCAAGCATAAGATCAAGGATTCTTTTTCTATTTATACTATGCAAAGGAGCTCTAGTTTCTCAAAAAATCTCAACTAGGAGGACGCACGACATCCTGGGAGCAATTACGCGTTGTTAAACAATCATTTAGTGGTTAAATTATTTAATTTAATTTGATTTTCTCTTTTATATTTTACTTATTTTTCATATTATATCAGCGGTGTTGCTTTATCTATAGCATCCATCAGCACAAAGACATTATGAATCATAAATGTGCGTGGAGAATTTTGAACATAAAGAATTAGGCATGCACAAAAATGCTGTCTATATAGGTAACACAGTATTATAACGACCATTTTTAAAAATTTTAGAAAAAACTTTCAATTAGAATTCTGGAAACATTTATAATTTACTAACAATATTCAAAAATAGTTTATGCTGGTTATATATATATATAAAAAACTATAAATAACGTTACATATGTTATTTAAAATAAGTCGTCTTGACTCACCATATACCAGATGCCCAGGATAATGGTGCCCGTCCGTACATGACAACACAGGCAGCAGCTGGTCGTGTACCATCTGTCCCACGGCGAAATCATCATCTTTCCGTCCAAAAACTGCACGACTAGTGCATGTGTCTTTATCTTATATTATAGATTTGTTTTTATATAATTCGATGGATTTTCTTTTTTTACTGCTACAGCTCACCGTCGCAGTTAAATCCTGTGTTGTTTCCGTTTGCCGTCCCGTCCCGTTTGTTCCCTACCGCTGCATTAATCCAGCTCATCTCCGCACCACGTGACCAGAGGGGGATTTGGTGTGACGTCAGGGGCCCTCTGGTGCGATTCGCTCTTCCAGACCAAGTCACTTGACTGCAGACGTCACGCCTGGAAGTCAAAATTTGGGTTTATTTTTGTGTTGTGTGAGAAAGATGATGTAAAACATTTAGGAAGAAACAGTTGACCTTTTGTAAAAACAATATTATCATTCTACCTGGGGCAAGTTGTCACATTGGAACCTATTATAGGTTTTTCAGCTAAACTTAAACAGTAAAGTAAATAATAAACAAAATGATTTATGAAACAGTAAAAATGTAAAGGATTTTGACCAACACATACTGTAAATAATAAGCTGTTTTAAATGTATAACATTTCAAACATTAATAAAAAAAAATACGCCTAGATTTTTTGTTTCATCAATGAATCATGTGAAAAGAATGTCACAGTTTCCACAAAAATATTAAGCAGCACAACTGTTTTCAACATTGATAATTATAATATTTATAATCAGAATTTTAGAATGAATGTAGGCTAAAATATATTCAAATAGAAAACAATTATTTTAAATTGTAATAATATTTAATAATATTAGCTACTATTTTAACATTCAATAATTTTTTTTTTTAAAAAACATGCTTCAACATGAAGAATATGATATAGTATATCTCTGACTTGACTGCAGACTTTGTCATGTTGGCAAATCAAAAATTTGAGATATGTTTATTCAGATATGTTATGAAACTCCACAGATGACATAACTGGGGTCCTTTTTTAATCACAAAAGCCTCCCTTCGTCTCCATTTGCTCTTTGCAAACGTGGTTGGATAAATGATTGAGATGATCTCACTTCTTTTTTTTTCATTTGTGATCAACATACATTTAAACCTTTTATAGTGACAAAACCATCCCAATAGTGACAGGCGATACACATGGTTATGAGAAACACAAGTAAAAACTGGAGCAAACTTCGGATGCAGACTTATTCCCCCTCTTGCTTACAAAAGTGTTGATAATCTCCAGTGAGATTATATGAAGGGATTCAGTGTTGATGAGGACAGGGCATGCTCTACGTGACAGAGGAGGAGAGCAGATGGGCCATACCACCAGTGAGACAGTGTGTGTGTGTGTGTGTGTGTGTGTGTGTGTGTGTGTGTGTGGTTGTGTGTGTGTGTGTGTGTGTCCGCTAAGCCTCTTTGGGCGGCAGCTTCATCACTGCATCAGGGGATTTACAGCTCTCAGCCAAAGTAAGAAAGTTTAACAGATACAGATCAACATGGTGGCTGTACAAAGAGTGAAAGGTTCACTGGTTCTGTTTTGTTTTTTTTATCCCTAGAGTGTTTATTTGTTCTTTAGCCTTTAGTCTGGGGTCAAAAGTTTTGTTGTGTTTGTTTATTAATTTGTAGTTTTTCTATAAATTTGTTTTAGCTATACAAGCTTTTTTTCTTTTACTTAAATTACACTACCATTCAAATGTTGGGGGTCATTCACTTTTTTTTTTTATAGGAAAATAATACTTTAATTCAACATGGACACTTTAAATTGCTCAAAAGTAACAGTAAAGACATTTATAATGTTACCAAAAAAAAAAAAAAAAAAAAAACTCAAATAAATGCTGTTCTTTTGAATTTTCTACTCATCAAAGAA
Source organism: Tiaroga cobitis (assembly GCA_030578255.1). Taxonomy (NCBI): domain Eukaryota; kingdom Metazoa; phylum Chordata; class Actinopteri; order Cypriniformes; family Leuciscidae; genus Tiaroga; species Tiaroga cobitis. The sequence goes on along the minus strand of CM060609.1, from coordinate 9,721,979 downwards.
TCTTAAAAATAAAGTATCAGAGTTTCCATAAAAATATTAAGATGCACAAGTGTTTTCAACATTGGTAATAATCAGAAATGGTTGTATGGAGCTAATAATATGACAAAATGATTTGAATTTGAATTGTGTAAATTTTAATTATTTGCAAGTGTAATCTAACAAAACTGAATTTTAAATAGTTCTGAATTTGAATTTTTTTGGAACGAATATTGAACATCTGAAATTTAACAAACTGAAAGGTTTTTATGGCTGAATTTTATAGAAATGTATTTTCAAACAGCTAGTTTTTATGTTCTGAATTCAAATACTGCAAATATTCAGTTTAAAAAAATACGGATTCAAGTTTTCAAGATGAAGAAATTCGGAACTTCAAATTCAGTTTTCTAAAATTCAATGTCAAAAATTCAGGTCTTACAGAAAGTAGGTCACAGGGAAGAGTAGATGATCTCGGAAAAGTCGAACAGAGCATTTTGGCCAATTAGGGACTGCAGAGGTTTTCCAGCTGGTGGTTCAAGAGGTTGTCACTCTCTGACTCTGATCATGAATCGCCCGGAGGGATTCTTAAACATGAATGATTTTGTGTGTATATGTTAGGTAGCGTTCTCAGCACGTGATACATTTGTCTAAGCAGTCTCTGGTGTTTGTTTTAAAGTATATTTTGTGTAAAATTGATTAGAACGCCACCGTGTCTACTACACAGACAGGACGCGAGCGGCGCGATGCAACACAGTGCTTGAAGCGACTGTTGCAAAGAGCTGGGACTAGGTCAGAAATAGGATGGGGAATCCGTGTGCTGTTGGGGATTTCACGGCTCGCGTCCAGTCTAGACTGCGTCGTACATGTAAGCATATAAGGTGCGAGTGTGAATTAGCCATTAAATGTCTTACAATAAGCCTACATAATGCAATTGTCCTTTCAGTATTAAAGTCTTCTCTACTGATTGATGACTGACTCAGTAAAAAAGACTGCCTTTGCCGCCATCTAACATTAGGCTACAATTCATTAGAAAACTGAATTAGAAGTTCCGAATTTCTTCATCTTGAAAACTTGAATCCGTATTTTTTTAAACTGAATATTTGCAGTATTTGAATTCAGAACACAAAAACTAGCTGTTTGAAAATACATTTCTATAAAATTCAGCCATAAAAACCTTTCAGTTTGTTAAATTTCAGATGTTCAATATTCGATCCAAAAAAATTCAAATTCAGAACTATTTAAAATTCAGTTTTGTTAGATTACACTTGCAAATAATTCAAATTTACACAATTCAAATTCAAATCATTTTGTCATATTATTAGCTCCATATGGTTGTTTGCACCAAGTCATCATATTAGAATGATTTCTGAAGGACCATGTGACACTGAAGACTGGAGTAATGATGCTGAAAGCTTTGACATCACAGGAATAAATTAAATTTGAAAACCAGTTATTTTAAATTGTAAAAATATTTTATAATAGCCTACTATTTTACTGTATTATTGTATCAAATAAATCAACAAATTGAAGAACAAATCAATGGAAAAGGATTAATGTGCCACAGATCCAAAATGAAATGAGAAACGGGCAGGAGAGGTCAGTCTCATACACATGACGTGAGACTGCATCATTCAAGATGCAGTACAATCTAGTGAAAACCAACAAATCTATATTGTCTAGTGCATGCTTTTGTTAGATTAAAAAAATAAAATAATATAAAACAATAAAATAATTTTAAAAGAATTGCATTTCTTTCTATGTAACGTTTGGGCCTCTAGCAGTAAAAAAAACTGCATGTATTTTGCGGAAGAACATGCTGTGGTTGTGCTTCGGCCCTGCGTGACTGTGGATGAATATGGTTCTTTGTCCTATTGCTCGCTCATAAATCACTCACTACTGGGCTTAAGAGAAATAACCAGTGTTGATGGAAAGGATCTTAGGCTGACTAGCTGAAGACGTTACTGTAGCTTTACCCATTAATAGACACGGTACTTTCTTGAAAATTAATTCCAGCACACACAGCACTAAAACCAATATGACCCTTCACAATAGATAATGCTTGCTTCACAATTAACTCTGTTAGAGAGCTACATATGGCAGTTAACGGGTTCAATTCAGAAAATAAATAAACTGTCCGCACACTTGAATCCTTTCAAGCCATTTTAATCGCCAAGCTTTCGGTCACAAGACCATCCTCAGGGCAGTTAACGGGTTCAATAAAATATCGTACTCACCTGTTGAGTAATAAAAACTCTGCGTTGCGTTTACAACATTTCAAATCCCTCAGTTCTTGCCATTTCTGAAAGTCAAGCCAATGTTGGTTCTGGTTTTATTACGCGCTCGGTCGCGTTCTTTGCCAGCAGACTGTCCTCCGTTTGGCTTCGCGACTCCACAGAGGCTCAAGATTCTTGCTGACGTAGGCTATGTAATTGTCTGCAAAAACTATTCCCTCAGGTCTAAATATAAACCTTTATATTACCATAATGAATCAGGGTAAGACAACACGTTGTGAAAGGATTGATGCATGTATTGACTCATTTTAACAATTTTGATAAAAAAAAGTTAAAGTAGCTTTAATGTGCTTGCAATGCAGCAAAATAGTGTAACCTTGACATTAGAAACGTGAACCTAAATATTGATGGATAAATAAAGACACAATGTGCTGTGTTTGCAGTCTAAAGATGGATTAAGACAAGGCTGATAACTATTCAAATAAAATGACTAACTGAAATTCCACATGAAAATATTATGACTATGCTGTGGGGTTAAGCAGATTGGATACTTTTAAACTATATTACATATCTTAAATATAATATAAAATACACTTCATGGAGTCCAAACGGCATATTATTTTATTTAACAAATCAGCAGCTCAATAAGCTCAAATAGCAATCTTCTTTTATTTAACAAATCAACATAGAAATATTGCATTGACTTAAGTAAACATGATCATTCTTAAATCCATAAATTTGTAGAAATACATAATTTGAGTAACCTCTAGAATGATAAACTAAGGCAGGCATCCGATGCTAGACCAGAGTCCCTTAGAAACACATGATCTACTGAAATTTACAAAAAACCATGGGCAAAACACCACTAAGTCAACCCAAATATGAATAAGCATTTTATCCCCCCTCCCACATCCATTCATCATTATCATCATCATTCATTAAAGCCTATTTACAGTGAGTGGTACTTGCACAAGTGGACAGAAAATCAGGACGTTGTTCATCACTATATAAATGGTTAAGTTCATGCAAGTGCAACACTGACATCAATCAAATCTGAAAGGAAAAGTAATGCCAAACCTGCTAAAAAGACTAGGAAATGAGGAAGAGAACAGAAAGCATACACTAAGTATAGATTAAGGCAACAGATTCCTGATACTGATACTGTTTTAGTGTCATGGAATTAAAGCTGCGCTAATAATCATCAACTTTCCCAATCAAAATCACATAAACCTACTAACTTACTCAGTCAAAACAAACATGAACAAAACTGTAATGTTCACATTGTGCAAGAAACAAATAAGTAAATACACTTGGTATTTTACAACCTTCAGCACAGTGCAATTACAAAGAGTTTTACCATATAAAAAAAAGCCCTTATAGTTCTATACATATGGCGTGGCTTTTTCTACTTTAGTTTGCAGGAAGTAAAGCATTAGTCAACTAGTAGTTGATTAAAAAGGGAAGAGTTGTAACTCTAAACATCTCCAAGATCCACATACCCAGTTACATGGGTAAAAAACATATACCGGTACTCAGGACAGAAGAAAGGCTCTAAGAAAATAGGTTTAGCATTAAAAAAAATTCTCTGTAATATAACTGTTCTCTGGTTTTCCACCACAGCGATCTAGAGGATTACAGTAATTCACCTCACAGAAGAACTGCTGGAGGAGACGCGGGCTCACAGCGCCTCTCTGTGGCTTCTAACAGGAACTGCAACACTTCAGGAACTGCTGGACAGCAAAGTGCAATTCAGCAGAACTAAAGTGCCACAAGAACAGTAATAGATGGAAAGAAAGTCGATTTCCCAAATGATTTCAACGTTCAAAATCAATTAAGCATCTGTTGGAAAATAATGATCATGAATGTTTTGCTCCACTGAAAGCATGTCTGATATTAACAAACCTCAGTGTGGCGTAATAGTGCACATAAGTAGTGTTCCAGTCCACGGACTGCTCACCTTTACTCTATAGTTTTCATTCTTTTTTTTTGCTGAGTTCTTCCAACTCAGGTTTGTTTCTATTTTTGATTTTATTTTAAAAGCACAGTCAACTTTTCAGTATAAAATTCTGTACTGTGGAATTATTGCATAAACAATCTATTTGCATAAGCTATCCTGGATTTTATTCATAGTTCATGTTTCTCTCCTGGCTTTTTTCTTCTGAACTTGCTTCGGTTGTTCCCAATTCTGATCAGATTTCTCTGAAAAAAAAAAAAAACATATACATATATATATACACATTATTTTCAGCAAGATTATCATACATTATTAATGTTATTATATAACATCCCAAAGCCAAATCTGAAAATCTAGGACTTTTATTTATGTATTTTTTGTGGTGAGAAAAGCGTAGATAAATAACATACAAACAATATTCTGAAATTTTTATGTATAAAAAAAAGGATTTTGGACCTGTATGTGGTAAAATGCATTTACCTCACACATTATATTGATGGTAAAGAGGACTAATTATGCCCTTTTACAAAGTATTAATTCTGTTTTTGGAGTCTACTAGAATGTGTTTTTATGCTTGAATGTAAAAAGAAAAGAAAAAAAGAACCCTTTTTACATTTCACATTGTTGCAGGACCTCAATTTTCAATCTGTCAGTTATAAGAATGAATGAAGCCCCTCCTGCCGAAAAGGGCAATATGCTCTGATTGGTCAGCTGGACCAGTGTGTTATGATTGGTCAATGCTTTGAACAACTCAACTACATCTCACCCCTTTCTTCCAGTATGCCTTGGAGAGAAATTATTTAAATTATTTGAATTTAATATTATGTCGTATATGTTCCCGAAAGAAAACTCAAGGTGTTTCAGGGAGTTGAGAAACAGTGTTTACTGATATAGGGAATTCCTCCCTTTAGAGTGGACTTTGTGCTTTGTAAACCGGGACATCACATACTAAAAAAGCCTAATATGCCCCATTTAAACATTCTCACTAGATTCACCATTTCATTTGTGATTTACTCACTTGAAGAAGACTGTGGAGGGATGTTTTGCTTGGATCCCTCATCCTTTGGAACATGAGGATGAAGCTTGACACTCTTCTCTGCAGGAGCAGAACCTTCTTGAGTCACCTTGAAGAGGAACATACAATCTGGTCAGTCATGCAGAATTCCCAAAGTGTTGACGCTTAAGCGTTCATGTGTCGATTCTCGGTTTATTAAAACATGATTTGTACCTCAGCGGTTGAACTTTCTTCCTCTGGTCTCTTCTTTTTCTTTCGTCTCTTAGATTTTCCACCTCCTGCAGGATCTGCCTGGTCCTTGTCATCATTTGATTCCTGCAACCAGAACGAACAAACATTTAGCAAAATCTACTAAAAGTACATTTATAAAATTATAACTAGGGATGTGCCCAAAGCCAAATACCTTAATAGGAAAGGCACAGATAATGGCTTCAAAACAAATAATGAATTCAACCGAATAATAGAAAAAATATTCAGCAGACAGTCATTTCTTGTGTTTGCTGAATCACAGGCGAGAGCATAGCACAATATTATGCATAAACCTCAAAAATCACTATGCAATATAATGCGTGTAAGAAGTGAATGAGTGTAAACTCCATGAATGAAATGAGCACAAATGAATTAACTGCATTGCTGTCTCAGTGCGTCTCTCAGAAATCAGAGCTTGACGAGAGTAATATAAACTAGATACTGAATCATACACATTTTCTTCTACTTAATACGTGCATTTAAATGATTTAAAATGAATGAAATGAGCATAGCACGATCGGAAATCAAATATCCGCATTGCAGTCTCTTAAAAAACAGCTCCGTCAAGAGTAATATCAATTAAGATACTGAATCGTACACATTTCCTACTACTTGATGTTTCTATTTAAATGTTTTAAACCTTGTGTGATAATGATAGGCTAACATTTCTCTGTAAGATGGCAAGCATTCATGTATTTTTATTTTTTTCAGATTTGCATTTGTATGCATAGTAAAAGTAGATTTAGTGATTTTTAACCACTGAATATTTTCGTTCAATTTCCATGTTCTCTAATCAGCCATTTTATATAGTCCGACCCGTACATAAAGTTAAAGTACGCAAAGACAACTTTTTTTTATTTAACATTTAGTATTAGAATTAGAATATATATATTTAATTATTTATTTACCGAGATCGGGAAAGATTCTTGAGGCAGGTCTCGACCTTGGGTCGCCTGAAGCACAACCGCACTGCAAAATTAGATTTTAAACTGTCTTCCCAATTAATTTTAACTTCCGGTTTTATCTAAATACAGATTCAAATAATTTTAACAGATACATATTCAAATATTGGCTCCACCGCACACCCCTTATTAGAACTGTTTTTTATACCACAAGTGGGTTGGAAACTGGAATCTCTTTCAAAGCAGGAGCATCAACTTCAACTTTGGGCTCATAATTCCCCCATAACTCAGCTGGAGCGTTCCAGTCTGAGCTCGGGTCCACAGCGGAAAGACCATCTGAAATCACACGGAGACACAGGAAATGTTAATAGTCTTTTATGATATACACTATTATTTAGAAGTTTGTGGTCAATGATTTTTTTTTCAGCAAGGACACACTGAATTCATCAAGTGTCAGTAAAGACTTTTTAATAAGATCTCTAAATGCTGTTCTTTTGAAATTTCCATTCATCAAAGCATCTTGAAAAAAATATGCATCACGGTTTCCACAAAAATATTAGGCAGCACAACTGTTTTTAACATTAATAATCATAAATGCTTCTTGAACACCAAATCAGATCATGTGACACTGAAGATGTATTTTTGATCAAATAAATGCAGCCTTGGTGATAAAAAAAAAAAAAAAAAAATCTTATCGACCACAAACCGATATTTTGTATTAAAATGTAATCTAGAAAATACTGTCTCATTTCTGAGTCTAAATAAGTTTTGATCTTACTGGAGCTGGACCATTCATTGTCAGGGGCGGGTGTATTGTCCCATTTCCCTATTTCAATGTTCGATTTAGTCTGAGTCTCTCCACCTGTAAAACACATGGGAAAAGATGATTAATATTTGTAGTGTTTATTAGCATACAAGGACAAAATGATGTGCTCCTTACAAGAATGTCCTCTTAGTGAAAATAAAAGGATACACATACCTGGTGGGTTCATTCTAAGCATTGTTAAGTTCACTGGGTTTGGTTCTGCCTTAATTCTTCCATCCAAACTAGTCCATGCCCCTGACAAATAATAAGACAGCATGTTTATCCACAGCGGCTGTAAAATTGAAAAAAATTACTTGATAAACCAAATTCATAAAGTACTGTGATAAAGGTGTTTTTACTATGCTAAACATCTTAATATAAAATTAAGTAAAGTGTAATAACCCCAAGGTTTGAATTTATTGGAACTACCATCTAATCATTTACTACACATAAGAAGAAACTCCAAGCTCTGTCACAATTACCTGAAAGCTAAAAACCCTCAAATGCAGCCGTAACTGTTATAAACTCAAGGCAAGGTCATAAACAACTGTGAACTATTACCTTCTGACTCTAGTTTCCAGGTGGAGTTATCACGGTTCTTTTGCCCAAGGGTCTTTCTCCCAGTAGACCACTTCTCGTTGTTTAAAGCGCTTGTTTGCGTTGACTTCACAGGCTCCTCTATTAACCCTCCACCGTTCACAGAGTTCACATTACAGTCAGACGTCACTAAAGAAAAAGGTCATATTTGTAAGGTATATTCTGAGTGACACTGCTCAAAGTTTAGGGTTGCTAAAATGTTTTTGAAAAATAATGCATTTGTTTGATCAAATACAGTAACAACTCAAATGTTTTGAAATATTACCACAGCTTAAATGAATCATTTTCTTTTTGAATATATTTTGAAATTCATGAGATGGCAAAGCTGAATTTTCAGCATTAGAACTCAAGTTTTCACTGTCACATGATCCTTTAGACATCATTCTGAAGATGATCTGGTGCTCAAGAAACCGTTTCATTATTAGTCAAAAATGTATAATGGTTTCCACCCAAAAATAAGCAGTTTTCAACATTGATAAAGTTCAAAAGAACAGCATTTATTTGAAATAGAAAGCTTTAGTAACATTGATGTTGTTAATGACATTTTTAATCAATGCATAATTTCTGAATAACATTGTACATGGAATCTATGCCTTTTCAAAGTGTATAAAAAAATACATAACAGCAAATCTGGAAATTCAATCAAATTTAATCTGTTCAATAGAGTTGACAATAAAAGTCTATTATATTATCTTTAAATATTTTACCATATTTAAATCAATTTTTTCACTACATTTCAGACAGAAAAAGAGGAATAATCACAGATTTTATATTCTGTAAATTAAACTTTTTTTTTTTTTTTTTTTTTTTTTTTTTTACCTGGGGCTGTGATGACATCACCCTTCCCGGCCTTGGCACGTGATGACTCTACAATAAGTCAAAGGAAAAGATCTCTAATGATTAAAACTGCTTAGCGTCTTAAAGGAACCCCCTGCGTATTAACATTATCTTGAATGCCATCAGCACAGAAATGTGCAGAGTAAAATCTAAAAAGGACTCAAAGGAAAGGCATACCCTTGTTCTTCTTGGTGCCAGCTGTGGCTGTAACCACAGGCTGCTCCACCTTCTGGCTGGCATGATCTCCAGCTTCAGGGCTCCCAGAGCTGTCGCCAGGGCCTTTCTCCTTTTTGCGCTGCTGACGTTTCTCTCGATTACTGACCTTGGTTTCCCAAGCACCTGCTAAACACAGTCAAACTGAAAAAGAACCTTCTCAAAGCAGCTCACTTGTATTTATTTAAGCAAGATATTTTGCATTTCAACTTCTGAGTCTAATTACTAACAAACTATTTTCATACTGAAAAAGTCAAGTTGCCTCTACAGTTTGGTAACCTAGTTTCATACCTTCATCAGGTTCCTTGCCATCGGTGGAGGAAACAGCTTTGGTTGGCTTCACCTCTGGTTTTGGTTTCTTCTTGTTTTTCTTGGTCTACAAAGGAACCAAAAACACTTACTTACTTACAACTTCCTGACAAGTCATAAAGCAAGAATCTTCTTACTCTCACACTGACTACCATGGACGCTGGAAGTAGGGGTGCTGCAGGTGCCGCAGCACCCCCTGTTGGCAAACTGTGATGACAATAAAATGATAGCTTATAAATATATCTCTGGTTGTTGTTTTTGTTCCACAACATTCTGTGTGTCATGTTTGGGGTGTGGGATGAAGAGAGGGATATTTTTAGTAATTATTTAATTAAAAATTATTTAATTTATCTTCAGTGTGTAGTATTAGCCAATCAGGTGTCTTGACGTGAATCACAGCATAAGCACTTACGCAGCACAAAAACAAACAAACACCTAGACTAAAAAACTGCTAGTGATATGACGTTAGTCTAATGTTAGTCTAACGTTATAAATGACATTTTAGTTTATATGCACGCGGAAACATTTAGATTTTTGTGTGTGTGTGTATTTGAGGAGCTCTTTTCCAAAACGCGATAAACGCCATTTGAAAAAAAAAAAAAAAAAAAAAAGAGTTTGTCATGTAATTTTGCTGTATTCTGAGCCTATTCACTGCTCCATCAATGTTTCATGCCAAATCGCTACATTTCCTTGTTTAAAATGTAGAGCTACTGCAAGATGCAGTTCTTTTCCAAACCGTGATAAGCGCCAAACTTATTTTTAGTCTAAACGCGATAAATCCTCTCGACAAATCAGAATTCAGTGACGCAATCCAACATCTGCGCGCTGAACAGATGTGTTCATGTTTATTCATTCCTCAAAATGAGTGATAACACTTTTGATGGCCTTGATGAGCCAGTGAGAGCTACACCTGGGGCACATGCTGCTGCCAAAAGTTTGTTTATTGTATAATTTCTGCCAAAAATGGCATTCGACAATCAAGGAGCAAAAGTCGAATATCTTTCGAAAATCAATTTTTTTATTTTTTTATTAGTAATAAACTTTTCTGTGTGTCAGTGTCTGCAAAGATGAAATTGACGACCAGCATCTCTGTAGTGAACGCGCCTATAGAGAGAAATGCATGTAATGGATTACATAATCAGAGAGTAGGCTATCCTATTTATTTTCGTGTTTAATTGTTTAGTTTAAAGACATTTCAAGCTTTCTATTTATAGATATATTTCTGTGAGGCATACGGTGAGTTTCGGTTAATTTAAGATGAGATGCGCTCCAGTTCACGTGCAATGCGTGACCGCGCCGGCGCCTCCATGTCATGATTATATTCTCTATTTGCTTATTATTTATTAAATCCAGGCAATTGGTTGATGAAAAAATTATTAAAATTAAGATACAATTTATACAAAACAAAATTCACTTTAAAGAAAGGCTTTCTACAAAACAGAACTTAATTAAGTGGCCAAAATCATCCATTTTTGGATTTTATTTTTGTTGGATTTATAGCGTTTTGAACAAAAAAATTTACTTTGAATTTATCATCAACAATATTGTTGTTTGATTTAATAATCATTGTTCAACATGTTAAGACTGAGGGGGAAAAACATTTTAACAGGATAAATTGAATATTCACAAAATGTGTGGGTCTAGGTAAAAATTTTAATTTTCCTGAAAACTATTGAAACGGATTTATAGCGTTTTGGAAAAGAGCTCCTCATTTGTTTTTTTATTTTAACTATAAAGATCGTTGCCGTGCTTGCATCACTCCCTTACTCCTCCTATAGTCCCTATGGCCACTTGCCTGCGTGAATGCAAATGAAAAAAAAAGGTTTTGAGGGAGAGTAGTAATAATTCGTTACATGTATATATAAATGTAACGATATACATTTATACACCGATACACGATATACACCCATCCCCCCCCCCTCCGCCCCCCAGCACCCCCTGTCGAAAATGACTTCCCGCGTGCGTCTCTGCTGACTACAGATTCAAAGTGCCATTTCAGACATATTAAGATATCTTATTTGGAAAGCTTATTTGGTCTTGTAAAAACGATGCCTAAAGTTTGAGGCCTTGGGACAAAGTACATAGTTTCCCCTCTGGATGTACCCTACATTTGCTGTATCTGCATTATCAAATTACAGCCCGATACTGACACCTGACCTCTCTCAATCACTGTTTACAGACTGAACCAAGGCTGGTGCAAACGTACATAGCACTACTTGAAATGGAGTTAGAAATTACATTTACAAGTTCTGAGTACAAGAATGAACAAGCAAAGTCATATTTACAAGCGTTGGAAGGGGTGTATAGATTTGAAACACTGGAAAGAGTGAACTAATATAAATGATAACCAGGGATTATAAGGATAATATCAGCTACTGCGGCTAGTGGTTTTCCAAATTTACTAGCCACTCAGCATCTTCACTGGCAACAATTTTGACATCGATACCATGGGGAAAATACGATTTTTTTAATATTATCTCATAACTTGGAAGCAGGTATATTAGGCTACTGTCATTTTAAGACCCGACGCACTGACTGTGTTTACTCACCAAGAATGGCATTTGAGATTATTTTGTGTGCACTTGACTGTTTAAGCTCAATAAGCAGCAGAAAATAACTTAATTTAGTACTGAGAGGGGGCTTTGTATGCGCTCACTTTGGGTGTGAGCACAATCTGCGGGATTGAGTAATTAGGCCCAATCCCACGCAGAAATTCAAGCATCCAAACATTGAAATTTTTTTATATTAATTCAACCCGCCAAAGTGGCTAGTAGGAATGACTGCGTTACACTCCACTACTGAAATCCACCCGCATTTAGCGGGTTGGCGGTTGTTAATGTCAAGCGTGTATATAACATTATGTTCTCTAGTTTTTTTTTAAATCTATCACTGTTTTGTATCAGTGAGCAGAATGCAAGTCTGTAGTGCTGGGAATGGGATGACATGAAATAATCACTTGACGTACCCCACAAGATTTTAAGTTAATATTTCAATAATTTAACAGGAGTCAGGACATTCGTATGTTCACAAGTTTCTTATGTCGGTTAATAATCAAATGAATCGTAGGTAAATAAAGTTGTTGTTGTTTTTTTTTTATCTCAACGTGCTGTATAAACATTTGCAAAAGATAAATCATTTGCTTAATTATGTTTGATGATGTAAGCAAAAAAAAAAAAAAAAAAATCTCCAAACGGTTTTGCTATTCAGAGGAGCTGCAGAGCAAACCACCCTTTACTAAAGTAGCTGCCAAATGTCTTAAATACTACTACAGTTATTGTGACTACAAATATATAAACAAACCAATACACTTCCTCTATGAAACCAGCAAGAATACTTCTATGTGGAACAACCTTTGTATCAGCAGGTGGCTGTGCTGGTGCTGGTGCTGGTGAAGGAGGGGGTTTCTTCTTCTCCTCGGTGACTTTGATTTCCTGCTGAGGTTCAGCCACTGTCTGTCCATTTGTCTGGGCCTTCTGCTGTGAGCACATGACAGTTACAAACCAACGAACTCCACATTTCCTTCCTCTATGAACTGACAGTGCTTGAAAACTCCCCTTAGGGCACGAAAACTGTCACAATATGCGTTAGACTTACAAAAGGTGGTGTTTAGCTAAACCGAAAGTTATGAAAGCGTGAGTTAACCGGTCAGCTCTACAGTGCTACGTGGCTCTTCTATCGCCTTCGTGTCTCTTATATCACGACACTCGTAATATAATAACAACGCCTGATTTGTTCATTTAATCTGAAAGGGGACGATAAACAATTTAGAATGAAGTAATTTTGATAGGGAAAAGATTTCTATATCAACAGCGGTTTCTCACTGGTTTTGACAGGTTAGCACGTTAGCAGCTACTCGTGCTTATCTCTAACAAGTTGCATATGATTTATAGGATTGCATCTCAAAACCTTAATAAGCTGCCTATCTATCTCCTAAATTTGGGTGTCACACAAGTGTCGAAAAGAACTGTCTAGGAAGGCAGTTGTCTTGGTTTTGAGATAACAGCCATTAGCACTAGGAAATCACGATCACAGGCCGCTTACCTTGTCTGATGCTTTCTTTTTGTTCTTCTTCTTCGGTTCGCTTGGCTCGGTCTTCACAGTCTTCGGTGGCAGGGCGGTCTTGACCGGGATCTCAGCGACGGTGCTGGGACTCACAGTAACATGGACCGCTCGGCGCTTCCTCCGTCCACAGGCCGGGAGCACCACCAGCACAATCAGCCCGATAAGAGCCGTGCTGAGAATCAGCCACGACGGATACTGCTCCGGCTTTATCCCCAGATCAACCCCCAGCTCGGATCGGAGGAAATCCAGGGCGGAGGACAGCAGCCCGCGGATACGGTCGGACACGTATTCGGCTCGCTGTGTGGCTAAAGTTCGCCAGTCCTGGTCCATTTTAAGCTAGCGGACAAGAACCGCACGAAGAGACGAATAATGAGCTCCTGCTGCTGGCAGCGGGAGAGAGTCAGTGAACGGCAGGAGGGAGTGGCTTTAGAATTGCTTGCTTTCTTGCATGATAGTTGTGTCTCAATACCTATCGATCTGGCTACCTAGACAACACTTTTTGGGCGTCATATGAGGGCGCTGCATTGTTGGACATCAAAGAGAAGGGAATCGAAAGAAATGTAAATATTCTAGTTCCGCTTCTGGTTTATCTTGAACGAGTTCTTTTATAGTTCATTAGTTCATCAGTTTTATAGTTTTATAGTATACTACTATTAGGCTACCTTTGCGAAACAATAGTATTTTTTTCTTTTAAACTATGCCTATTGCCAAATTATGAGATCATTTCGGATTTAAGCAGAAAAGATAACACAAAAATAAATACATAAAAGTGAAATAAATCCAATTCATATTCATAAATGGTTATGATTCATTAAAAAGAACCGACTCAAACGAGTCATTCATTCAGGAATCCGACTAAACACTCTGACAGTCTATGCTCTCTAGACTAGAGTATATTCTGCGGAATCACTTTAAAGATACTGAACCGAAAGTTTTATAATTCTGTACAAATATCTTTGACTTACATGTCATTTTGCACAGTATTTGTAATCGATTAATCAATTGCGAAATATTTAACCGGTTCTGAATAAGATCAGGTTTTCGGTTCTCTTAACCCTGAACACAAGTGCATTATCACCCTTTTTTTTTTTTGTAATTTCCTCCCCCTCAAGTTGTTCCAAACCTGTATGAATTTCTTTATTCTGCTGGACACAAAAGAATATACTTTGAAGAATGTCAGAAACCAAACAGTTGATGCCATAGTATTTTTTTTCTTCCATAGCTACTATGGAAGTCAAGTTCCATCAACTGTTTGATCAAAATATCTTCTTTTGGGTTCAGCAGAATAAATAAATTCCTACAGGATTGGAACAACTTGGGGGTGGGTGTAAATGATGACAGAATTTTCTTTTTTGGGTGAACTATCCCTTAAAGATGTCCAAAATGCTGTCTATGTGGGCAACTCACAAATATTTCAGTGACAGCAAATGACAATATAGCTACTAAAAAAAAAAATCATGGTTTTAGTTAAATCAAGTTGAACACTGACTGTTGGGTTGAGAGAAAAAAAGCAATACCATTAATCTAAAATCTTGATATTAAAAATGAAAAATCCATGGCGTATCAACCTATCTACAAAAGTGTCTCTGTTTTTCTATATTTTTTACTTCTTTCTTTGTATTTATTCTATTTTTTCTTTAATATTTTTTACAGTTTGTTATTTTTCTTAGCTGTCTGCAGTTTCTATTCGCACCCAGACAAATTTCATGCAGCTGACATCTTATAGGCTTATTTGACAAACTTTTATTGTAATATAAACCTCAACGTTTCAAGGTTTTCTCTCTGAAATGGAATACAATGGATTTTCACACTTGACATTGTCAACCCAATGTAATTTTTTAGCCCTTGTTAATGTAACTGTTAATGTTGAAGTTAATGTGTCATGGGTTATCATCTTCCATGTTACACAAGTTTCAATATTTATGTTTTAATCTAGAACATCTTTGAAATTCTGAAAGATTTACACCACAAAATATTTGTTTTTGTTTCTGCTTGAGAACCCATAATTTGTTTTCTGCTTGTCTGTGAACCATGGAGTCCCATGTGAAAAAAAAAACCCTAAATAAAACAAAACTTAAAAAGTTCACTGTTCATTTTTCATTTTCAGCTTGGACTTGGACTCAATAGACGACTTTTCTTTCTGTAGAAAGTAATAAAACACTGTCCAATAAATATATACAATTTCTTCTAGTTCATCATTAGAAATCTGCATCAAGAGTGAATTCACAGTCCATCATGTTTGACATCACTCCAAGTCGCTGGTATTCGCCAACTCGCTTCTCGAAGAAATTTGTTTTTCCCTCCAATGAGATTGACTCCATAAAGTCGAAGGGGTTTTCTGAACGGTAAACCTTTTGAGACATAAATTATAAAGCACAGTTATATAAATATAAAGATTATCGGACAAAAATCAGAAGACAGTCTCGATAAAATACTGACTTTGGGCAATCCTAAGTCTGTTAGCAATCGGTCAGCCACAAACTCAATGTACTGCTTCATGAGAGAGCAGTTCATCCCGATCAAATTGACCGGTAAGGCTTCTGTGAGAAACTCCTTCAGGAAAGACAAGCAAAGACAGATACAATTACATTCATGCCTGAAATAATGCATTCCACATTACTAGAGCACAGCAATGTGAACTTACCTGTTCAATGCTCACAGCTTTTTGGATGATGTCATTCACTCTGTCAGCAGAAGGTTTTTTCACCAAGTAGCTGTACATTAGACAGGCGAAATTACAGTGCAGACCCTGTGAAGGTTCAGAATAAACAACAATAGCCTTGATTCGTTTTTCACTGTTATCTCCACTATATTTTTTATCATTGATAACACACTTTGATCAAATCATGATCTAATTATCTTAAAGCCTCTACTGATAACATTATCATATTTTTGTTTTAACCTCATCTCTGCTGATGAGTTCATTGGAGTAGGTGAGTCCGGGCATCAGGCCTCTTTTCTTCAACCAGTAGATGGCAGCAAATGATCCAGAGAAGAAGATGCCTTCCACCGCAGCAAAAGCTAGTAGTCGCTCTCCTAAGAATAAATAAATGAACAAAAGCGGCTGTTGATCAAGTCTAATAATAATCAATTTTGTACTCTTATTTTAGGAAAAATGAATTTTTCCCACACACCAAAAGTTGAGTTTGTGTCAGAGATCCACTGTAAGGCCCAGTCTGCTTTCCGCCTTACAAGAGGCATGGTCTGAATTGCATTAAACAAATAGTCCCTTTAGGAAGAAGAGATTTGGATTTAGAGAGGATCCTTACATTGTATTAAAATAGCATTAAAATTAGTATTATGTATTAATATTACCTAATTTGACGAGGCTGAGTTCAAAAATATAATTAAAACCTTTTCAGCTGAAGATTTTTCAGCTTTAATGCACTTATCATAATAACAAAAGCAGTAAAATGTCAAAAGTTTCATATAATTCAGCCTATTATTCAAATAAATCTGCACAGGAGTGGAAAAATAGGCTCAAATACTCTTTTTAGCTTTTTTCACTAAATCTGTAATTTTCTGTTTGGATGTAGTAGAAAACATCCGGCTCATGTTTGCATCCTCTTCTGTCATTGGCCATAATTCTAAGCTTGAAATCTGGATTAGGCATAAAATAGTGTCATACATGTGAAAATTGTCTGAGAATTCAGAGGAAGGTAGGAATCCTGCTGCTGAACACAAGAAAAGATATGTTGAAGAATGTCGGTAACCAGACAGTTGATGGACCCCATTGACTTCTATAGTATTTTTTTCCTACTATGGAAGTCAATGGGGTCCATCAACTGTCTGGTTACCGACATTCTTCAAAATATCTCCTTTTATGTTCAGCAGAAGAAAGAAATTCATACAGGTTTGAAACAACTTGAGGGTGAGGAAATGATTTTCAGAATTTTCATTTTTAAGTGAACTATTCCTTTAAGGGATAATACAAGACTTCAACTTGCAAATGGTTGTCGAAAGCAAAAAATGCTACGAAATGCATATCATGTTTTGGTTACCCTTTATTTTAAGGTGTCATTGTTACAATGTAATTATACATTTAAGTACCGAGTAATACTAATTTACAACACGTACTTACTATAGGATTAGGATTTGGTTGAGGGTTAGTTGCATGTAATTATGCATAATTTACTGTTATTACTATGGTAAGTACATGTAACATATGTAACAAGGACACTGTAAAATAAAGTGTTACCCATGTTTTGTAAGAAAGTGTGGAATTTTTGGAATCAGCACCCCAAAATTAGAGAGAAAAAAGTATTGGATTTCATTCAGAAAATATTATGAAAGGCGGTGCAATTTATGTTGTTATGTTTAAAGTCACTAGTAGGCTATGTATGAACATTTATAACACAAGTTGTTTTTAAGACTATTATAATCTTGATCATGATGTTCATATAAAACACAAGTAGAACAATTAATACCTTCATATCTCTTACAACGTGTTTTTGAGGCTCATAAACCACATAAGGAAAATGTTAGCAAAAACTGCTTAACTGAATCTTGCACCTGTCACCTGTGTAAAAGCTGTAACTGACATTGTTAAAAGTACACTTCATTTTCATCTCACCTCTCTTTCAGATCCCTTATGTAGGTGTTGATGAGCATGCTGTACATTTCGGAGTGCACATTCTCGATGAGGATCTGAAAGCCGTAGAAGGATCGAGCCTCCGGGAGCTGCACCTCTTGACAGAACCTCTGCACCTGTGAGAAATAAAGACATTATGTTTATTGGAAACATCTTGTTCTACTGATCTATTTCATAACATTTTATACTGGTTTCCGTCATCTTAATGTGGGTTAGAAGGAGATGCACTTGCCAGGTTCTCATTGACTATCCCATCACTTGCTGCAAAGAAAGCCAGTATATGGGATATGAAGTGTTTCTCTTCAGACTTCAGGCTGTCCCAGTGAACCAAGTCCTTTGATAAATCCACCTATACAAACCCATTAAAACGTTTAGTGGTTTCACAATCAGCAGTGACAAGTGCACATACTCATTTTAATGAAAAGAACAGAGCACCAAAAATAATAATTAATTATAATGTAAATTCTTAAATTAATGGACAGGTTAGAGTTATTTTTATTATTTATTATTCATCAGATGGAAAAAAATCATTCTGAAACTGATACTGAGTTAATTCCTCTGTGTCGTTATTGTTTCGAGTTGTGGTGCGGACTTTCCTATTCTTAAAGAAAAAGAAGGATTATTCAAATGTTATAGTTATTACAGAGTCATGACAAATCGGGTTAATTATTACATTAGGCACAAACAAACTATATTAATTTAGCTTACTATACAGTGCATAATAAAACAAATTGAACATAACATCACTTGATAAACTGTTATTTATTAATTATAGCCTATTAAGTGAATAATTGAACATCATTACATTCTTTTTATAACTGAAATATTTAACACTTAAATTAATACTATTAATGAATAGTAATTACATTAAAGATGATTGTGAATAAATTGTAGGGTGATCGGGCTCTAAAAAAGAGTAGTTATTAAAAGTATTTTGAGCAAATGGGAAAGCTTGGGGTCCTAACAGAGACCCGATTTCGAGGGAGGACCTGATTTGTCACGCCAACGGTCCATTAGCAAATACACCAACTCAAGATAACGTATTATAAACATGCACTGCAGTTATGTTTTAAATGCTCGAGCTCTTTAAATTTGGGTGGATTCTGATTGGCTGTTAATGTTTTTATTGTTCATCAGCTGTAAAAAATCATTCTAAAAGTGATTCTAAGAATATTCCGTTAACCGGACGTTATCTTAGTTGTGATGTGGACTTCCATATTCTCACAGAATTTGAACAATTATTAAAAATGTATAGTTATCATTGAATACGCCTTAAAATTTCATAATTTTTTATTTTTATTTTTGGGTGTACTATCCCTTTAATAAAACCTGGTGATTGCACATTCTTGGACTTATATCACAATAACCATGCCAAAATTATAATCTTAATATTAAATTGATCATTCAAAAATAATATTCACCTCCTCAACTGTCCAGAATGAAGCTTGAGCTTGTTTGTACATTTTCCAGATGTCTGGATATTGAATAGGGAAAATGACAAATCGTTTGGGGTTCTCTCTGAGGAGGGGCTCGTCTTCAATACTGCTTGGGTCAACATCCTTTTGACCATTCTGTAAGAGAAACATGACTGTTAATAGCGGATTTAACTTATTCACTGCAGTCTTATTACATCGGCTATTCGTTATTAAAGCGCAAAGAGAACAGATAAACAGAGCTGTCACTGATTGAGTAATGTGGTGCGGACTGATGACGAATCTGCTTACGAAAAATTTAAAAGGCCATTCACGTGTGATTTAAAGAATATATAACATTACAATTCTCAACTATAGTCACATTTTAACACATCAAAATAAATATACAAATAATCTCTACATAATTCACTTTATTCATACCTTAAAATTACCACTTTTTCCAAATCGCTTTCGAGATTCGCAACACATAACACACTTTTTACTGAATATGTCATTATGACACACACTATTTTCGAAATTGTATTGCTATTAACCCTTATTTATGTATTATTATTATTATAAAATATCGCTTTATTTAGCGCTAAGGTCACCTTTTCCTGTGCGCGAGGCTTTGTTATGAAAGCTTACAGCCGCACACCTATTCAGGCAGGCAGATTCAACATTTATTTAAAGGCCGTATGCTGTACAAAAATTGTATTATTACCTGATATTTCGTAATGTCCGTCTGAGAGTTGCTTATACTAGAGTTCATGATTATTATCGTGTTTGGTCAACAGCGATGAAGCTGCGATCTCTCTACGTCGACTGTCATTGATAATGACTAATGGAAGCAAGAATATACCACGCTTATCGCTCCTCCTCCTCCTCTACAGTTCCTCTGTACAGAAATTAACCCTTTCGATTCTTCACTAAAGGTAAAATTACTGTAAAATATAACCACCCGTCAGCTAGTTCAATGAAAAAAATAATACTTTGTGTAATGCAGTTTAATTAATTCACACACGATTTTAAAATCGAGACAAAAATGACTCAATAGTATTTGCTCAGAAATGTATTAAATTAATATTTTAATCACTTTTACAAGCACAATTTTACAGTCAAAAACAGGCAATGGTCCATTAGTGCCTTAGACAAAAGTATATTTCATTACTAAGGGGTGTGATTTTATAAAACCGTGAGCTGTTATAATCAAACTTGGACACCATGAGGTATAACATGAATTTGAAATATACACCATTTGACTTTTCAATTTTAGATTGAGAACTAGTGCCTTGCAGTATTTAATCTGATTGTGGTGAAACTTGTATTTTAGCTGTAACTTGAGGTAAATGTCATCTCTAAGCAGGTTATCAGCAGAGTCATAACGCCACGCCGTTTTTCTAATTTTATAAATATATAATAGGGAAAACATGAGACCAATTTACATCTGCCTTCTACTAACAACCTGGCAGAAGGTTCAAAATCTTTCGAAGGGACACTGCAAATTATAGCACACTCTACCATAGAGCACTATGAAATATATAACAACCTTTGGAAATACTGTCACGTGACGCACCACATGTAGTTATGAAACCATAATTTGGCATGAGGAGCAAAGAGAAGCTCCCTACTTCTATAAAACCATGGAAAACTAAAAAGAGAGAACAAGGACAGATCGCTAAACCAATGTACACTTGTTCACACACTGAGGGTCATGGCCTATTTGTGCAGAATCTAAAATCTATCATGATTTGAAAGAAATGCATCTTGTATGGACAACTCATTTACAAGACTGTCAGTAGATCATCTATATCAATATATGTATACATAATAAAATTAAATTAGTTGAACATTTATGTAAACGGTGTTTAAGAAACCCAGGATTTGGGCGCCATCTCCACAGTCATCCATTTTGTTGCATATGTTATCTTATATGGGTTTTCTGTCATTTTTGAGCAAAAAGGAAAGTGAGCCTGTTGTAATTGTGAGAAACTGAGGTAACAATGTCAATCAATTAGTTTTTGACCAATAACATCAAGTCAAATAGAATTTTTCCACCCATGGAATGTTGACTCTGCAAGCAATTCACATGCCCAGTGGTTAGTGGACAGACTCTGGCTCTGTTACAAGCCATACTGGACCAAAGAGAGGTTTTTCATGGTGTCATCAAGAGAAATTCCAGCCTCTTGCATCTCAAACCTGGAGGAAAGAGAAAAAAAACAGCATTATATTCACTTTAAAATCACAGAATCACTCCTTAGAATGGGTGAAATGAAAAAGGGATGACAAAAACAGTCTACAAAAAGCACAAAAGGTCAAATGAAATGTGATCATAATCACCAGTCATCTGTGGAGATGGTGTAATACACAGGTGGCTGGTCTGTGTCGCAGAGGGTTGCTGGGCCCTCCTGACCGCTTGTCCCCATGTTGCTGAAAATGAGCCAGTCCCCAACAGCGAGCTCAGGGAGCAGGCAATGCTCCACCACCTGGTCCAGTGGGTCACACGATGGACCCCACAGGCTGCTGGAGAACACAGGCTCATCAAGGGTGAGCGACATCTGAAATACACAAAACATCCGGATTAAAAACCTCAGGTAACTGGTACAAATATTGTTCATGTGTTCTGGTGCATGCATGTTTTTTTACCTTGTGGACAGAGGGTGTGGCGATGATATTTCCAAACAACTTCCCAACAAAAGTTCCATAAACACCATCATTCATGTAATACATAAATTCTGGTACGTCGTTTGGGGTCAGCTCATCTGAAAGTGCAAAAGACACTGAGAATATAAGATAAGGCAGATGTATTTAATGGGATACGCATCAAATACGATGAGGCTCACCATGTGTGCTGCTAAGGAGATCCCGGCATGCCGCTTTTTTGCCAATAACATTGACAGCCAGGGTGAAGGAGGAAAACACAAAGAAATTTCCTGGTTCAGCAATGATGCTCACTCCAGACGCTGAGGGGAAATAGGCTTCCAGCAGGGGTCTGACAACAGAATGTACCTAATCAAACAGACATAAGAGAAAAGCTTAGAGTAACATCTACGCTGGATGACATAAAAAAAAAACTAAAAAAAAAAACTATGAGATGCATGCTTGCTATACCTGTTGCAACTGAAACTCAGAACCACTGAATCCTCCACCAATATCCAGGATGTTCATGTCAAAGCCTAATTCCTTCTGTAGAAACAAGGAGGACTCAGCACTCCAATAGGTACATGAAATTAACTAATAAATCAAAATTTAATTCTCTTAAAACTGACCCCCATGTCAAAGATGCAGCGGGCGTCTGACAGTGCATGGGTGTATGCTTGGGGATCTCTGCATGATGCTAGTACCTGGAACCTGCGAAAAAATACCCCATTTTATAAAAACTCTTAAAAAGCAAGGAAGTCATAGCAGATTTATGGGGATCAAATCCTTTCACTTACGTGACTCCAACCACATTTACACTCAACTCCTTGGCTATTTCTAGAAGGTGTCTACAGCCCTTCAGTGAGCAACCAATGGTCACACTCGCCTCTTCCACCTGTGCTTCAGTAGACACTTGAAGCAAAAGCCTGTTAAGACAAGAACGGTACCACAGGAGAATTTCATAAATATTAAAAAAATTACATGAAAAATAAAATTAGGGATAATATGACAGCGTTTATTGTGTTTATAAGCATAATATGAAGAAGATCTCTGTTACATCAAAACCGTAACCGTATTTCTGTAGACATGCACTAGACTAGACGGACATCTTTTGACCGCTGCACTCGCGTCTTGCATGAGAGCCGCACATTTAAAAAGCCATGTTAAGTTTAAAAAAAGTTAAACCTTTAAAAATATATATTTCGAGACTTTGCGTTTCCCCCCCCCCCCCCCATTCCACTCCATCTCATGTTTTTAAAACAAAAAGTGTGTGATCGACGCTTCGGCTCTTTATATCAAACAAAGCTAAATACATAACTACAAGATGCTGTTCTGTTCATAATTGTTTATGCAATTAACAAAGTTATATTTGATTTATAAACTTTTTTTTTTTTTACAGACAGTCATGTTATTTCATTGCTTTGAATAAACAATTTAATGAGATGCATTAATATTTTGCTCCTTGCGTCCTCTTGTGGCCTCAGGAGACAAGCCAAAAGCTGTTTTCTCCTAACTGAAATAATGCCTTATATATTCTAATATTATGTATTATATAGTATTATTTTCAGCCATTTTGACAGCCCTAGTCTTCAGTGTCACATGACCCTTCAGAAATCATTATAATATGATAATTTGGTGCTCAAGTAACTTTTCTTATTATTATCGATGTTGAAAACAGTTGTGCTGCTTCATATTTTTGGAAATCATGATACATTTTTTTCAGGATTCTTCGATGAATAGAAAATTTTAAAGAACAGCATTTATTTCAAATCTAAATCTTTTGTAACATTATAAATGTCTTTAAAGTCACTTTTGATCAATTTAATTATCCTTGCTAAATATAACAGTAATTCATTCTTTTTTTACTGAGCCCAAACTTTTAAACTGTAGTATACGTGAATAGGTTTAAAGGACTTACTTGGCCTCAGGATGGGCACGGGCAATTTTGCGAAGGTCTGCCTCATTTTCACACACCAGATGGTTAATGCCGGTCTTGGCAGCGTGTTTAATGAGTGAGAGCTGCTTGCAAACTCCAGAGAGGATGATGTTTTCAGGAGGGACATCATGATCCAACACCAATGTGGTTTCAGCCTGAAAGATATCAATACATTTCTATAAGATGGTGTGCCTCAAAATCCAATGAGATGTTTCAAAATAATGTTTTGAGATCTTTCTAATATCTTCAAGTAAGAAAAAATGTAAATGTTACCTTATTTGCACAGACAAAACCAACACCAAGTGCAGACAGGACTTCAATGACTACAGGGCTGCTGTTACAACAGACCGGGTAGAAGGGTCGAACTAGGGGCATAGTGGTCTTCCACAGAACATGCTGTCGCATTAGGGCCCCAAGGTCGGCCACAACAAATGCATTTTTTTCAGCCTGAGGAACAAAATCGGATCAAACAATGAAAAAGATGAAAAAAACACCAGTGTTAACAGACATTCATCATGCAACTTGACAACCAATTTTCTGAACTCACCAGATTTTGTTCATAGACGTGGTTGTCGATAACATTTTCAAGGGTCGTACCTCCCTCAAGTAGTTCTATAAAGTAGTTTGGTGCATCAACGAATCCTTTCATCTCAACCGTATTCCGCAAATCCGACAATCATAGAGAGTTTACTGAGCCGCTGGGGTATTCTGGGTATGCAACAAACTGTTTAAGGGAAAACAAATGGTTTTATAACAAAAACTTGCATAACACTCAAATAACCTTACGCTTTCAGACAAAACTTGACAAGGCGCACAATTGACCGCTTGCAAAGAGTTCGCTATGTCCGACAAGCCATGCTGCTCTCACGCCCCACCGTGTTCTCACGCTTTGAAAAATACATCGCTGAGCAGAGAGGACACTGACAACACACTGATAGACAGGACAGACCAGGTTACTTTTGATATGAAACAAAGTCTCAACTTTCAAATTTGGTCATTTTTTACATTCATTTAAACAATAAATACCATTTTGTGGCTCTTTAATGTGTCTGACAGATCGCTAAATTTCTCTGAAATTAAAAATCTTTGGGAACTTTTGGGATATTGTAAGTACACAACTGCAGGAAATGCATCACACCGTGCAAGTGATTTTTGGATATTTTATTACAAAATTCATACATATTGTACATTTAACCGCGGAAAGACGTCAATACACTCCGTTTTTCAAGTTCAAATCCTCCAACGTTAATCTACTATGGCAGATTCAGCGGATTGTGATTGGTCAGATCGCCTGTCAATCAAACTACCAAGAAAGGTCAATTACAACACCTACCCACATATTTCAAAAAACAGTGTTTTATGAGCAAACTTTGAACAGGAAGTTGAGGTTCGTCATTAATCTAAATTTGGTTTACAACAGCAACAAAGCTAATAAGTACAACAAGCATGGATAACTAATCACATAGCTAGAGAAGGTATCACATGAGTCCATCTTTAGAGATGACGACAACACATAGGCTTTAAGAATGTGGCCTACAGGCTCCTTTTTTTACTCAGACCCAATCAAAATAAATCCCAGTGGCTTTGAAGCACAATGAAGTATTTGATGGTATTACCAATGGATTTGTGCAGTATGAATGGGGGGCAAAGGTGTTAAATATAAATCTACCAATAGTGTTACGTAAAACCAAAAACAATCCACTACAGTTGGGTGCGTGCAGACACAGATTTTTATGTGCAATTAAATAAATCATGTTATTATGTAATTGTCTATAACCGGTACTTCAAGAGCAGAGTGTAATATTTAGGTACTCACATGGACAAGATGGGAGATGGTCCTCTCCCGCTATCAACTAGGATCCCAAGGCGGCTCAGCGTTGAAGTCGAACAGCTCGCGGTACAGGGCCTCCCCTAGGCCTTCTGGGTATCGCTTATACACTCGCAGAGAGAGTGGGGAGCCCTGTGGAGTCACAAAAACAGGTGTATAAATATTTGATTTACAAGAGCAGCTGATGGATAAAATAAACTGATATATATTAGAACCAAAAAAAAAAAAAGTAGCCTGACAGGTTAGAACATTTCTGAAATAATTCTTCACAGAATCACAGATAAGCAACCAGTTTTCTAACACGGGTGCATTATATATTTTCAGCATCCCTTCATTTGTAGGCTATTACGCTTTTATCAAGTCACTGCTTATTTACTGTTGTACTTTGTACTTGACCTGGGTGATGTTCTCTGTGTTCTCATTTTTAAGCATTAAACAACACGGTCTTATCTTGATCTTCCCACATGGGATCAATAAATAAAGTAACTTGCTGAACATTTATCAGAGGTCATGGTGTTTGTTTCTTCATGATCAAAACTTTGCTGAAAAATCTGTTCGTTTAATTGTTTCCTATGGCCTTACCAATTGGTCAAGAAATAGGTTTTAACTTGTTCAACTTTACAAAGTACAATAAATACTAATCCACTAAGGCTTAGAAAGTTGTGGTAATATAGTGTTATTATGGTATAATAAACTGTGTAACTTAAGTGACTTGTGTTTGGGCATGAGGTAACGTTAATGTTTTACCAATACAAGAGTTTCTGGAGGAAATCAAAATTTGAACTCACATAAATTATGCAAGTATAATATATTTTGTTACCATAAGTAGGAATGTCATACCTGAAATTATTTAGAACAAGGTAAACTAGTCTATATTTTAATGTGTAACACTCGTCATTCAATAACCTGACATGACATGTCGTAAGCACCTGGGTTTGGTCCACTGAACAGCTCACTAACGTTAACTATTTACCCAACTACACCCGTCATACTCCGACAACAAATTATTTATACCAATAAACGCGTGTAATACTCATAAAATGTGAGTTTTAAATCCATTTCTCGTTGTCCTTCATGGAGCACTGCCATTGCCCGTATAACAAGCGCAACTACAACCAACCGCCATGTTGTGTCACGGCTCCTTACAGCAAACGGCGAATTTTTTCCGGGATGAAGACTAAAAACAACAACAAACGCTGTACTTACGTGAGATAACGGCCTGAAAGATTTGGAAAATCGTCTTCTCTTTTTCGGCGGAATTTTTAAAGAGTGGTGGGGACACAAATAGAAGAAAGAAAAGAGGCTTTATGTGCCATATGCCTGGGTAAGAGGTCTCGGCCGAACACGAGAGCGCTGCTGTCTATCTCAGGCAGATTCAGAAATGGTTGGTGGAAGAAGGCGGGCGGTTTGTTAGAGAACACGGGGCGGAGCCTAAGATTATATCCTACTACAGCGAAGGCTTGGCTTATGAATATTAATTAGGTTATATAACTGGCTCGTGACTGGTTGTTCTGGAGAGGATTTCCAAGAAAGTCCAGCCCACTCTGATTAATATTCATAAGCTCAGGCTTTCGTTTCGAAGCCCGAGTGGTGGGCGTGGACATCTGTGCTCACGAAAGAATTATGATTCATTAGCAAATTCCTTTTGGAGAAATGCGCTCCTTTAGACATGTATGGGCCAACGTGGGTTCTGTTTATGTAGCTTAATACACTGCTTATGCTTTCTGATACAACCCTTCCTTTTTATTTAGTTATGTCATTATATAGGCATGATGGGAGTCATTGTTTTTATTTTTAGATTCATATTGTATATGTTTTATACAACCAGCATATTGTATGTTGTTATACTGTATACAACTGTACCAGCAGTACACGTAAAACCCGTTCATAATGTTGTGTTCTCTTTAATATGTTCTCTGTCAACACAGACTGCATTCATCAGTTGTATTTCATCTGATTCATAATGTAGAAAACAATAATGATTTACAGCTGGAAAAGCTGTCATAAACCCGTACACAATGATACATAAACATACAAAGCACAAGGTGCAATTGTTTTCATAGCCTTTTGCTGGGTGAAAGGTCATATTTTAAGGTTTTGGGTTGTCATTTGTTTGCCTTTTTTTTTTTTTTTTAGATAATTCCCCAAACAGACTAAAAAGCTTATTTTTCAGACAAATAACTTGTTAGAGTGCACATGCCTACACTAAAGATCTTGTTTTGTTTCAGTAAATCGTTGCAAAATAATGTTGCTCAATTTATATTCAAACCTAATAGCCTACACTTTGTTTGCAAATCATGTTATTTACAGTAAATGTAATATTTTTAATTGACTTGAACTGAATTTGCACATTAGCTGTATCAACTGAGTACTAACATAAAGGTATATCATTTGGATACCGTATAGGCCTAATGTGCTCAAATAACATTATATTGTGTATATAGTGATACACATTAAATAGATGTATTTTGTGCAGCCTGAATTCTTGAAGAAAGTTTTATTAATTGAAAGAGGTTATTTCACATATTGTAAAGTTTAGTAACCGAGTAAGGTTTAGGTTTAGGCCAGCATTTTGTCAAAAATAATATTTGTTTTTTTTCCTACAGTTGTATTGTTAAGTGCTTTTAGGAGAGAATATTCAGTTGCAAAGAATGCAACCTGCTTTTGATCAAATTGTTAATTTTTGGTATTTTTATGCAACAAAAAAAAAGTTGCAGGGAGGTTTTTTTGTAATAATATTTACATTACAGTTAAGTTTTTACACAAATTTAGATTTTTAATTTCAATCATTAAAACAGCTGAAAAAAAGCTAAATTATTTGAAATAGGCTACATAGCCTATATTGCTTAACTCCCTTTAAGTAACCAAGAAATAAAGTTTAGTAACCGTGAAAAAATCCACTTTGCGCATCTTGAACGCACTGTCACCTGAACGAAACACAACCTCCTCAGCTCAGATCAGCTGACTGGAAGTGTGATGCGGTCTGAAGGGTTTTCAACACAGTGACTCAATTAACTGTGTATACAATGCTTTATTAAAACAATTTACAGTTTTGTCAGATTGTTTTGTTGTATACTAAGGGACTACATAATCGGTAAGTATCGCCGAAAATGATTTCAATTTCATAGTCGTGACTGACAACCGTAAACGCTGCATTACAATATTTACTGACTTTAAAAAAATAGAAGCGTCTAAGTCACTCACGTATACGTATACCATGTTAATGTACACATTTAAGATAAAAAAAAAAGATGATTTCAAATTTTAAATAGCTGTTCGAGCAGGACACATTTAGCAAATGGAGCCATGCGTTGTATTATTGCGGAATGACTCGTGACTGGTCATTTTTATGGAATGAAATGGAGAAGTGTGAATTTGCTCATACGATCAATCTGGAAAAGAGCTGTGTATTTTATTTGACAGTTATTTTTGTGTCTCTGGTACCAGAATTTATGCTGTCTTCATGTGCTATCGGAATTATCGTAAATAGTTTCCTAGTTTAAAAAAACGGGACATGAATTGGACATCAAGTCAAAATTTTCATCATGCGACGAGCTCGTAATCACGACCACAGAAGTGGGAAGTAGGAAATATCCGATGGCACGTTAAGGCAGCATTAATCTACATGTTTGTATGAGCCTTTTCCGTTATCATTTAAGAAGTAATGATGACAGAGTTTTGGCTGATCTCTGCTCCTGGAGAGAAGACCTGCCAGCAGACATGGGACACGATGAACATGGCCACAACCCAGACCAGCAACCTGTCCACTAACCACAAGTTCAACATGCCTGAACTGAAGGTTGATTACTCCTTATTTTCCATTCCAGTTAAAACACTGTTATTAACGACACATATTTTGCATCTCTCCTCTATCTAATGAGATTAGGGGTCTCTCAACAGGTGGGAACTCTGGATGTCCTTGTAGGGCTCTCAGATGATCTGGCCAAGCTGGACTCTTTCGTAGAAAGGTTTCATGTCTACATTTGTCTTATAAGAGATTGTTTTTTTGTGTCAAAATTGATTCATTTGATTATTTTTCTTTAATATTTTGTTCAGTATCACTGACACTGCTTTGGTACAAACTCATAGTTCCCTTCAAGTTCACTTCATGCATTTTATAGATTCTGTCACATTATAGTTCTCTAAATATAGTTATGTATATTTATACTTTGGTTTTTATATATTTTTTAATTTTCCAGTGTAGTGAAGAAAGTGGCCCAGTACATGGCTGATGTGTTAGAAGACAGTCGAGATAAAGTTCAGGAGAATCTTTTGGCCAATGGAGGCAAGTGAACTCAACCCTCAATACACACTAACCACAATATTGATGGTAAACTACGACTACCAACATCACATAGAGATATTTAATAGGTAGTAATGTTAAATTAACATTTATATAAAATCTTGTTAAAGAAAAATGATGGTCTACTCAGTCGTATTTGAAAGTCCTTGTACATATCTTATAAAACTTATTTTATATGATTATAAATATTTATAATTTCCATACAGTTGATCTGGTAACATATGTTACACGGTTCCAGTGGGATATGGCCAAGTATCCCATCAAACAGTCCCTTAAGAACATCTCAGACATTATGTCCAAGGTGAGGCATGTTAAAATCATTTAGCATTTTTTATAATGCACAAAGAGATTGATCTTTCATTAAACATCATGTTTTGGTTCTCTGTTCATAGCAAGTGAGTCAGATTGACAATGATCTTAAAGCCAGAGCTTCGGCTTATAATAGCTTAAAGGGGAACCTACAGAGTCTGGAGAGGAAGAATGTGTAAGTGGGAGGACTTTTACATACTCAATTTACATTCTGTGAGACATTATTCCATAGACTGTAAAAAAAGATGGACGACGTGTCTCCACTTCCTTCCACTGTAGAAGAATGAAGCCAAAATATCCCAGAAACGGTCGTCGCCGTTCACATCATTTGGAGCCCGAGTCTGCGGTAGTGATTCTGGGGTGGAGCCACACGGTATCACGGTCCCGCCCACAATCCCGCAGACTCAATCCCGCAGACTTAAACTCCTGCAGACTTAAATCACAAGCACAGCTGTCAATCATGACGTTATATCCCGTTTTTTATAGTGTTTATAAACTTATCGGAAAAACAAACACTTGAACATAAGTCAGCGCGATAAGAACTAACTAAAATGACAGAAACCATCTTCAGAAGAAAAAAATATTACTGCAGCCAGCCACCAGGAGGGCGATAGAAATGTTTTGGCTTCACTTTTCAGGACAGGTGAGGCACACTTGCATTAATAATTTTTAAGATTGAAAGACTGAGGGAACTTTATCTGGACTGAAAGACTGAAGTACTCTGGTGTATTGTTGTATTATGTTATGACAATGACGATAATCGT
Organism: Tiaroga cobitis; assembly: GCA_030578255.1. Classification (NCBI taxonomy): domain Eukaryota; kingdom Metazoa; phylum Chordata; class Actinopteri; order Cypriniformes; family Leuciscidae; genus Tiaroga; species Tiaroga cobitis. The sequence continues at coordinate 9,691,046 of CM060609.1, read as the reverse complement.
TGTTAATGTTTTTTTTTCTTTTTCTTAAAGCATGTAATAAAAAAAAAAAGATAATTTTAAGTGACGTCAAATAATAACATGTCTTGTCCACTAGGGGGAGTCTTTTGACCAGGAGTTTGGCTGATATAGTCAAGAAGGATGATTTTATACTAGACTCTGAATACCTTACTACTCTACTTGTAGTTGTTCCAAAGTAAGTAAAGCTTAAGTATTTGTGCTCCTTTGTAAAGGCTTTTTAAATGTTTCTTCATTGCATTAAGGGATAGTTTATCCACCCAAAATCTGAAAATTCTGTCATTTAGTCACCCTAATGTCATTCCGAACCCGTGTGACTTTCTTCTGCAGTAAATAAGAGAATATATTTAGAAAAATGTTGTGAAAGGGATTGTTCACAAAAAAATAACATTTTTGTCATTATTTACTCTCTATCAAGTTGTTCCAAACCCGTAGGAGTTTCTTTCTTCTGTTGAACTAAAAAGAAGATATTTTGAAGCATGTTGGTAACCAGACAGTTGACGGTAGCCATTGACTTCCATAGTATTTTTTTATACTATGGAAGTCAATGAGGCCCATCAACTGTTTGGTTACCAACATTCTTTAAAATATCTTCTTTTGTGTTCAGCTGACGAAAGAAATTCATGTGGGTTTGGAACAACTTGTGGGTGAGTAAATGATGACAACATTTTAATTTTTGGGTGAACTATCCCTTTAAGAAAAGAGTTTTGGTTCCCATTGACTTCCATAGTGTGGACGAAAATGCTATGGAAGTAAATGGGAACTGAACATTTTAAAAATGATCTTCCACAGAATAAATAAAGTAATCGAGGTTGGGAAGGACATAAGGGGGAATAAATGATGACAGAATTTAAATTTTTGGGTGAACTTTCCCTTTAACTCAGAATGTGCAAACTTTCGTTCATTATATCTTTTATCACTGCAAAAAAGATTTTAAAAACCTTATTTTTGTCCATTTTATGGCCCAAAAAGGACAAATTATCCTGACTGGCAGAAGACATATGAAACTCTTTCTGAAATGGTTGTTCCAAGATCTACAAAGTGAGTAAAATCAAAGTCCCTTTAAGGCAAGTCATTTCACTTGACGGCCATCTTTAAAACACCTCTTGGGCAGCTATAGAGCTTACTCAGTGCAATGCCATGACTTACCGTGTAATCATGGTATCCTCTGTAAAAAGCCGTTTAAAGCTCCTAGATCACTTATAATTTTACACAGCTTGTGTTGTCTGGAGTTTTTTTTCAACTCAAATTTCTTGGAAAGATATTTTTGCAGTGTTTCGTCAGCAGAACAATCCAAAAACACATTAAATAACAGTACAACCCACTAAAGAGATGTATGTCTATCCCTCACAGCCTTGCTGTCATCCCTGTTAAAAATCAAAGATGGCTCTGCTGTGAATAAGGTCTATTTCAGTCATTCAAGTACAGCTCCTATCTCTTTGAATGGGGAAACATCAAGTTCTCCAAACCTGTTCACTGATTGGCTTTTTTATTTAGAAGGTGGGACTTATTCCGCCATACTGCACTTTCTCTCTCCCATTCATAGGGGTGCCAAGTGCACCGTCTTTGTTTGTCTAAAGTCTTTGGTCAAATTCAAATTCTATTGCCTAAGCATAGAATTATGTACTTTCTGTAACTTATATTTATTACTTGTCTAAAGCCTCACACACCATTATTCTTTTATGTGCACAATTAATCGCATCTGAACTAATCAACTCTAAAAGAAATCACAATGTAGACCAAAGACCAAAATGTGGCTTGATAGACCTCTTGTTGTAATGAGATTACTGCTTTTAATGTTCAACCTTCATATGTGTTTTATATGTCCTTAGCAGTTTATTGTTGCCTCTCGTTGAATCAAGGAAAGTGCTGCTCTGTGATCCTAAATCAGAGTTTTCATCTTCTGTTAGGCTTTTATTTGAAGACCACGACAGTGGGTTGTTTAGCGTCACACTCTTTAGGAAGGCTATTGATGACTTCAAACAAAAAGCACGAGAAAACAAGTGAGTGTCTGAACTCTCTGAATAATATACACTCACCTTAAGGATTATTAGGAACACCATACTAATACTGTGTTTGACCCCCTTTCGCCTTCAGAACTGCCTTAATTCCATGTGGCATTGATTCAACAAGGTGCTGAAAGCATTCTTTAGAAATGTTGGCCCATATTGATAGGATAGCATCTTGCAGTTGATGGAGATTTGTGGGATGCACATCCAGGGCACGAAGCTCCCGTTCCACCACATCCCAAAGATGCTCCATTGGGTTGAGATCTGGTGACTGTGGGGGGCATTTTAGTACAGTGAACTCATTGTCATGTTCAAGAAACCAATTTGAAATGATTCGAGCTTTGTGACATGGTGCATTATCCTGCTGGAAGTAGCCATCAGAGGATGGGTACATGGTGGCCATAAAGGGATGAACATGGTCACAAACAATGCTCATGTCGGCCGTGGCATTTAAACGATGCCCAATTGGCCCTAAGGGGCCTAAAGTGTGCCAAGAAAACATCCCCCACACCATTACACCACCACCAGCCTGCACAGTGGTAACAAGGCATGATGGATCCATGTTCTCATTCTGTTTACGCCAAATTCTGACTCTACCATCTGAATGTCTCAACAGAAATCGAGACTCATCAGACCAGGCAACATTTTTCCAGTCTTCAACTGTCCAATTTTGGTGAGCTCTTGCAAATTGTAGCCTCTTTTTCCTATTGTAGTGGAGATGAGTGGTACCCGGAGGGGTCTTCTGCTGTTGTAGCCCATCCGCCTCAAGGTTGTGCGTGTTGTGGCTTCACAAATGCTTTGCTGCATACCTCGGTTGTAACGAGTGGTTATTTCAGTCAAAGTTGCTCTTCTATAAGCTTGAATCAGTCGGCCCATTCTCCTCTGACCTCTAGCATCAACAAGGCATTTTCGCCCACAGGACTGGCGCATACTGGATGTTTTTCCCTTTTCACACCATTCTTTGTAAACCCTAGAAATGGTTGTGCGTGAAAATCCCAGTAACTGAGCAGATTGTGAAATACTCAGACCGGCCCGTCTGGCACCAACAACCATGCCACGCTCAAAATTGCTTAAATCACCTTTCTTTCCCATTCTGACATTCAGTTTGGAGTTCAGGAGATTGTCTTGACCAGGACCACACCTCTAAATGCATTGAAGCAACTGCCATGTGATTGGTTGATTAGATCATAGCATTAATGAGAACAGGTGTTCCTAATAATCCTTTAGGTGAGTGTATATCTATCTATCTATATCTATATATATACAGTATATAATTATCGTTAAGATTCTTAAATGTTTTTTAAGGAAGTCTCTTATGCTCACCAAGGCTGCATTTAGTTGGTCAAAAATAAAACAATATTATTACAATTTAAAAAAACATTTTTTCTATTTTAATATATTTTAAAATGTAATTTATTTCTACAATGGTAAAGCTGAATTTTTAGCATCATTACTCCAGTCACATGACCCTTCAGAAATCATTCTAATGTGCTGATTTGCTGCCCAAGAAACATTTATTTTTATTATCAATGTTGAAAACAGTTGTGCTGCTTATATTTTTGGGAAATCATGATACATTTTTCAGGATTCTTTGATGAATAGGAAATTCAAAAGAGCAGGATTTATTTGAAATAGATATCTTTTGTAACATTATAATTGTCTTTACTGTTACTTTTGATCAAATTAATGGGTTTTTACTGACTTTTGAACGGTAGCGTCTACTACTAATATATTATATATATTAAAATCCCGAATCATGCTTTTGAACACAAACTTTTATTTTTTCAGTTCTGTTTATTAGTTTTGTCATATTTCAAGAATCAATGTAAATATATCCCCAGATTATGTATGCAATACTGTTATAAGACTGCTATCAGTGCCTGTCGGTTTTTGATGCTCATTGAATCAGAGGGAAGCTGACCTGTTGCTACTGAATTTTTTTCAGGTTCGTGGTGCGTGACTTTCAGTACAATGAAGAGGAGATGAAAGCAGACAAAGAGGAGCTGACTCGCCTCTCCACTGACAAGAAAAAGCAGTTTGTATGCATGCAGCTGTCTACATTTTATTCACTATTGAACATTAAAAAATCATTCACAATAATGTTGATGAGGAACCTCAAAATCACAGCCAGCTTGAGAGGGCCAGAGCTTTGGTTACTCTTCATTTGAAGTAACAGGAAAACAAAAAGATAAATGATGATAACAACAGTCAATCTGCTTCTGCACCTCAGGGTCCTTTGGTACGTTGGCTTAAAGTAAACTTCAGTGAGGCTTTCATCACATGGATACACATTAAGGCACTTCGGGTTTTTACAGAGTCTGTCTTGAGGTACAATGGCTGTTCAAAACTGTTTCTTATGGAGATGTAGATTGTCAGATATATGACCTCCATGTTTGTATTTAACAGGTATGGGCTGCCAGTCAATTTCCAGGCCATGTTGCTGCAGCCCGGCAAGAAGAATGTAAAGAAACTCAGAGAAGTTCTGCAGGACCTTTACAAACACTTGGACAGCAGTGCTACTGTTATTGATGTGAGTTACACTACCGTCAAAAGTTTTGACGGTAAAAAATAATTACTCATTTCTAGGTTTTTCAAAGAAGTCTCTCATTTTGATCAAGGCTGCATTTATTTGATAAAAAATACAGTCAAACCGGTAATATTAAATATTATTACAGTTTAACATAACATTTTCATTTACACAAACATTTTCATTTATTCCTCCTGTGATGGCAAAGCTGAATTTTCAGCATCATTACATCATTATTTCAACATTTATTATTAGTGTTGAAAACTGTTTTTCTGATACACTACCATTAAAAAAAATTGGAGTAAGAAGATTTTTTTTAAAAGAAGAAGAAAGGAATAGTTTTATTCAGGAAGGATTAAGCACTAATAATAATTGATAAAATTAAGAACCAAATCAGCATATTAGAACGGGTTCTGAAGGACTGGATTTATGGCTGCTGAAAATTCAACTTTGACATCAGAAGAATAAATTATATTTCAAAATATATTCTAATTAAAAACAGTTTTTTTTAAAAAGTAATATCTCACAATATTACTGTTTTACTGCATTTTGATCAAATAAATGCAGCTCTGGCGAGCATAAGAGACTTAAAAAACATTTTTAAAAATCTTAATTATTGCAAACTTTTGAACGCTAGTGTACTTTCTACATGATCCACAGACTTAATTGAATTTATCTCTAAATCACAGCCGATTTGTTCTTTTTTTGTTGTGTTATAGGCATCTATGGACATCCCGGGTTTGAATCTCAGCCAGCAAGAGTATTATCCATACGTTTACTACAAGATCGACTGCAACCTCTTTGACTTCAAATAGAATTCAAATACATTGTTTAATTGTACTTCACAGAGACTGACTGTAATAATTTATTAAACACTTATTGTTTATTCTATCATTACCTTTTTAACCTCTCTGTTAGTACCTCCCTCTCACTGCCTCGTTCCTTTTTCATTCCTGCCTGCAGATCACTATTTTGAATAAGCAGTCACAGAGGTTTACCATCTGTGTTATTGGTTTAATGTGTTTACAAATGAAGGATTTTCAGGGGTTTTAAAATCTGTCCTTAGATGGCATGTGCGGTCCAACATTGAACAGTCCTCATTTACTGAGCCTATAATGGTTGTGCACTCTGTTTTTTTTCTGTCGGTGCTTACTCTGTGCCATTTGCAGGTAATGCAGTAATTATGTTTAATTGTGTTGTTGAGAACCACTATATTTGTTTTTGTCTGTGTTTGTGCTTCTACTGTGAGATTAAATGTATTTATATTTTTTGTTGGAAAAGGTAAAATACATGATCACATGCTGAATGTCAAGACCAATCAAAGTCAATAAAATTATAGCACATCATTCTGCTTTTTTTGATGGTCAGAGCAGAGGTGATTCAAATGACCATATGCACTGTTACTCTTATTCTTATTATATATCCACATATCACACACACACACACACACACACTATTTGGTTTTGATTTTTTATGGGGATATTTCATAGATATAATGATTTTTATACTGTAAAAATATTCTATCCCCTAACCTGACCTCTACACCTACCCATCACAGAAAACATTCTGCATTTTTACATTTTCAAAAGACCACTAAGTATGATTTATAAGCTGTTTTCCTCATGGGAAGCAAAAAATGTCCCCACAACGACAAGGATTTCAGATATTGCCATCTTTGTGGCAATTGGTTTTAAAGAATTTTTTAAAACATTTGTTTTAAAGATTTTAAAGAATTTGTTTTAAAGAACATTTAAAAAAGTGTACTTAAGTACAGTAGGCTACTCAAGTAAATGTACTTAAATTGCATAGAAACTCAGGAAAAAGTATTGATAGGCTCTACATAATCAGTTATTGATATTTCGTTGGTTCTCTCTTGTTTTTGCGATATGTTCTTTGTATGACAGCCTAGCCAAAAAATGTGTCCGCACAATTTGGCGTGTTTCATTGTCATTGAGTTATCACAACTAAAACAATTGACTAGCACAACTAGCTTTACGCAAATTGCTTACAAAAGCTTTATCACATTTTTAATAATTTGAATAAATGGTGAAGATGTCAATTTTTCGGGGCCGAACATTACTTGTTTTCGTACAAATCGCCACTACAATGTCTCACAATAAACTGTAGCCGGCCCTCGATGACGTAAGAGATGACAGACCTCAAGTTAGACAACTATAACACGAGGGCACAGCTGCGCGTGGGACCACAGCACACACTCGCGCGCTCTTCTGCATCATCATTATTATTAGCGCATGCATCGCTCCATCTTATCTCAAATTCTCAATGAGCTGCGGTGGGAGTCGAGCAGACGCTATTGAACCGCGATATCATGAGAGCTGGACCAGAGAAACCGAGTCGACGTGGCTTACCAACACTGATGCTGAAATCCCCAACGGCGTGACTTATAAGAACCGCGTCGTTCGTGGAGAATGTAGCCAGCTTATTAAAAGCAATGCAAAACTACCAGGTAGTCTATAATGCTGTTTTTTTTTTTGTTGTTAGTGAAAAGTAATATATAGGCTGTAGGCTATTTATAAATGCATGAGCATATTCATATCTGATTTAACTGCAACTCTATAGCTTTAAGATACTATCGGCAGCATGCTCTGAAATCAAATCAAAGTTTGTTTGGCTTATTATTCTCTTTTGAAATATGATTTGAAAAATTATAACAGTATGTTATCAGGCAAAATCCAAGCTTCCAGAAGTTTTTGTGAAATATGATTTCCACAGGTCGAGGTACAGAGGCCAGGTCTTGTGGAGACAGAGGCAGACGGATGGTTAATACAGGAACTCAATGTGGGAGGCAGGTTTTGACTTCCAGCACCTGCACAAACCATCAAAGGACATCCTGTGGCCATGAGGTTTGAGTCACTGCTTCAAAAAGCTAGCAGCTATTAATGAAACATCATGGTCTCGGATGTATAATTCTTCAAACTTTAGGGTTTTGCCAATGTAGCCTACAGACAGCTGTGTCAATGTTTGAGTAACATTAAGTCTGTTTCCCAATCGATATGGTGACAGCTTGTTTGTGTTTTTACAGCAGATAAGTGACTCAAACCCGACAACACGCAAGGAGGGGACTTCTCATTTTGAGGGGGTTTCATCTGATGCTGCGTCTCACCCAGGGGAGCCAATGGGGAAAAAATAATCTTCGCCTGATGCGGAGGATACGCTCTGAAACCCAGAGGAGTTCAGCCCATGAGGATTACAGGCTGTAAAAGAAATCATAAGCTGTCGAGAGAAATCGAGCTTCACAAGAGATGACATCTCATTAACGCTCGCTCATAGAAATATTAGACTTTACTGAAGTTTTGTTGCTAAAATGGGTTAACAAGGTGCATCTGATCATTAGCATGCCAAATATAGATTTTAGTCTGCTGACATTGCATATATGAAGTATTGCTCACAATGCACTGTGCAATTGTAATGCTAATGACACTGATTTTAAAGAATAGGCTACTAAATGCTTTATTGTCATGCTTAAATAATTGTTAAAAAAAATCAGTTGGTTAATATTATTTTTGGGTTATTCTGTTTTTGTAAATATGCATTTACTGGATTTATTTATTTAATATTTACTAGTGATTCAGTATCATAGTAGTTTTATTTTAGAAATAAAGTTGCTTTCTTTGGAGGATAACAACAGATCGATCGACCTTAGTCACAGGCATTTTATACAACCAGCTATAAGTGCTGTAAAATAACCACTAGATGGAGCAGCTTATCTTATATGAACAGACCATTGCTGTGTTTTGGACATTTAGTGTAACATTAAAATGAAATATTTAATATAGTATATATAAAAAAGCTTTTTAAAAATGTGAGACACTATCTGTACATGGTTTTTGACAAATCTTAATGCTGCATCACCAAACTGATGATAAACATTGATAATTAGACAAACTAAAATAAGTAAGATCAAGGAGTTGTTTAAAATTTGTTAACTTTATAGCCTACCTAAACTATGTTAAGTACAAAGAGCACTGTTGTTACATCTACCCCATTAATGGGCTGAGTTGTAATGGATCTGTGCATGAACAGGTGAATTTAATTACCATATTAAATTCAAAATGATCATTATAACATCCATGATCACCTTCATTTCACTTTAAACAGTTGAAGTTCAACAGGTAACATATAGGAAACCTTTTTAAAATTCAAAACAATTAAAATAACAAATATAGGAATGCATGAAACATAATATACTTGGAAACATCTAACACACCCTCTCTCCAGGCTGAAGAATGTACAGAATTCTGCTGCATGAAATTTGAAGTAATGCTATTCTGTATTGTCCTTGTTCAAAACAAACAAACAAACAAATAAATAGAAAATTTGATGCAAATTTAAGTCAATACTGATTTTGTGGAATTTGTTGCTCCAGTAGAATTACGTTTGGAAGGGCTACAACCACACTTTTCATGGTTAGACATGATGTGTCTAGTTTTTTTACATTTTGATGAAAACCTTCTATTGATGTTGTCAAATTAAACAAGAGAACCTGCTGTTTCAGATAGTTATTTCATACCATCAAATAGCATGAGTGCAAATCAAACTATAAATCAGACAGGACATTTTTACTTTCCCCAAACATATTTTCCCCCTACAATTTTTTCCATTACCATTTTTTAGAATTTCAGTTTTGACAGTGATTTCACCCCTGTAGCTCACTTTTAAAGCAACACTAAGTAAGACTTTTTACCTTAAAATAATATTTCCAAAATCATTTCAGTGGTTCATTAAGTCGTAACAGGGTGAAAGGCACTTCTGGATTCGCTTTGCGGTCCTATATCTGCTATAACCACGCTGTGTAAGATTGCCAGATCGGTTTGCGTTTCTGTAGTTCTAATGAGACATAAGAAAACTACAAATTTGACTTGCTTTACGTCAAGCGTTACAATAGTCATTATTTTGTTTTTCTTCATTTCTGATGTCGCAATGCATCATACTTTCATGAAATCGTGCAACATACTCTACCTTGTCTGTGGACATCGTTCATTCCAAAGCCGGTGCTGGATAAACAACGAACGTCTGTACGACAGTAGGCTAAATTATTTACGACAGCGGAACGGACAATTCCGCTTCCAACCTGTAGGGCGACCGCAGAGGAAAAGTTACTTGGTGTTGCTTTAATTGGTTAAAACGATGGTGTTACAGGCAGCACTCCCTGGGTCTCGCACTGATTCCACAATTAAGTGCAATTTTGAGTTGTCACCTTTTTATAAAGAAAGGCGTGCAGTAATTATGTGTGAATCAGGCTTAATTGGGCAATCTAAATTCTAATCTTTCTAAAATTAGCACAGGCTTATTGGTTTATTCCTCAGTTATTTGGCTGGCACTGCCCACACCCAACATTTTTTAAATTTGAATGTTAACATATATCACAGTTTTATTTAAATGTAACATTTGTATGTTATGATTTAATTTAACTTTTAATATAACTTTCAGATGTTTGTTCTTAAAGTCACCATATGATTTATGGGTGCACGTTTTTTTTTATTATTTTTTATTATGTGCCCTCATAAACTTGAATCAAAATAATTTCCTCTCCTTGCAAATGGGGTCTTTTCTGTGATGACCTGCTGTTACTGGGGTGAGGGCGAGACAGTAGACTTGTTCGACTTGAAACGGCGCTGCACGGACCGATAGGTTTGTGACATCAAAGTACCGCGAGCCTCGCCTGAAATGTATTCGAGAGTAGGCGGCCGCAGTGAGAGCATATATACACTAGACGTCACCTTGGGGTTCTAAGCATGCGTCAAAACCGCAGCCATCTTGGAACAGGGGCCATAGCCATATATCTATGGGAAGTAGTAACGCTGCTATCTCTGCCTTTACTTCTAATTAATTGATGGTGGCGGACTTTTGTGCTGTGTATGATGTTCACACGAATTAAATCTGAACTAGGAAGAATGTTTTTTTTTTAAATATGTATTTTTTATTTTTCTGGAATCAATGATAAATACATGTCTGACCGTGGGAACGAGCCAAAAAAAACAGAAAATCGCATTCATGATGATTTATGGTGGTTTTATTTCCGTTAGACCTTTATTGTCTACATTGACGCTGATGCATTAAAGTTGAGGGGCTCCCATGTTCCAAGATGGCGGCTCTATTGACGCATTCGTTCTGAACTGCCGTAGCCAAGGCGAAATCTAGTGTATATACCTATGCAGTGAGAGGAGGAGTAAAAAAAGTGCAGGCAAGCCGGACAGATCTCGCTTCTCGCAGTGGATCATACACCTGCGAGATCAAAGGCGGATATCGCGGGATTCACGATTCACGCCCGTGCACGGTGTTGCTAATAAACTGGATGTAATTTAAGTTTTGTTGCTTGTATATGAAAATAAATATAATGAACAAGACACCCAACGTACTTATTTAATTCCATTTTAAAAGGCCCTTGTGTTTATCAATCATTTTTTCTTTAATAGCCTACAGACGTGTTTTTATTAAAAAAAAAAAAAAAAAAACAAAAAAAAAAAACACATCACATAGATCGCACTGGGGGGGGGGGGGGGGGGGGGGGGGTGGATATATCCGGCGACTCAAAACAGGGGTTGGAGATAACGAAAAAAAAAAAACTACATAGCTTCTCTCATAAAAAAAAAACCTTAACAACGCTGTGTGTGTATCAGGGCAATGTTTATTTTCATTTCAGAACATGCACTACATGGGCGCAAAATGTAAAAAAACTCGAGCAGGGGTTACCGATTACCGACGCCCAGCCACGGCACGCTTGTGTGATTATCTCGGCAGTTTAGGTCATCGCACAAGATGCGTCAATGCAAAAAAACATTTAATCACTGGATAGGTTTTTTTCGGTTATTGAAATGTGGTTTATGTCAGCTGAATGGGCGGAACGCTTTTTAGAGAAGATAAGGCAACGTGTTTTTTTTTTTTTTTTGCACAATTCACACACCGCGGTAATTCAGGAGAAAACGTTTTCTTGTTCGAGAAGCCGTTTCATTTGTATATAGTTAAAAGACTAACACAACTTTTATTTTATGAAAACTTTAATCAAAATAACTTTTTCCTAGCCTTTTTTTATTATTGCTACAAAAACATACAAAGAATTTTAGGCCTAGGCTACTTGAAAATACACCTCACAACAAGTAGAAAATAACAAATGAAGAAAGAAAAAGAAAAAAAAAAGATCACGCCAGGGGTAGTGTTGCAATAATTTAAAGTAACAAAAAGCTTCATAGGTCTTTCTTGCTTTTTTGTTCTTAATTTTATCTAATGAATTACCATATTGTTTAATCTATTTTATAAAGTGTTCAAAGCTTGACTTAGCTTTAGTCCATTTTTTCACATGAATGTGATATTTCCCAAGTGAAATAAAAAGTTGTATAAGGAAGCACATCGTACTTTTGGAATCAACATCCTGCACAAAAAAGAAAATACGACATCAAACAGCTCAATTTGTACATGTTTCAAACATCTTAGAAATGAAATTTGAAACATCCAAACAAAACATTTTTGAAAATACTATTAAAAAAAAGATGAGTCAGATTCTTTGGCATTGCCACAAAATTCGCACTTTTTCCTAGCTCTTGCACAGACTTCTCTGATGATGACGTGTTTATTGGCGCCAGGGCGGGACACATGTTTATGTCATGATCGCAGCAATCGCAAACGACAAGGATCCAATAAATTCCTGATCAATCAGTCCAGTTCTACATTTTTTCTTGTTCAAGAAGCCGTTTCACTCTGATAGCTATATGTCGCAAAAGGAAGAAAAGACTTTCATGCCTGCCGACTTTAGATCGTTAAACAAGCAATTTTCTAAAGGGCTTCATAGACCTGTTTACTTCTTAAGTTCTTATTATAATATTCCACATTATTATATATGTTTATATATGCTATTTAAGATGAAGCAATCTCTAATATTGTCAATGAAGTGACTGAGGACTCGACTGACTCTGAGACCATGCGGAAAAGTCATATGAGCGCCTCTCAGAGTCGAACAGCAGCAGCAGCTCGAGCTCAGAAGTATCGACACAGGCTTCAGAGGCGGACACGCGCGGTCCTCCTAGATGACAGACCTAACGTAAACATACCTTTTCTGTCTCTTTATCATCTCAACACACAGTCGTTTCGTCTCCCTGGAAGCCTGGAGAAGAAGAATGACCGACGAAGGAATGTTAATCTCACCGTCGGCTCTCCAGAATCCCGGAGATGGAGCGAAAACTGAAGACATCAGTATGGATTGTACGGACGGGGAAGATGAATTGTGTTTGGAGGAGATTTTAACACTGTACAGTCAACCGATCAATGAGGAGCAAGCCTGGGCTGTGTGTTATCAGTGCTGCAGGTGGTTAACTCAAAAACAGAGACGGAAAGAGAAAGGTGTGAGTCCACCTGGACGGATTGCGGGTCCTGGAGATGTGAGGATCCGAAAGGACGGGACTGTTAAATTGTATCAACAGACCAGTCCAGGTAAATCATAATGTTTACACGAGAAGTCAAAGTAAATGCGCAGTAAATGGCGCAGCATGAAACCAACTGAACAGCTATAGCATGATGCGTTATTATTTACAACGGCACATAGCTAAATATAAGCGATATTATGATTAATGGAGGCCATTTTAATTTTTTAGACAGATTTAGGGATGTACCTAGGCAAACACCTCAATTCTGTACACCCACTATTTTGTTTTATTCGAGACATTAAATATAGGGCGATATTTGCATATATAAATATTATATGCTTTGATTTGATTTATTATCTCATTCATGTCAAAACAAACCATTTACTCTATAATACCGGTTATATCGTATCGACCATCGAGCCAGTGTAAACAATGGGGCCATGTGATGGATTCATCCATAGGCACCTTTAGGCATGGGGCAACAAAAGGGACCTGATCTTTGGCCTAGTGCTCCTGTGATATGCATACTTACCATATTGATTCAACATTTAGGCGTATTTATGTATTGTTCAGGATGCACAATAACAACATTTCATTTATGTAGCTAGGCCTACATCTGATTTCATACTCCCACTCATATTTAGCACATTGAATGTTCTAGCTTCTAGGCTAATAATATTAATCAATTGTAAAATAAAATATACAATCAGATTAACCGCAATATATTGCAAATCAATACATTTGAGGAAAAATATAGTATATTGCTTTGAATAATAACTGTTTTCTATTAACCAAAAATTAATCAAATTTGAAAGAGGGATTTCTCAGACAGAAGTAGTATAATTAAATTCTCAGCCATTATCTAATTTGGGTTCTTTCGCCTGAGGCTTTTGGATTTGGCTTCCATCTCTGTTTCTCCTTTGGGAGTTAATCTGACTGCCGTTCATAAGTATAATTATTGGGATGAATGTCTCAATCCTTCCATCTCCCTAACAAGGATTTAGACGTGAGGTTTAGCAGTTATTTGAGTGTTTTTGATGTTTTAAATGGCTGGTACCTTAATCTAAAAGACATTTCCCTAGGTGTCTCCTGCTTATTCTCATTAAAATAGAGTACTAGGCTGTGACTGACCTGCATTTAGCAACATATAGGCCATGACCATATATACAACCTTTTTTTACGGTTGTTAAGAAAAACCAGAAGTCGTCTGCCTTAAGTATAGAAGTGTATAGTGCCAAATGATACGCAAGTAACTAGATCAGATGGTCCTTACCAGGCAGGAAAATCAATGCTTATGTAACATGACGGTCTGCTGAATTCTGCTCTCCTGGGGAAGTTTGCTGTCCTGGCAAATGTGGGTACGTTCAAATTACGCTGACTGACCAATGATTTCAGACTGTGAACCTGCCAGTTTCAGTCATGATCTATCCCAGATTAATAGACCTGTGATTTGTAAAAAAAAAGAAAAGAAAAAAGTCTTGTCTCCAAGCTCCAGACAATGCTTCATTGATGTTTTTGTCTCCCTTTTCTGTTTTCTCTGCTTGCTAAACCTATATAGTGATTCATAGTTGTTACAGCCCTAGAAACAGCATGTATCCCAACTAGAAAAATTAAATATGGAAGTGTAGATCTAAAGCTCCTGAGAAGCCTAACTCAAAGATATAGGTTAATCTGAGATAGAGCTTTCACTCTTTGTCCTTACAAGGTGTTGGGATTGCATCAAATGCATCAGAATATTGTGCAGATTTGTCACAGATGTTGTTAGGATTGTCTACTGAAAAATATTATTGCAAACATTACCATATGTAGTATACTTTAAAAAAAATGAACTGCCCTACTCATCTCCTGAAAAATAAATGAATATATTTATTTAAATAAATAGTCATTTAAATAAATAGTCATAGTCACAGCTGGATGGGTTACACCTTTGCCCTTGTGTCCCAATTTTAGTTTGTTACTGTCCTCGTGAGTCAAACATCCTTGTGAATTGATTTCCACGTTAACCAGGTCACAATGTGAAGGATGAATTATTTGCAGTGATTCTCCTTTCATCTTTATAGAAAGATAATATTACAGTACTCATCTGTTTCATACAACAATGTAAATGGCATCCTATTAAGTACAAAAGAACCTCTTGATAAATACCTTCTTCCTGTCAGGATGGTGTATGTTCGACTCTATGTGGGTTTAAATTCAGACTTCTTTGGAAATTTATTTTCAGTTATATTTGATTTTCAGTTGTTGAAAGTGGCCGTTGCAATGACACTGGGTTCATTCATTAGTGGCAGCAGTGAACTCTGGGTCTCGGCCAATACCAGAGGAGGCTCTTTCTTTTAACACTGTAACATTATACCTCCAGTGCCACTAAAGGAAGGGCTAAAGCAGACATTATGATTCTAAGCCCTTTATTGTGTATATCAGCCTCAACTGGCACAAATTGCGTCTCTGTCTGACTCCTATAGTTTTGTGTTAAATATTTAATGTGAAGGTTGTCTGAGGTGAACCCCTGGGTCCCTTTTCTGTAATATAGAAATGGGGGTGGGGGCTTTTCATGGTCAATTTCACTTCTATTAAATGTATTCATGGTTGCAACCCATACACCGCTTCTCTAGAAAGATGCTGGCCTTAGTGAGCATCATTATTAATAAACAGCATCTTTATTATTATTATAACGTAACTATAAGTATTAAAGGGTTAGTTCACCCAAAAATGAAAATTAAGTCATTAATTACTCACCCCCATGCTGTACCAACCCCGTAAGGCCTTCGTTCGTCTTCGGAACACAAATGAAGATATTTATGATTCAATCTGAGAGGTTTATGACTGCTACATAGGCTCCCTAAGGGAATGACACCGGACGGCCCAGAAAGTCATTAAAGAAAATGTTTAAATATTCCATGTCACAACAGTGGCTCAACTATAAGTTTATCAAGCGACGAGAATACTTTTTGTGCGGAAATAAAACAAAAATAAGTCGTTAAACCTCTCAGATTTAATCATAAATATCTTCATTTGTGTTCCGAAGACGAACGAAGGCCTTACGGGGTTGGTATAGCATGGGGGTGAGTAATTAATGACTTAATTTTCATTTTTGGGTGAACTAACCCTTTAAACTATCTCGTCCTGCATCATTTGTGCTCTGGAAATGAATCAAAATGGTCTTGTGCTAATTACTTTTTTCATTTTTGGCTGGTGTGTGAAAAACGAGCAACAAAACCAAAACCCATAGACCCGCATTGATTAAAGGACCCTAGTCATATTATATTAGAGACTTGAGGGTGACCAATAAGAAACCATCCATATCAACCTATTAACCATCTAGCAATTTATTAGCAACCTCCGTGAACACCTTGGGAATACAATAGAGTGCAACAGTCGCCGATTCTGGAATTAAAAATCATGTTCATTTTCTTCATAGGGGAGCTGATTTTTAATGATAACCTATAAACCTTTAAAAACAGACCTACTGTGAGGTTGTTAATCGATTTTATGTGCTTTTGTTAAAGCCATCAGCCTGCATTATTTCAGCTTATTTTTTTAAATAATTGTGTTCAACAGCAGAATACCTGATGAAAAACTACATTACCCATGATTCTTCAAAAAATCTCCACCAATCAGAGAATCAAAACAAACAATTTGCGCCAAAAGAACTCTTTAGTGCCCGCCCACTTCCATGAGGCACTGCGAACAACATAATCTCCCCATGCTCTCAAACCACTTAAATATTTGTTTAGATATGCATATTTAGCAACAAATGTAAAACAAATGGTTTATACTTAGTCAACTAACTGCTTTATGTATTGGCAAGAACCCAGAAATGAAAAAAAAAAATCTAGTTCTAGATTATATCCTATTGTCAAGTTCATTGATTTGTCAGAAAATTGTAATGCTCATGAAATGTAAATATTTTAAGTTATGTGATTTTAAAAAATGGATTCGTCAGATATTATATATTTGATTTGTTTCTCTTTCTTTTTTCTTTTCCCCATTACAGATAAACACATTGAACCGCCCAGTTCATCAATAGAGGTGAGTCATATAGTCATATTTTGTTGAGGTGCCAGACTGGTTTTTGACTTTTGAGAAAAATAAGTCATTCTGTTGCTATATTTGGTAAAGGGCATCAGCTTTACAAACCATCCGGAAGAAAAAGCTAGTATTCGTCTTTGTATGTTTGGTTTCTGAAGGTTTCTAGGTGCAGTGTTTTTTGCTGACTCTGGTGGTCACTCTGCCCGTGGTGTGGATGTTTGCCAGCTAGATCTAGGTGCGAGTGGTTTTCAGGAGTATATGTGTCTGTGGGAACCTCATTGTCTTGATGGTATTCATTAGCTGTTAGTTCTTTGTTGGCGTGACAACTTTGTGGATCTCGGCCTGCCTCAAAGTTTCCCTAAAGCTCCCTGCCACTCTGGGAAGTAGCCAAAGCTTTGCTGTAATACATTTGGAAATAGTTTTCCCAAGCTTTTCAGCACCAAGAGATCTCATGCTGCCCGATTCGGAACAGGGCAAGACATTTGTACGCCCTTCCTATTTAGTAAAGAAGACAGTGCTGTGCAAATAGGACTGTGTGTTGTGTTATGCTAAAACATTTGAAGTAAGATTTGTTGGCTAAATGTGATCGATTTTAAAATGCCCTCAGAGTTAACAGATGGGTCCACAGAGGGGATGCGAACATGCAAGCATGCGCCCACACAGCCACACACGCACAGACTTCCAAACAAAAAGAACACATGCGGCCATCTCTGAACGAGATTATC
Organism: Tiaroga cobitis; assembly: GCA_030578255.1. Classification (NCBI taxonomy): domain Eukaryota; kingdom Metazoa; phylum Chordata; class Actinopteri; order Cypriniformes; family Leuciscidae; genus Tiaroga; species Tiaroga cobitis. The sequence continues at coordinate 9,673,363 of CM060609.1, read as the reverse complement.
AACAGAGCACTAGACGGTAAACTCGTGACTGTGAATGGGAGGATATTCAAAGAGCAGAACAGCAGGGCCCTGCCTCCTCTGCACACAAACACTATCTTTTTTTTCCAATAGAGTTGATACTTGATACACGTACAAGATAAGACATTTTGTAAACATAAAACATTCATAGACCGTGTGACTAGGGCTGGCCGATATGGCCAAAAAAATTATCGTGATAAAATATTATGACTGTTTATCTTAGGACTCTACTTTTATTACAATTAACCATAAAATTAACCATCATCCATAGTATCATACATTTAGATCATGATAACCATAGGTAAAACCACTCATAGCAATTCACTACTTAAAATCTATAGTTTCTATTTGTTATGAAAAACATTAGCCTATACATTTCTAGTATTAAAACAAATGCTATAGCTTAATAACAAAAAACACTGTAATTACATTTCATTACTTCTTTAATATATGTCTACATTAATAATATAATAATTCTATATGAATATACCTCATTTATGCCATGATACCATGGTGCAGTTCAGGGGTGGACTGGCTATGGAGCCGCTGTATAATGTGGGACAGCCAGTTAGTGTTACTACTGTAAATCCATGGTAAATGATGATGATTTGTAGATTGAAAAGCCTTCTGAGTTCTGACTGGATTGTTCATGGCGCAATGTTTCTCGGGTTTGTCAGTGCTGTTGAGAATGTCAGCGCTGATTCACTTGGTTTAAACTAGTTTAAATCACAGAGTCATACATGTTCTTTGCTGAATTCAAGCACTTGTCACTGGATCTCATAGATGTGATCGAGACCGATCAGTGAGTAAACGCATCTGCTCTAGCGATTCAGATCAGCCTTGCATAATGAAAATTAAGAGATCATTCATTCACCCTCATGCTTAAAATTGTGTGACTTTGTGGAACACAAAAGGAGAAATTTTGAATAACACTCTCTTTCCCACTCAATTACCATCAGGGGAGATTGGAGATTATATACCACAATTCAGACTTTTTTTCCCTCCGAATTGTAAGAATTAAACTTAAACTTGCAATTACGAGAAAGAAAGTCCAAGTCTGAGAAAAAAGTCAGTTCGCAATTCTTGCGAAACTCCCAATTGCGAGTTGTAAAGTCAGAATTGCAAGTTTATATCTCACAATAATTATGACTTTCTTTCTCACAATTGCGAGTTTATATCCCACAATTATTAGTTTTTTTTCCCTCAGAATCGAGAAAAACTCGCAATTGCGAGAGTCAAATTCTGAGAGAAAAAAAAGTTAGCTAGCAATTCGGATATTTTCTCGCAATTGCGAGTTTATATCTCACAATTCTGACTTTATAACTCGTAATTGCAATTGTATATCTTGCAGTTCTGAGGGAAAAAAGTCAGAATTACAAGATAAAAAGTTGCTCTTACCTTTTAAAAAAAATTTTTTATTCAGTGGCGAAAACAAGCTTCCATACTTTTGTTTAATTTGTATGGCTTCAGAAGGCTTTTATAGTGGTACTTCCTTTTTGAAGCTTAACCTTTTGTGTTCCACAGAAAAAAGAAAGTCATACAGGTTTGGAACGACACGAGGGTGAGTAAATGATGACAGGATCTTCGCTTGTACATAATGTTTCATATGTACACTCTGTGAGATCAGAGCTTTGGGCGAAGGCACCCTCCTCTTCATAAAGCCTACCCTGTCTTAGGGCAGTAATGAGAGGGCGTGTGTGTGTGTGCTCTGTTCTGCATGACTGCACCTCTCTCTCAGCGATCATGTGATGTTGCAGTATGCATGTTTAAGACCTCGCCCTCATGGCCAAGTTAAGCGAATGCCTCGACACTGACTGAACAAAGTATTCTGCTGCTCGCTACAGACACGCCACATCCACTGCCCCCTCTGGCTGTGTGTGTCTCAAACCAACTGCCCTGTCCATCAGCGACTTAACAGTAGTGTTTTTGCATGAACATATCTCCTAAGTTTTCAGACAGGCCACCTTAGGCATCATGTCACCCCTAATGGTCTACAACAGATTTAAGTGAGCTTCACATGAAAAAGTGACATTTGTATTGCTGTGCTTGTTTCTTAGTAGAAGAGTCCATGACAAATGTGAACATCAAAGATACAAGGAAAAATCTAGTTTAAAGCACGTCAAGTTCTAAGAATTAATATTTTTTTCATGTATGTGGTTGTTTGGCATTTTCAAGAAAAATTTAATGACTAATATTATGTGGTCGAACACGCATCTTAATCATTATGTAATCAAGTTTTGAAATATACCTCTTTTTTTTCTTTTACAAGTATCATCAATTATTATTTCATAAATATCACACAATTTTTAGGGATTCACAACGGGGATACTAACAGAACAAACTTTATTTAACGTTTAACAAAATTTAACAAAATTATTTGACGTTTTAAGAGAAACTACTCAGTAAGGTTTTCTTTTTAGAAATTTAATTCCTTGCTTTGTCTTCATTGGACTGTCATCACCCTGATATTTTTGACTTTGTCTCAAAAAATATCAAAATTAATTTTCATTTATAAATGTAAAATCATCATAAAATAGGTGTATTTAAGTCATCTTGTGCAAATGCATTTTTAATTTTTGAAATAATGGATTGGATAAAAAGAAGCCCTGTGCGGTGTAGTATTATTTATTTACTATCATAGTATTCAATCATATTTTGAATTAACTTTGTTTAAATTTTCTATTTTAATTTAAGTTTAAGTCAGTTTATGTTCTTTTGTTCTTTTTATGTTATTTTTAACACTATTTAGCTTTAATTTATTTTTATTTCAGTCTTAGTAGTAATTTCAGTTTTTCTTTGTTTATATTTTATTTTATTTCGGCTTTATTTCAATTAATGAATGACACAGTTTTAATAGTTTTTTGGTTTTAGTTAACAACAACATTGGCCTTGTGTCATTCACCCAGATATCATAGGAAGTGAAGGTCTCATCTGTTCTGCTGCCTTTAAAAACCAATCAGATGGAGGCATCTTGGTAGGCAAGATGTTATGCAACATTTTTCAGCTCTCAGAGTCAGACAGCCATAATCTGTCTCTCAAAGATATTTGTCTTTTTTTACCTTATCAATAAAGTTGTATCAAAATAGCGAATCATATCGATCCATGCCCAAAATGGTGTTGATTTTAGGAAGTGCTCTCGGTTGGGCTTCATCCGGCCCACTCTGGCCGTTGGCAGTTCTCTGGACAGATAGAGGCGAGCTGACCCAGTTTTTCCCCTTTAAATCAGTACTATTGGCAGGACTCGATTGCTTTATAAATAGGAGAATAGTAATCACATTTAGATGCCTTGGCTTCTCACCAGGGTCTTTCAGCTAAAAACAAACCCACTCCATCAAAATCAGACTGGGTTTCCAAGTGCTTCCATTATTCACTGATGTGCATCTGCCAACTGATCATTAAAGCTTTTTTTGATCTACATGATCTGAAGGGTGAAAGACGCAGTCCATTTTGACCAATAGACATCTTGGCAGCTTAATGAAAACTTGTAAAGATAACCATGTTTCCTCCGCCAAGGTGCACAGACAAAGAGGATTAGACCCAAGATCTAGTTCGGTGGCTAAAGGGGGATTATCAGACCTCTTAATGAGAGTTTCTTCAAGCTGCGGGTCATACTACCTGTCTGTGGTTCTGGTCTCGAAAGAGGGGCCGCTGTTAGACAGGCTTTGGATGAGGAGGAATGTTGATGGTCTGTAAAACACCTGTTGAGACTCAAGTAAATTCCCATTACAACCTTACAAGTTTTTTTTTTTAAACAATTCACCTCTGAAATACCCCTCATCTCATTTTCGCTTTCTCTTTTTTAGTTGTTGTGTGGGTTTGGGGAACTTGTTTGTTAGCTGTGAGCTTGATGCTCTCGTGGTTTATTCTCCGGAGGTTTTCTTATTCTTTGCACAAAGCCTGTTTCTTTCTCCTCGCTGCATAACTTTCCTTCCTCAGCTGACTGTGTGAGTGTGTCTGTGTGTAAGGATGAGGTAGAATGTTTGAGTACTTTGGCCCGGTCACACACAGCCTTGACGCACAACGTTATTTTTAATTTTCCCATTCGTATTTGGAGACGATTTACGCACAACCATCACTTTTCAGCCACGTAAGCATAAAAATACAAGTTGTTCTCTTATTCAACAAATTGTCTTGTGCCTTCTGGAAGATAATCGGTAATACTTTATTCCGGGTAGTCCACTTTAGACATCCTACTGTCTAGAAGTATCTTTGCAGTAACCTCTGAGAGTTACTCAAATTAATCAAACACTTAAATATCCCTGGAATGCTTAGATATAATTCACAGTTTAGTTTCAATAGGTTTGCGTATCCGTAACCTGACGCTTCTGAGGCTTCTGTCACTGAGTGATTGACTAAACTGCTGAATGGCATTGTCTGATGAGATGGACGCTGTTTTGGCCATGAGTCAACCTTATAAAGTTACAACATCCTTTCCCAGAGGACTTCAAGGGCTGTGAACAGCAGAGTGAGACTAATGGTTTTAGGTTTCAGAAGAAGCGTAGTCTCCGGCCCCCTCACACAGATCATCTAGAGTCTGCTGCTTTGAGCCCACCGGGATTCTGCATCTGCCGGAGTCAGAGTAGCTTTATTATAATTTCAGCTCTATACAGCCTGTACACAGTGAAGCGAAACACCGTTCCTCCAGGACCATGGTACTACATAAGCAGTGGTGGAAAGAGTACTGAAAAAGCATACTCAAGTAAAAGTACTGTTACTTGTCAAAAAATGTAGTGAGAGTAGAGTAAAAGTACCGGTCCTAAAAACTACTCAAAGTAGGAGTAAAAAGTAGCCCTTTTAAAAGTACTCAAGAGTAGTGAGTATATATACTATGAATGTTAGTCCACCTTATACCCTGCAAATTGAAAATGTAGCTTACTCTTTTATCACAGATTCATAGAAAAAAAGAAACAGTATTTCAATATTTCTCCAACAATTTTATTTTTGACTGCTAGCACTAAAAATACAGCGTTTCCCCTACCATTGTTTTGGACGACTCCCACCCCCCCTAAAATGCTGACAAAATCCAGTCATAAAAAAGGAATTTATAACTCGGAATTTCACGGAATTTGTAAATTTGAGGAATAAATAGAAAGCAGTTCAGTACACTTGAAATCAAATCGCGATATAGTGTGAATATTAAACCACAAAGACAATTTAAATAGGAATCCTGCATGTTCTGTGTGAATGAATGGTGCAGCCGACGCGCAGTTTTATTTACCACACACACACACACACACACACACTGAAGCACGTGTGAGGTGTGACGCTTGCGCTGTTTTTTTGCCTATATGAAGACACAAATGCATGAACTTCCTCCAGGCGCAAGATCCACTCCGAAAGTCACTTCGTGAACAAAATAAATTGGCGCCAGGTGTCTCGAAGTCTGTTGATGCTGGTTTGATGCAAAGTTTTCCGCGCGCGATTTGATTTGACGGGAATCACGCATGGAGTCACATGATGACTTATTATAAAAATAAATATTAGCCTAGTATAAATGTAGCGACGGCAGGTTCAGGGAAAATAGCGCAGTAAAAGTACCGATACAGCACTTAAAATGTACTCAAGTAAAAGTAAAAGTACACTGTTTTTAAACTACTTAAAAAAGTACAATTCCTAAAAAAAACTACTCAATTACAGTAACGAGAGTATTTGTAATTCGTTACTTTACACCCACAATCTGGACGCAGGACTACAAAACTAAACTGTACATAATTAAATTATATTAAATCGACTAAACAAAGAAGTAAAATAAGAGCTAAAAAGGCACTAAAAATAAGAATTTAACATTTATATGCATGCTATTAGGATGCACCGAAATGAAAATTTGGGGCCGAAACCGAAAATTCTGGAAAAATGATTTGTGCGTATTCGGAAGCGTAGCCGCTCGCAAAGCTGCGCGAGAGTGAAACCTGAGTGCTGAAGATGGAGGGGCGGAGCGGCATATGTTTTGGCCTTAAATTTTCAGCCTTTTTTCTCTTTCAGCCAAAAGCTAAAAAATACCATTTTTGGCCGATAATTTTTAGTGGCCGAAATTTCGGTGCATCCTTACAGACTACACAACGACTACACAAAACTACATGAAGTGCATATGACGTCTCTTTCTTTGCTGTCTATCTCTTTCTTACTGAGAGCAATAGCAGCTACATAACTGCTCTTAGACATTTTTAGACATCATGCGCTACAGATTAAAAAGTTTGGGATTGATATGATTTTTTTTAACATTACAGAATAGATTTTCCATTCATTTTTCCATTCATTTTTTGCTTGAATGAGGTCAGAGAGAGTTGAGGCAGTAGGAACAATTTTTCCATTGGAGCAGTAGGACAAGTCGTCCTCCTGTCAGTCTGTGTATGGGAAAGTGAGTCACAGTGCTCGTCGGAGGGAAGCAAATGTCCACCTTGCTGTAGGGTTCTGGATGTAGCCCAGATCATTATCTAACTGTTCGCTTTCTCTTTCATTCACTTTCTCAGTTTTTTTTTTTGCTGAGTGGATGTCTTTCTGTACTTTATGTTCCAAATATTCCTGGGAAACAGTCCTTAAATGCCCCTTAAATACAGTTTATGTTCTTATACAGCTTGTGAAATTTACTTTTTTTGTCCACCAAAGGGTGGCTGGTAGGGGTGGGAGAGAAAACCTATACAGCACAGTGGTGCACGTTTAAATCAAATGTATAGACTTATTTTGGATTTTTTAACAAGGAAGGAACGAATGAGGTGGATATGACATACGGGATTTGGTTGGAGTGTCATGTAAAAATAATAAAACTCACCTCACACGCCACCATCCAGAGATAGTGTTAGCCTTAAGCAAGGATGGCAAAGCTGATGTTAAATCAGGTCTTCTATGGGCATTTACTGCAGGCAATATATAAAAATATGTTATCGCAATGCTCAGCATATTGCAAAATCTTTTACCCTGTAAACCCTAAGGCCTCTAAATTGTCAATATTAGGGATGCATGATGCTGCGCTCGTGTATTCGTAGTCATTAAAATACTCCGATACCAAAAACCCGATACCACGCAGCGTGTACAGTAGTGTTTGTGACGAAGAAATACAGACAACAGAGCAAACAGAGAGCAGAATGGATATATCAGAGAAGGATGTATGAATGAATAAAGCATTTATATGTAGTAGATTAGACTAGACTAGATTAGTATGCCTATGAAGTAAATGTATCATTTAAAGGAACGGAATGGGGCACAATAATCGCTTTATATCAATTATCATATTTTCATAATCGTTGGAAGCCAAAATCGATACTGAAACTCAATTTTGATTACGGGTTTTATGAAACTCAATTTTGAATAATCGCACAGTTCTACAACAACTGCATATTTTTACTCATATAATTGAGGTGTTTTTTTCTTCCTCAAGTGTCTTTTTTTCCTTCTCAAGTCTCCATATTCTTCTTTTATCATACTATATGAGGCATAAAAGCCTGATGTATTAAATATGATACTCAACAAAAAACACATGCAAACTAAAATATGAAATAATAGTCAGAATCAATTTATTTATTTATGTCAGACTCAGGCTTTAAATCACGATACTATCGTATATCACCACTATTGACTGGTGATGAATGCCCAATTTTACCAGCAACTAAATATAATGGGCAAAATAATTTTGACACCCTGTTAGGCTTGTTTAGTCTGTGTTACCTCTGTTATATGATTTTTGTCAGTACACCGATTACATTACTTGCCTACCGCAGCACTGCCCCTACTGTCATATTGCTTTTCATAGAGATAAAAACCATTTAGTTAAGTTGGACAACGGACGCTACAATTATAAAACTAAAAGCAACTGCTCTGTTATCTGCCACTAAATTAAAAGTTCCAACATTTGGTTGGCGGTGGATGTTAATTTCACACCCTGTTCATATACAGTAGGTTATCCAGGGTTGGTAAAAGGACCATGGGACCCTGGAGCACAACCGCCATTCCCCCCAACTTGTTTCATTCATATGTGATTGTGAAGCAACCATGTAAGTTTATCAAGGTGTGGTTGAGGCCCCTGGGCATTTGCGGTCTTGGAGAATGTGCTCCTAATGCGTGGTCTGAAATCCTGAGTTTATCTTCAAAAGTTCGACATGAGGCGGTTGAGTAAATTAGAGAAGAATGGCATTGTTCTGCTCCTCTCGAGTGGCTCATCTCCATATGATGCTGGTGAAATGGTGAAAACTTTGCCTTGGAGCAGTGATGTCATGTGAGAAGGGCTCCGACAACAGTAGCCCGTGTCTTCATTGTTTTTTGTCACGTGAGAGACGGATAGAGCTCAGGAGAAAGGAAAACAACTGCATCTTACCGTGAAGTTGGATGAAATATCACTCCAAAGTGGGTTTAGCTAGTTGAGGTGGGATGTCAAACCAGGCATATTGTTCATATTCTTTTTCATAGAGCTGCAATGTATATGCGTGGAAGAAGTGGCAGGATGTTTTTTTTTTGTTCTCTCCTGTCAGCTCAGTTCACATGGGTGGCCTTTTCCCCTCCACCATCACTGATCTCGCGGAGAAAGTCAAACCGACACAGACCGTTCAGATTTAACTGTTCAGCTCGGAATGTTTGCTTAGTTCATCTTGGATGAGGAGAGATTTACCAGTGTTTATATAGTTTGTCTTTAGTACTGCTGGAAACCCACCTGGTGAATGAATAGCTGTTAATGGAATGTTGCTAAGGAAACAAGTGGTTTGGAAAGTCTTTTGAAAAGTTTATATATGCAGAATTCGATTTTTGAATGAGCTGTCCATTTTAGCTTATATAGGTCATGAAAGGCTTTTTAGATGGGAAGTGAAACTCTGACTGCCATGTAGTGTTGTCATGATTCTGGAATTTCTAACCTCAATACAATACCTGGAAAAATATTGGTATTGGATACCATATTCAATACCACAGGGACAAATTGCCACAACATTATGGACCAGTATCCAAGTTCATTTACTTGTGACCATAGCCAAGTCAAAGTATTTTCTAACTCTGCTGTCTGAGATTCCTCAGGTTCCGAGTGGGAATAATAATAATAATAATATTAACATTTTAAGTCAGAAGTATATTGCTACCGTAATACAACTGTACTGTAAATACATATTTCACAAGTATTAATTGTTTTAGTTTAGTACAATATATAATACAATGTCTTAATTTCTTCACTTCCAAGAGTTAAACCCTTGAACTTTTATTTTGTCAGGAAGACCTTGAGTTGCTGACAGCAGGATTACAAATTCTTCTCATTATATATTTAGAGAAATGCTGTAATCATCAGTCCACAAAAATGTTGGAGAGTATGAGCTGCAAAATGAGTATTGAAACCGTTTCAAATATTCAGAATCTATAGCCTGATAAAATCGATATTTTTGATGACACTAAAGTAATCTGAATTTTTTTTTTGCACATGGATACCTAGTTTGCCTGCTGCTTAAATGGGTTAGGTCACCCAAAAATTCTATATGAACTCCCCCCCCCCCCCCCCCCCCCCCCAAATACTGTGGAAGTCAATGGAGCCCATCAACTACCATACTGTGTTAAGCCGAAGACAGAAATTCATACAGGTTTGGAACAAATTGAGGGTTAAATGATGACACAATTTTTGGGTGAGCTAGACCTTTAATGTCTTAATCAATAGAGTCTGAGGCTGAAGCTAATGAATGGTTTTCACCATGGTCTTTATAAGAAATTCATCTTGTGTGTTTGATGTTAATCCCTTCCCATTGTGCACTCTGATGATCAGCACAAAAACCCCCTAGTGAATAGACATTCATAACTGGTGTGAATGAACAGTGATGAAGAACCTGTCTCATCTTGTCTCACTCTCATCTGCACTGTAGTTTAGATGGTCCATCTTAATAGGGTCAGCCGTCTATAAATAAATAACCTGGAAAACTCCCCTCTCTTTTGCAAACTCGGTACAAGCTGTTCTATTGATTATGTGCTATTGAGGTCTGCTGTGGACGATTTGGCACAGCTGACCATCCTCTTAATATTGTTTCTGGAATGATTCTGATAAAGTCTAGAAATAATCAGAATTTGAATGCTGTTTGTTTGTGGCACATTGTTAAGAGGTTACAGAAACACATGGCCTCTTATGTATGCGGCTGTGCACACATTGGTTCACGCATCATGTGCTTGTGTGTGTGCTGCCTCATGCTGATGTTTCAGCAGACAGCTGACTGCATGCCCACATCTGTGTAAAGGCACTGGCATGCTAACTCAATAAGGGGAGGAGAGCGGTACCCAACTGTGTCTGGCCGGCAGACAGCCCTTGTTACGGTCCGAATGCTGTTTGTAGTAAGGATTCACGATATATCGGCCACCATATCGGTATCTGCCGATGTGTATTTATTTTTAATTAATGTTATCTTAGGGGCTGATATCTTAGGGGCTGTTTACACGACACCGTTTTGAACTAAAAACGTAAAACTTTTTATGTGTTTTGGCCGTTGATGTACACGACAACGGCGTTTTAGGTGCCTGAAAACGCAAACTTTTGAAAACGTGTTTCAAAGTGCAAGTCTCCGTGTAAACAACAAAAACGAGAATCTCTGAAGACGATGACGTCATGCGTATTACGTATTTACTATAGTGTTTCATCGCGCATCAAACTCAAAGGAAAAACTTTTCAGTTTTAAACATATCGTTGTCGTGTAAACGTACCCTTAAAGCTGATAAATAATGGATTATTTCCTTCAGCTGAGACACGTCAGATGCACACTGTTCGCCATGATGGTTTTGAATTACTTGAAATATAAATAGAATTTTTTATTGTTATTATTTTTTGGTAAGGAAAGGAGTGGAAAATTAATTTTAAAACTTACACTGGTTCAAACAAGGCTACTGTACTTTTTTTTTTTTTTTTTTGAAGTGCTTGGGACATTGCTTTTAATGGTGAGACTTTTGTTTTTGCTGCTTTAGTCTGGTTCACTTATAGTTCTGGTATACAAATACCATAGGAAAATAATATAGTAAAAAAAAAAAAGGAAATGATTTTTGTGAATTTTATTATTACATATGAGTAGATTATATAATAATAACAATAATTATTATTGTTATTATATAGTAATACTTAATATTATTATTAAATACAACAATTAGTAAATACAATGCATACAATCGTATAAGTCATTTTTATGTAAATGCAATATAAGTCACCTTTTTATTACTGCTATTACCAAAATTTTAAAATGTGTATTTTTAAATGAAACTAATCATAATTATTGGGAAGAGGCAATTTACAAAGCTAGCTAATGGTATCTATTTAAAAGAAATTGTCTCAATTATGTATGCCCAAAACATATTTAAAAAATCAAGAGCAACAATTTTAACAAATTGTTAGGGTTATGAATATTGTTCATCTTTAAATCAGGCCTTGAGAACAGGCTTAACAAACTTAGGATTTGCCTCGGAGCAGTGATGTCATGTGAACTGGGCTGAGCGAACAGTAGCTTGTGTCTTCATTGTTTTGCGTAGCGTGAGACAGAGAGAGAGCTCACAAGAGAGGAAGGCAACTGCATCATTATTGTGAACTTAAACCAAGGGAGATGAAATATCACTCCAAAGTGGGTTTGTTGGGGGTTGAGGGCTAGTTTTTGTATCTGATATGCATGGCATGACCAATAAAACTAATCTCCACTATCAGAAAATAAACAATGATTTAGAGCTGATAAGCATAAAAATTCTCTCATGCATAGTTCAAGTCGTGTGCTTCTGACTGGATTTAGCCCTGTATGTGTTAGTCAGTGTGTCAGGATGTTTGCTGTCTCTTGTCACTTTCCGTCCACCATCACTGCTCTCTCTCAAACTCATTTTTTCCCTCATTTCTTCTGAGTCACAAGCCTGGAGAGAGAACTGCAGAGAGAATAGTCCTGTGTTCCTCCACTGTTTCAGGACGTCTGCAGGAACTCGATGTTCTCCACTGCTTAAGCATAAGGGTACAGTACAACTTGCACTCCTGCAGGAAAAAAAGGTGTGTGTGTGGCAAGTAAGTAGAGAAAAATATCCATGTCATATGTGGATCTGTTGTCTGGGTGAAACAATTAGCAAAACTGTTACATTCAGCTTTAGGGCTGTTAGATACTGACGTGTGCCAAACAACCTCTCTATTATTTAATAAATGATGAGCCACTCGATAAGCTGTCGCTGTATCTTGGATTTATTTACAACATCCTCCTCTTCCTGACTTCCCCTTTTTGGTGACCTTATGTTATGTAAAAGCTCTGCCTCTCCCAGATGTGTAACTGAGGTGGATGTCTGATGCTTTGTTGATGTTGACCACACCTGAAAATGATGGAATAAAAGGACGTCGATGGAAGACTGTTTATAACAGTTATAAATATAAATATAAATATATATAAATATATATAAGAGTTGTTATACTGAGGAGGGCAGGACTTATGATGTTATGTGAGAGTGACAAAGAATCATGGACCAAGGCTGGAAAATTTATTTTTTTAAGTTGATCTGTATTGGTTGACTTTGACTATACTGATCTATATCGAATTTTATTTAGTTATAAATATGAAATAATATTATAATATAAATTATTAAATAAAAACCTCTTTGTATTGTTACAATGTCGGTAGTATATGTAAATGAAGCTAATGAACAATGTTTACTCATTCTCCATGTTACCTGGGCCAAGAAATTTACATTTATTAAAGCTTTTGGCTTTCGTGAAAACTACAGATTATACTTTCGCATTTTTGTACCCCTGCACACGGACAGCTAGATCGACAGAGGGTTATTAACAGAACAGTTATTGTAAGGGTAGGTTGATCACTGAAAATTGTATTGACCAATGTATATTCTTCAAACAGCGTTGTGGTAAAAATGGAATACTATAGCAACTGCTTTCTTACCTGTACACGACAGTGTTTCACTTCAGGCAGAACTGACAGAACGGCAGTTCCATTTGGCCTAAAACACTGTGTTTGTGGTCATCCAGTTTGAAATGTTGTTTATAAACATGGAGGTTTTTCAGATTTTCTGTTGCGGCGTTCTCTCCATGATTACGATTCTTTGTAGCATTTAGCCACTGCCTACAACTCACTGGATCCTAAACTGGAAACCAAAAGTAACTCACTCCCCCTGAACTTTTACTCTTTAAATTCTTGCACCCAGGAACGATACAAGTCGACACCATTATGATTGAAAGTTTTCTAAGGAGTATTTCCTACTAAAGCAAGGCAGTATTTGACTCTGGTAAGCAAATCCATAGTAGACTGGTGGGAGTGGCCTTGGACGGCAACATGCCCAGTGCATTATGGGTGGTGAAGTTTTCCTACCCATTTTGTGAAAGGGAAGACAACAGCCTTTTTTCTGTTTTTTTATTTAATTTAATTTAATTTTAATTTTTTTTATTCTTTTTTTTTCTTTGCTTTTCTAGTTTCTACTGTGTAGGAAACCAAGTTTTATTGAAAGTGGTAAAGTACCCCTTTAATCTGTCAAAACAGTAATACGTTTATAACACTGTTAAATGTAATCTGGCTAATCTTAAACTGAATAGTAAAATACAAAATAGTATAACATTTTTATATTGACCATTTATTGGTAATAATTATCATCTGTATTAGCCAGAATTGTAATATACTGTAGATTGATCCATATTTATAACATTATGAACCACGTTGATATAAAAATTACTCCTAGCTAGATATGAGAATTCTCTCATACTGCCCACTCCTAGCATTTGAAGTGTTAAACAGCTAAAAACAAGTCTGCTAGTAATGAATGAATCCTTGACTGTTACACACAGTTTAGGGTCCTTTCTGTGTTTGCAATCCTATCCAGGCTAGGCTTGAATCATGTAGCTTAGCTCTTGTGTAGTGTATTACATAGAAGATTAGATTACATAAGAGCAGGACACTTATAACATTTGTTTTCCTCATGACAAGGATTAACGTCTGGAACACAGCATGTTTTAGCAGGTATGAACTACAGCAAATCCACGCCTGGAAAATGTCAATATTGATATAGAGATGAGCAGCTCTGATGAGTCTTGGTTTGTACATCAGCGCTGTAAGTGGTGAAATGTTTAGGAGACATGATGGCGAAGCCTCATCTGTTTGACATAACACTCTTACATAACAATAATTATGTTGGTTTTTATCTCTTTTCGCTGATAAGGCGTTTCGTATGGCCCCCTTTAGAGAATCAATTCTCTATCGCATGTTAGAGTTTTGTTTAAGTTTATTGACAAAGGGTTGAGAGTAAATCTGTATCTAGATCATCTTAATTCTTCCTTATTTGAACTTCTTTATCAGACCTTCTTGTTGTTCTGAGATGTTTGCCAAACTTTTGCATTGGCAAAATAGTTGGTTTTACCACTCTTTCAGTAATTGCATAATATCATTTGCTCTGCATGAGCTGTTCTTGCAGCTCAATTGTATTAGGTAGGTTTAATCAATTGCTTGTTGGCTGTTGGGTCATGACAGTCTCCCGATGTGAACCCAGCTTCAGGGATTCCCAGGCTGATTTTTAGTTGACTCACGAGTACATCCGCTTCTGTTGCATGAACCTTATATTGAACTTGTACAAAACACTAGCCCAGTCAATCAACTCCTTGATGGCTCATGTGATAACAGAGGGCCTCTTTGTGTCCACAGAAACAGTCAGGCACACGGTGGGTAACAGCATGGGTTCATATTTATCTGGAAATTTGATTCACTGAAAGGTGTTCATTTTCACTGACCATGAGGCTCAAATTAAAAATTGTTGCTATTTTTAGAAACGTTGTATATAATTTGTCAGAATATGGTTTAATATGAATGAATGAATATTTGTAAATAATTAAATGTCCTTAACACTAATAATATTAACAGTATAACTTTTTATATAATGTCAGAGTATCTTTAAATGAAGTAATAAATAAATATCAAATACATTAATATTTGAACAATTATTATAATTTTTATATTTCTTCATTAGACAAATTTACAACAAAAAATTAATTGCAAAGCATAAATAACTGATAAGGGATAATACATATTGTTGCTATTTAATTTTTTTTTATAAAGCGTCAAGATGAAAATATTCTTATTGTTTTAGATAGGCCTACAATTAATTTATGAATAATTGACATTCATTAGCATAAATAATTGTATATAGTTAATTATATATAAAATAATTAGCAAAAAAGTAAAATTGTTGCTTTTTATAATAATTTTTTTTTATATTTAAATACAATTAATTTATTAATAATAATTCATCAATTGATATTCATTAGCATAAATCCTATAATGTATCTTGACAAGACAGATTTACAACAGATGACTAAATGCAGCACTAGCCTGCATTGTCAAGCCGTATTTGAGCCAAGTATCCAGCGTTTGTCACATCTGAACATCTGAATCCCCCCCCCCCCCTGCCTTTTATCAGTGGTCATGATATGGTTTGTAAAATAAAGTTTTATGTCATAGCACGTGTTGCTTCTGATGTCATGACTTTATGGTTATTTATTCAGTAATGCTTGATGAATGTGACTGTGTGTGTTACAGATCATTGAGTCTCTGGGTATAATGATCTACAAGGCTTTGGATTACGGGCTGAAGGAGCATGAGGAGCGAGAACTCAGCCCTCCTCTGGAGCAGCTCATCGACCTCATGACCAACATGGCAGACACAGAAACAGAAACAGACTGTCCTGATGAGGGATACGAGGCAACGGAAGAAGAGGATGAGGGAGAGGAAGAACCTTCAGAAGTCTCCAACATTCGTGGCTACCGTGACATCATTTCTGTAAGTATTGATACATCGGGTTATACGGGTTATAATCAAAATTTGATCATAATTTTATTAACTCTTTCCCTGCCATTGACGGGGCACACCGTCTCCACGACTTCATCTAAACATTTTCATTTTCCTCCCCAGTGAGTTTTCGGTAAAAAGGCAGTCCATACACTATTGGCGCCATTTCTTCTTGCCGGTCGTCCGCCATGTTTGTTTACTTTAAAGTCACGTTTGATGCGAGAGATTTTGCGAGATATCCTGTGTTCAGAGGTGGGACTCTGGTTGTTTGTGAATGGAATCTGCAAGTGTGTGTTGTGCTTTCCTGGTCACATTGATGCACTCCACACACTAGAGGAACAAAATGGTTAAATCTGATTTCTTATCGTCATGTTTGTGGTCTCTCACATCTGAAAAATCTTTTAGTGTCATCCCCAGCTTAAGCAGCATATAAATCCAAACTGCCTAATGTTACAGAATAAAAGTCAGTCAGTACCATGAAAAGGTACTGACTGTGAAGCATTGGAGGCGTTGATGGACTCGATCTACCCCATCTATGTTTCGATCATCATTTTGAATCTGAATCCGATCTGGGCGAAGCATTTGACAAAAATGCTATTTTCTCAGCTTTTTGTTCAAAATGTTTTTATGAAACTCACCCACATTCAAGTGCTGATGCAAGAATACACGAGGCTAGAGTAAAATGTCGTCTGTCGTTTGAGTAAAATGTTTTGTCGTTGACAAATATTTTATAAATCAAAAATTATAGCGCTGACTGACGAGAAAAAAAAAAAACACTGGCAGGGAAAGAGTTAAAATCTTATTGAAATATAGTTTTTTTTTTATTAAATATAATGTATACAATATAATCCATATAGAATTTTTCTACATTTTTACATAAATAAAAAAAGTCCAGTTTTCCCCCTTTGTGGGTCTTGGAAAGCAAGATCTTGGATTGATCTATTCTCTCTTAAGATCTGTGAATGTTATTTACTGAGAGATACTCTCTCCGCTGGTATTCATTATGCTGCTCCCTCAGGCCCACTCCAGTAACACATTACCCTGAGACTCCATAAAGGCCTTTAGACACTTATCAGCAGTTATTTTAAATTACAGTCATATTTATCAATACGCTAATGTAGAAAATCTTTACGAGCTGTGTAAAGAAAGAATACGACCAGACTGTGTGCGCACAGATACTAGCTTTAGCATGAGTAATAAGCAGTACCTTTAACTTGCTCGCCATGAAAATACCCATGGAAAGATAAACCACATGCATCAAACAACAACATGCATCTGGTAATGGTCAGTGTGGGTCACAGTACGTTCGGCATTATTCTGCAGGACCTTTTCAGGACAAGTTAGATAATCTCTGTCCTTTCATGCCTTCCTTTCTGTCTCTGAGCACAGGGTAGACATTAGATTTCTTCAAGCTGACTGACATACTCTGCCTGGTGAAACCTTTTAAATTCTTTAATTAGAGAAAGGTTTACAAAAAAGATAAAGATAGTGTACTACCGTTGAGACGTGCCTCTTTTATTATATCGGGCCATTCGCTTGGAATGGGAAAGTAAAAGGACTTTGTGGAGCATTCGTTTAACATCCTCTGCCTTCACCGCTTATTTCACTTCATATCTTCCTCCTGTCAAGTCTAGCAGGTTTCCCCCCCTAAGTTGTATTCACTTTCCCTTGGCGTAGTCAGTATTCTCGTCTAGCGTGATTCCTCAGCAAGACACGTCATGGAGATAGTGAATCTACGCTGTGTAAGACATTCCTGAAGAGGGCAGAGCTCAAGGAAGGTGTGGGGAAAAATGTCATTAAGCCGGTTGGAGGTGTCTTTGGTCGGAGTAATTGCGTGTCATGCTCAAACTATTATACCTGGGACACTGAACTTTAAACGGGCCTGTGTTTTTCAGCTGCTAGGCATGCAAGCTTTGGGTTTAGCTCTCAGCTATGTGCCAAATCATAATGTGTAATGCAAGAATTTACTTATTAGACCGATGCAGAAGATGATTTTCTTAAAGTCTGTGAAAGATGCAAGGATTACCTTATCAGACAGAGATGGAGGAGACATGCATTGACCTTAAAATGCACTTCTCTCCTCTAAAACCCTGTGAACTGTTTTAGGAAAGAGACTTCTTGACAAACAGAGCAATTAGTAAAGATTTGTAGTCGTAATGTAACCAATTTGCTTGCGAATGGGGCAAAGCAGTGGAATGTTTGGGAGCATTGTTGTGTGTAGTATATTTATAGCAACATTCAAATGGGAAATAATAAAAATTAAAAATTACATTCACCCGGTCATTGCTTGTTTGGTCTCAGTCTAAGGGACAACAATGTCTCAACATCTGGTCATATGATGGTTGCCCAAACAAATGGTACTCTAGGCTAGCGCAGGGTTTCCTAAACTGGGGTTCATAAACCCCAACTCCACGGGGTTTGTGAGTAGAGATGCAAAACTAATAATGAATTAAATCCTAAAAATGTAACATTTAAATAAATAAATAATATAAATATAAATAAAACGTTTGAAATATTGCTAATAAAATAATAATAATAAAAAATGGAAATAACTTTTTTTCCAGAATTCCTGGTCTCATGCTGTGATTTTAGTCTCACTGTTTTCTCCTCTCCAGCTCTGCACGTCTCACCTCCCCAGCCCAACGGATGCTCCCAACCACTACCAGGCCGTATGTCGAGCCCTGTACGCAGAGACCAAGGAGCTACGCACCTTCTTGGAGAAGATCAAGTGTGCCAAAGAGGTAAAGACCCTCATTTGACTCTCATATTGACACTCATGTCTACAGTTATTTATGGCACAACTGTCAATAGTGGGTTAATAAAAAAAAAAAAAACACACACACACACACACACACATATTATCAGGGTTGTGTTCTCAGTTCTGTGTCTTTTATGCCAAAAAAAAACAAACAAATGAAACGGTCAGCGTCTTACAACAATATTGGTATGATTGGGTGAAAATCAAAACAGATGTATATTTACATTGCTAAAAGCCTCATGAGGCTGTTGTGTTTATCAAACAGAATAGAGTGAGTGGGCTGACAGCACAAGTGACTCATAAACAGGCTGTGGACTGTGAAGGTGGATTGAAACCAACAATGCTTTAGTGCATTATTACCTAACGCATTGCCATACGCTTGTTTAATCAGGTTTTAATACTGTAAATCTTGTACCAGTGTTTTCCTAAAGGGCTTTCAGTATTCTCAGACATTTACATATACAGTAGATTATCTACACAGATCTGGTATTTCTGTTCAATATTTAATAAAATTCTTCTATAATCCACTACAGTAAAGATGACAAAATTTAGAGAGAGATATTTTCTAAAATATTGGATATGTAATTATTTTGGTATTTACTAAATTTTTTTAACCATTTAGTGATTATTATAAATATGTTCTTATTTACCTTTTACCTTTACATTTTTGATTTTACGTGCCTCGTCATTATTATATTATTATATCTCAAATATTTTCAGAGCCACTTTTAAAAATAAAGCAAGACTTTAGTATGGCAAGCTCTTTAGCATTGCTTTGTAAGTTAAGCCAATTATTATTGATATAACTGTCAACAAAGTGTTCCAGTGATTTATTAAGAAAACATTATTATGAAGTGTTATACTTCTATGACATGGTTTTATTTAGATGCTATTAACTCTTAAAAACAATATTTGCATGTACTGTAGCATGGCCCTCATACCATTCATTGGCTAAATGAAAGAGGGACTAAATGTTACATTCAAGTCATGCAGAAACTTTTGAAGAGATTCGCTCTAATCTTTTCATGGATAACAGTTATGAACTTCTTTACCTGTCAATACTTGACATTTCATTAATAAACATACATACACATATGTATCCATACATACATGCATGCATCCATACATTCACCAATACATACACCCATAGATACATACACATTGTTTATGCATCCATACATACATACATGCATGCAATATGGACAAAAGTTTTGGGACACCTGACCATTGCACCAACAGGGACTGTGATAAAATCACATTCTAAATACATAGACATTATTATGGAGTTGGTCCCCCCGTTGCAGCTATAACAGCTCTGGGAAGGCTTTCCACTTGGAGTGCTTCTGTGGGAAATTTTTCCCATTCATCCCATAGAGCATTTGTGAGATCAGGCATTGATGTTGGAGGAGAAGGACTGACCCGTAATCTCCATTCCAGTTCATCCCAAAGGCTGTGGGACATCTACACATATCTCACAGCCTGTGCTGCTGTCTGTCCCTATATTATCTTTATTTGTTCTACTTCAGTCATGGCTGTAAAGTTCTTTATTAAGTTTATGCATTTTTGTTCAATGTGGAGGTCTCTTATTGATTTAAATCTGTGACCGTGAAGGAGGAAGTGCATCTCTGTCTCAATCTCCCCTGTCCTACAGTGAGCACACACTCTTTGCTCTCTGCATAACCAGCTCTTTCTGAGTCTGCCAGCCTCATTGACTAGACTGTGCTCACTGAAGCCTGTACATGGTCAGGATCAGTCTCTGCTTTGTCTCTGACACACTGAAACATTCTTTCAATTCATAATATGATTTTAGAGTTCAATTGAATTGTAATTGTGTTTTAGCTTCTTGATCCCAGAAGCTCCCAGATTATATAAAAAAAAAAAATATATATATATATACTCTACCCATTACTACACACATACTTATATAATGGTGTGCATTTCATTTTATTACTAAGGTTCGTAAGAAGCAGTTTTAAGGGGATAGCTGTTTGATCTCCCTAGTCAGACAGGCATGTTTAGCCCATTTTTGTGTAATGTGTTGTTTGTTTAAACTGTCACATGCAATCAAATGGCATGTAAACGTGTAACATGAGCCTTATCCATCTGAATGTGTTCTTTCTCTCAAAGGCATTAGTTTGCATTAACCTGCTTGCTATAGCTCCTAATCCTCTAGCACCAAGTGGCACTGGGTGGAGGTCACATGTTGGTGGGTCGTGGCCTCGTGGGTGAAACAGGAGCAGTTATCATGGGTCTAGAGCAGGGCTGCTCAATCCTAAACCCGAATTTAGTCCTATCTCTAGTCAAACACGTCTTAAACCGCTAATCCAGGACCAATTTCACATGCTATCTGTCCTAAATAGTATGCAAGATTAGAATGAGTGCATCATTGAACGTTTAGTTTAGTGTGGTTCCTGTATGGTTTATTGTTTCTAGTGGATTTTCAAAGCGACTATTCCCACAACCTTTGCAGAAAGAGTTTGTGGTGATTTTCCTGTTGTCAAAAATGTCAGTTTTTCAATGTATGAACCTAAAAGTAAAGTAGTAATGAATTAAGCTAAATGTCATGTTAACACTTACACTGAAGAAATTTGGCGTGGAAACAATTTTCACTTGGAAGTTGAAAGTAAATTTCACAAATCATTACAAAGAAAAGTAACGCATTGAATAAAACATGACATTTTAAAGTAGAAAGAATGAAATAGTATTTTCTTGTAAAATGTACTCCAGTAATCTTTATTTATTAACTACAAAAAACAAGCCAATTTATAGTGTGCAACAGCTTATAAAGATTGAATTTTTATGACGGTCGTCTTTTTGCATGTTTAACATTTGCTAGTGAAAAATTCATGCACACACCTACTCAATCTTAATAGTTCTAATTTTCACATGTTAAATAATAGTGAAGTCATCAAAAAAGTGTGAAATAACATTGACAAATTGCACATTGATTGTGAGTAATAGAAGTATGAGAATTTCTTTGCAGCCCAGATCAATTGCTCAGTTGAATATTACTGGGAGGTGTGTTAGTTAGATGAAGTTTTGAATTGAATACTGCACCATTTTTAGAAGCTGGATTGAATGAGCACCCCTGCTTTAGAGGAGAAGATGAGTGAAGAGAGCGAGTGGAAAGGGGCAGAAAAAGGCAGAATCTTCTGTGTGGTTCTTTTGATCTTAGCTAGATTGACAGAGATAGTCTCGCTCTGATGATTCAGAGTTTTTTTTTCTCTGTGTCTGTTTCTTTTTCTTTCTTATGCATCAATGAATTCCTCCTTTTTAGATTGTGTTTTGTGATGCAGCACAGTTGTGTTTGATTTAAGAGATCAGACTCTGGGTAAAGCCCAGAGGGGACACACACTTCTACTTTGAGGAGGGGGAAAGACTGCAAAATCACCAAAGGAATTTAATAAGCAATCCAGGCGGCAGCAAAAGAATGATTTATTGTTCTGACCATAAGCCTGGTTTATATAATTTGAAGGCTATGCCAGAAAAAAAAATCCTAATTTAATCGTACACATTTTCATTTGTCCTGTGATGGTAAATCTCATTTATTTTGTCTTGAATGTCAAACCACTCAAACTCAAAACAAACAGGTTGAGAGCATATTCTGAGCTAAAGTCTACTAAACACGTTTTTATAGTTTGTCGATTGGTTGCAGGTGGCACAGCCATTACCACCATCATGGATGCTGTTGTCCCAACTTCAACCCTGTGTGGAAATGACCTTTTGCCAGTGTAGTGTAGACTAGTTAAAGTAGTTAAAGACTAGATTAGCTGCGTATTGATCATGCTACAATATTGATGAATTAATATTGTCCTACTTACTTGGAATGTCTGTCACATGAGAACAAATCGATTTACAAACAAGCCAGACCCACAATGGTTAAAGCGACATTGACTTTTTCTTATTTTAACACCAGACTGAGGACAATCTAGGCCATCTGTTACACCAATTCTGAATACATTTGATTGAATATTTCCAGGGATTTCCAGTACATTGTGCATATATACAATATGCAGTGTTGTGTGTGTGTGTATATATATACAATATCTCACAAAAGTGAGTTCACCCTTCACATTTCAGCAAACATTTTAGTATATCTTCTCAAGGGACAATACTATAGAAATTAAACTTGGATATATTTTAGAGTGGTCAATGTGCTGCTTGTATAGCAGTATATATTTACTGTCTTCTGAAAATAACTCAACACACAGCCATTATTATCAAAATAGTTGGCAACAAAAGTGAGTACACCCTAAGTGAACATGTTAAAACTGTGTCCAAAGTGTCAATATTTTGTGTTAGCACTGAACACAATTGTTATCTAGCACTGCCTTAATCCTCCTAGGCATGGAGTTCACCAGAGCTGCACAGGTTGTTGCTGGGATCCTCTTACACTCCATAATGACATCACGGAGCTGTTGGATGATAGACACATGGCACTTCTCCACCTTCCGCTTGAGGACGCCCCACAGGTGCTCAATAGGGTTCAGGAGACATACTTGGCCACTCCATATCCTTCAGCTTCCTCAGCAAGGCAGTTGTCATCTTGGCTGTGTGTTTGGGGTCGTTATCATGCCATTCGGCCCAGTTTCTAAAGGCAGGGCATCATGTTCTGCTTAAGAATGCCACAGTACATGTTGGAATCCATGTTTCCCTCAATGAAGCACAGCTCCCCAGTACCAGCAGCACTCATGCAGCCCCAGACCATGATACTACCACCACCATGCTTGACTGTAGGCAAGACACAATTTTCTTGGTACTCCTCACCAGGGCGTCGTCACGCATGCTGGACACCATCTGAGCCAAACAAGTTTATCTTAGTCTCATCAGACCACAGGGCAAGGTTCCAGTAATTCATGGTCTTGGACAGGTTGCTTTCAGAAAACCTTCAGCCAGCTTCAGAAGAGGCTTCTTTCTGGGACGACGGCCATGCAGACCGACTTGTTGCAGTGTGCGGTGTATGGTCTGAGGACTGACAAGCTGACCTTCAGCTTCTGCGACCTCTAAAGCAATGCTGGCAGCACTCATTCATCTGTTTTTTTAAGCCAGCTTCTGCACCTGACGCACAGCACGAGGACTCAGCTTATCTGATTGACCCTTGCGAGACCTGTTCCAATTGGAACCAGTCTTGGAAAACCTCTGTATGATCATGGCCACTGTACTGTCTCTCAGTTTCAGGGTGTTACCAATCTTCTTATAGCCTAGGCCATCTTTGTGGAGAGCAACAATTCTACTTCTCAAATCCTTAGAGAGTTCTTTGCCATGAGGTGACATGTTGAACATCCAGTGGTCAGTATGAGAGAATTGTACAAATTTTAACTTTCTTAATACACAAATTTGTATGGTCCTGTCAAGCAGACAAAAACATGAACATGATGAATAGGACATGTTGCTTTGTATGGTTAAACGACGTACAGCTATTATCACTTATGGTGTACTCAGCCATTATTGTCAAAATAGCTGGCAACAAAAGAATGTTGAGTTATTTTCAGAGGACAGTAAATATATACTGCTATACGAGCAGCACATTGACTACTCAATACTATAGAAATGAAACTTGGATACATATGTGTATGTATGTTTATTAATGAAATACATTTCTACATAGGAAAATGTTTTTATAAATCAAATAGTATATATTTTATATATAGTTTTTTCAGTTTTGAGAATTATTTATATATATATATATATATATATATATATATGTCTATGGACCCCTTGCAGGATCTTCACAGCCCTCTTCTGAAACCTTTGGAATATGTCTTAAAATCTTTTTCTGTCTTTTTTTTCTCTCAGAATTTGCGAAAGATGGAAGGAGAAACACTGGAGCCCGTCAAAGACCTGAATGAGTTGCAAAATGCTGACTGGGTAAGAGCAATACCACAAGCCAAAATAATGGTGCTGAATGCATTTAGACTGGGCTCTGTTAAGAGTGCACTTTGGTTCACATGTGTTTTTCCACAGGCACGGTTTTGGGTGCAGGTAATGAGGGACCTAAGACATGGTGTGAAGCTGAAGAAGGTCCAGGAGCGTCTATATAACCCTCTACCCTTCGAGTACCAGCTCACGCCTTATGAGATGCTCATGGATGACATCCGCTCGCAACGCTACAAACTTCGCAAGGTCATGGTTAGTGTGGACATGTATAGATAAATATGAATTGATGAATCCAGAATTGGGTTGCATGACTGAATACTGACTGTTTTCAGAGCATATCTTGTGATTTCAGCATCCTTTTAAACTTTATTTCTCCATGAACAAACATGAGTCACTTTTTCTTTTGTACCAACATTACAGTCACACAGTTCAATTCACTTTTATTGCTGTTTGTTACAGAGATCATAAACCAAAACAATGTTTACTTTGCTTATCAGAATTCAAGCAGGCTTATTTCTGAAGCCGCGGGGTAAAAAAAAAGTTTTATAGGGTTGACCTGGATCAAGTGAATGACACTGAAAACAGTATATCAAGATGGCTGGAGGTTATTGTGTAGAAATAGACATATAAGGTTGCAAACCTTTCAGAGACCTGCCACATCAGAGTCAACACCTTGCATGATAGGCCAATTTGAACCTTGTGAGGTAATGGGTCAAATTTTTATTCAACAAGCCTCCAGTTATTAATGCAGAGACAATAGCACATAGCTGTCACTAATAATATTTTAACGCATTCTTCAGACAGGACACTTGTTTGAAACGTGTCCAGTACATTCTTTTCTGACTCATTGCAAATGACACAGATTTTGGGTTTTAGTTTACTGACAACATGTGCTTATTGTAAAGAGCCTGTCTGACCTTTGATCCCTGCTGTGCCTTCTTTTTACTGTAGGTCAATGGTGACATTCCTCCGAGGTTAAAGAAGAGTGCCCATGAGGTCATACTGGAGTTCATTCGATCCAGGCCTCCACTGAATCCTGTAAGCATGAAAGCATACAAAAATAGACTTACTTTTGGTCATTTGTGAGCTGGAGTATCTTTAAAATTAAATGAATCTATTCATACAAATTATACACCTATTACCACAAACCTTTCAACCATTGTTCCTTTGTGTTTGGATGTGCTTTAAGGCTTCTGCCCGTAAGCTTAAGCCTCATCCTCAAATACCTCCAAGTCTTCATGAACGTATCCTGGAAGAGATCAAGTCGGAGAGAAAGCTGAGGCCTGTCTCACCCGACATGCTCCGTAGAAGTCGACTCGGTTAGTGCACTTTCACGCACTTCTTCACATCATTTAAGCATATGACTAAAAACATAAGCTGGACTACATATACTTATAAAAAAACACTGCCATTTTTAATTCTGCCATTATATACACTACCAGTCAAACATCTGGGGACATCTACTCTTTCTTTCTTTACTTTTTTTTTTTTCTCCAATTTTACAATAATAATAAAGTTATCAGAACTATGAAATAACACAAAATTAGAACTATGGGATTTATATAGTGACCAAAAATTTTGCTTTTCCTTCACTAACTAGTCCAACTTGTCCATAAAAAAAAGAAAACATTACACATAATTGTTATAAACAACTGTTAATAATAATCATTAGATGATGATAATATATATATATATATATATATATATATATACACACACTCACCTAAAAGATTCTTAGGAACACCTGTTCAATTTCTCATTAATGCAATTATCTAATCAACCAATCACATGGCAGTTGCTTCAATGCATTTAGGGGTGTGGTCCTGGTCAAGACAATCTCCTGAACTCCAAACTGAATGTCAGAAAGGGAAAGAAAGGTGATTTAAGCAATTTTGAGCGTGGCATGGTTGTTGGTGCCAGATGGGCCGGTCTGAGTATTTCACAATCTGCTCAGTTACTGGGATTTTCACGCACAACCATTTCTAGGGTTTACAAAGAATGGTGTGAAAAGGGAAAAACATCCAGTATGCGGCAGTCCTGTGGGCGAAAATGCCTTGTTGATGCTAGAGGTCAGATGAGAATGGGCCGACTGATTCAAGCTGATAGAAGAGCAACTTTGACTGAAATAACCACTCGTTACAACCGAGGTATGCAGCAAAGCATTTGTGAAGCCACAACACGCATAACCTTGAAGCGGATGGGCTACAAAAGCAGAAGACCCCACCGGGTACCACTCATCTCCACTACAAATAGGAAAAAGAGGCTACAATTTGCAAGAGCTCACCAAAATTGGACAGTTGAAGACTGGAAAAATGTTGCCTGGTCTGGTGAGTCTCGATTCCTCTTGAGACATTCAGATGGTAGAGTCAGAATTTGGCGTAAACAGAATGAGAACATGGATCCATCATTCCTTGTTACCACTGTGGAGCAGTGGTGGAAAGAGTACTGAAAAAGCATACTCAAGTAAAAGTACTGTTACTTGTCAAAAAATGTAGTGAGAGTAGAGTAAAAGTACCGGTCCTAAAAACTACTCAAAGTAGGAGTAAAAAGTAGCCCTTTTAAAAGTACTCAAGAGTAGTGAGTAGTGAGTATTATGCTATGAATGTTAGTCCACCTTATACCCTGCAAATTGAAAATGTAGCTTACTCTTTTATCACAGATTCATAGAAAAAAAGAAACAGTATTTCAATATTTCTCCAACAGTTTTATTTTTGACTGCTAGCACTAAAAATACAGCGTTTCCCCTACCATTGTTTTGGACGACCCCCGCCCCCCCTAAAATGCTGACAAAATCCAGTCATAAAAAAGGAATTTATAACTCGGAATTTCACGGAATTTGTAAATTTTTTGAGGAAAAATAGAAAGCAGTTCAGTACACTTGAAATCAAATCACGATATAGTGTGAATATTAAACCACAAAGACAATTTAAATACGAATCCTGCATGTTCTGTGTGAATGAATGGTGCAGCCGACGCGCAGTGTCATTTACCACACACACACTGAAGCACGTGTGAGGTGTGACGCTTGCGCTGTTTTTTTGCCTATATGAAGACACAAATGCATGAACTTCCTCCAGGCTCAAGATCCACTCCGAAAGTCACTTCGTGAACAAAATAAATTGGCGCCAGGTGTCTCGAAGTCTGTTGATGCTGGTTTGATGCAAAGTTTTCCGCGCGCGATTTGATTTGACGGGAATCACGCATGGAGTCACACGATGACTTATTATAAAAATAAATATTAATATAAATATAGCAACGGCAGGTTCAGGGAAAATAGCGCAGTAAAAGTACCGATACAGCACTTAAAATGTACTCAAGTAAAAGTAAAAGTACACTGTTTTTAAACTACTTAAAAAAGTACAATTCCTAAAAAAAACTACTCAATTACAGTAACGAGAGTATTTGTAATTCGTTACTTTACACCACTGCTGTGCAGGCTGGTGGTGGTGGTGTAATGGGGTGGGGGATGTTTTCTTGGCACACTTTAGGCCCCTTAGTGCCAATTGGACATCGTTTAAATGCCACGGTCTACCTGAACATTGTTTCTGACCATGTCCATCCCTTTATGGCCACCATGTACCCATCCTCTGATGGCTACTTCCAGCAGGATAATGCACCATGTCACAAAGCTCGAATCATTTCAAATTGGTTTCTTGGATATGACAATGAGTTCACTGTACTAAAATGACCCCCACAGTCACCAGATCTCAACCCAATAGAGCATCTTTGGGATGTGGTGGAACGGGAGCTATGTGCCCTGGATGTGCATCCCACAAATCTCCATCAACTGCAAGATGCTATCCTATCAATATGGGCCAACATTTCTAAAGAATGCTTTCAGCACCTTGCTGAATCAATGCCACGTAGAATTAAGGCAGTTCTGAAGGCGAAAGGGGGTCAAACACAGTATTAGTATGGTGTTCCTAATAATCCTTCAGGTGAGTGTATATATATATATATATATATATATATATATATATATATATATATATATATATATATATATATATATATATATATATATATATAAATAATAATAATAGTTTATTATTATTATTTTATAATTTTTAAATAAAGATAAACAACTGTTAATAATAATCATTAGATGATGATAATATAATACTAATAATAATAATTTATTATTAATATATATATTTTTAAATAAAGATATTCAAATGCAGGCACAGTTTCTAAAGATTTAAGCATAATCAAAAGGTTTTTAAGATCACGGGAAATATTTTAATCAAGTGTGTCCACATTTTTGACTGCTAGTGTTCATCATTTATCAGTGCACCATTTCTCCATGTTTATCGTTCTGTACACAAATATTTTTCCAAATACCTTCTATTCATATTCTATATACATTTTTTATTTTACGTAGCATTGTATTTACATTAAAACCTTGCTTCATGCTGTTTACCTAAATATCAAGTATTTCAGTCATGTGGAGGGAGGTGAGTACTGTATGTGTCGATGTGATAGAGATTGACCTCAGGTCTTGACAGACAGCAGTACAGATGTGTGACAGTGTGTCATTCTCATGCATGGCTGCTCGTGTTATACTGAACCATTGCAGTTTTCAATTGCCTCTAACAGTGTCTGTAGTAAAGCCCTGTGTCTCTAACTCTTGTGCTGCCCATTTAATTTACAGCTGTAAATCTCTAATATTTCTCTCACCTTGGATTGATACTGTAGGTTTTTAAGTAGGTGGTAGGTTCTGTAGGTTCACCTTGTTACACAACATTAGATTGATGTAACATACTGTACATCAGCTCCATTGATGTTTACAAGGTTATAGAGAGGGTACGTAATCCTAATAGTGTATTTGCCCTGAGATTTGCTCTGTAGAATTCAATAGTTAAAGATTGTAAGGTTTTAAGTTGAATGTGTGCATATACATAAAGGCCTTTAGGCTCTTTGTGTGGATGATTGTACAGTTATACAAGCACAAATCTGCCAATCATTATATCAGACTGATCCATGTTGGATACATTTCTCAAGATTTAAGTCGCTTGCAGCAGACTTAATAAAGCTTAAAGTTTGCATGGATGGACGCATTTTCAGTTTGTGTGGTGAAAAGAGAATTGTTTTCTCCATCTGCCTAAAGAGACAAAGTTCAGAGTCTACAATCTATAAACCTTTAAAACTTAAAGGAGATTATCATAATAATATCTACTGTATGTTTTGTGAATATTTGGACTGTACTTCAGTATTTTCTCACATTTTAAATTTAAGATTAAATAGTGGTTGCCCGGTGCAAAATTGTGAGAAAAAAATCTTAAAACACACTTGATTCTTAAAATCGTTTTAAAAAGTTGATTGTATGCCACTGGTTGTGTGAATGTGCTATCCATTATATGTTGCCATCAGTCCTCAGTTTCGTAATGTGAATCATAGCTTTGTCAGTTTTACTTGTATAGTGGTTGTCTGGTATAAAATTGTAAAAAATAACATGGATTCTTTCTTGATCCTAAAAGAAATTACATGTTATTTGACTGCGCAGTTGTAGAATTGTGTTCCTGTTTATTAACAGATTTACAGAACAGCATCCTTTATATCTGACATTGAATGCATAACATTTAATGCCTTGTTTTAACCCATGGCTTTATTTATCTTCTCCTCCCTCTCTTTTCATCCATAACCTCTGCCTCTCTCTCACAGTAATGCGCCCACTTAGCATGTCTGTCAGTTTTGACTCATCAGGTAAAGAGTTCAATGTGGCTTTACCGCTGTTAGCTCACTGACCCTGCTTCTGTGGTTGTGCCTGACCTCCTTGGTCGCCCCTACCCTCATGTCACGCTCCTCTGCTGGTGGGGTCGTGGCATTGATCCTGATAGTCCTCAGAGGAGGAAGAGGACAAGGCAGTGCCTTCAGTCTAAAGGAAATCCTTCTTACATTTTCAAGATTGATAGAAGTCTGTTTAGACCAGGATCGCATTCTGGAAAGGCTGGAATACACTACACAGCTTTTGCCCCTATTTGCAGTCTGGACAAGTTGATAGTTGTTGACAAATGTCAGAGTCAGTTTGCAGATTTTGGTCAGTTGGAGTTTTTTTTTTTATGTTTTGAGACTATTTTAGAACACATTGTTTTCATTTGTCATGCATTTCCTAGCAATAAGGCACGTTTCTGTGCAAGTTTGTTGTGTTCGGAACGACTTGAAAGTCTGGTAGTGTGTGATCCTCAGTCATTTACACTGTAACGCGACAAAGCGACCATTGCACATCCATTTGTTTTTCTTGTCAGAAGTAGCGTGAGCGCTTGAAGTACTGCAGAAATTGGGGCATCAGTTTACTGTCGGTAATTTGTCGCGTCACACCGCATCCAGTGTAGACAGCATCACTGATTATAATGGGTTCTATGTGCTTTTGTCACGTCGTGTCACGTCGTGGTATGGTTCTTATAAGTGTGAATTAACTTAATGTAATGCAAGACAAATTTCAGACTTTGTCTTACAATAAAGTTATATATCATATAATATATCTGGTGTAGGCACGGTGTTAGTGTATGATGCACAGAGTTTCTCTAACCATTTACAGAGTTGTCAAGTATATGATGCCTCGTGTTTTAAAATCTGTTCAGATTTTAAAAAGTCATGTAGTGTATTCCAGTTTCAGGAATATCCGTTATTACATTTTTAGCTGACCAAGTAAGACACATTCAAACAAATAAAACCCAGATATAGAGAATAAATCTAGGTTTGTATAAGCTTTTCTTTAAGCAATGACTTACAGTATTTGCTTATCAGTCAAATCTATTAAATTATGGACTCTCTTCCATGTTTTTAGCCATCTTTAATACATTTGGTTATGGTTGTTTAAAGGGTTGGTTCACCCAAAAATGAAAACGAGAAACGAGACTTCAAGAGATTTCCACGAGATTTCAAGAGATTTCAGGCCTACAAGGAAGAAAAGGAATAGTCGAATAAAGTCGTTATTTTTGTTTGTTTTTTCGCACAAAAAGTATTCTCGTCGCTTGATAAACTTATAGTTGAGCCACTGTTGCGACATGGAATATTTAAACATTTTTTTTAATGACTCTCTGGGCCGTCAAGTTTCGTTCCCTTAGGGAGCCTATGGAGGAGTGATAAACCTCTCAGATTTAATCATAAATATCTTCATTTGTGTTCCGAAGACGAACGAAGGTCTTACGGGGTTGGTACAGCATGGGGGTGAGTAATTAATGACTTAATTTTCATTTTTGGGTGAACTAACCCTTTAAGATTGACTTGGATATTCATTGCTGTGGCCTGTGAATAGAGAGTAACTCTCATGTCCTGGTTCTTATTGTAATTCTTAATAACCAGATGATATTCTTATCTATGAATAGACTTTGGTTATACAAATATATACCATATTTAATTTGACGCCAATGAAAATGAGGCATACATGGGTATATATATATATATATCATTTAATTATTAATTTATGGTGGTATCATGTTTTTTCTCCATCCACAAATGTTATGAACAAGGAGATTCTCCCTAGAAAGTAACAACCAAATAAATTTTAAGCAAAAACAACGGAATAAAATGATTTGTTAAATGATTTAAAACAATTGCGTTATTTAATTGATAGCTCAAGTTAATAAGTACGATGCAAGTATATAATTTTGACAGCTCTAAAAATACATGTTATCCACTTCCCCTTGGGAGTTTCCAGACACCGTTTTTAAAAACCTTGATATAAGGAGTGTTCACACTAGGTATGTTTCCATCCAAAGTTGCAAATTAAACTTGGAAGAATTAAACTTTCGTCTAAAACAAACACTGTCGTGTTATCTTGCATTCAGAGGTGTGAGATAGTTCTGGCAGGTAATTATACCAAATCATTTTGATGACACTTTGGCTTAGGCATTTCAGAATATTGACAAAATTTTAGATGGTGTGCAATGAGTTTGGTCCGCAGGTTAGTCCAGTTATCCAATCGCATGATCTGTTGAGGCAGTCACGTGATTTCTTTTCTTTTTATGCATCCAGGAATTTTCAGGTAAATGCGTTTCCATCATAGTTTATGCAAATGTTTTGTTACAGAATAAAACAATTAATCAGCTCAACTGAGCACGTTTTTTAAAGCGTATTTTAAGATTTTATGTGCATCTTGTCATTTTCGTTCAGTTTTTTGAAATGCCATTTCCCAACATTTGCATATAAATATGTGGATGGAAACATAGCTACTGACTGCATTTTGCAGCAGCATATTTCATTTCCAATGAGAGTTGGCCATTTCTGACAACATTAGTGACCGCAAGCTCAGCTTTTACGCAAATGGAAGCAATGCGGAGTTAATCATTGTCGGTTTTTAAAGGAGCATTTCACCCATTTCAACATTAATCTTTATTGAAAGTGGATCATATATGTAGTCGAAATGTAAAAAATAAAGCCCACTGCATTTCCTTCTCTTGCAGCCTTGTTTTCATTTGCGTTATATTAAACAAACCATATACACTAAGGCCAATAGTTTTTAATCTAAATGCGTTTTTCCTAGCCTCCAAAATGGCTGTTTGCACTGGACTTTCCTGTATAATTCCTCCCTCTGCTAGCGCACACTTCTTTCCACCTCCATATCCCACTAATCCTCTGTCATGTATGGCTGCTGCTTCCCTGTGGATGCACTGTGTTTGTGCTTTATTGTGCTGATGTCACAGTCACAAGTTAGCCTCAAAGCTGCTGATTGGTTAACCTAAGTGTGGTTTACACTCATATAATAACTTACTGTGTGAAAGTCAGCTACAGAAAGACCTGTTTTGTGCTGTTGGGATCATATTGAAAAATATGTTCCTTTTTAGGCGCAGGCAAAAGTATGAGCACCCCACAGGACTTGTTCCGAAGCTCAGGTAAAGTATTCCTGATGCAAGCATGACTGTCACATCACCTCTGAGCCCAGTGTGAGAAATGCCTGGGTTCTGAGAGCTTGTGTATGAATCAAACACAGATCTCACAGAATTCATTTCTGAATGAGGATTAGTCTAGTTTAAGAGGGGGGTTATGTAACTCTGAGTCCGAAGGCATCAATATTTATATGCTGCAGTTTATTTTTATACTCTGTCCATCTAAAAACGTTTTTGCTGTTCTAGAAATATCTCACTTGAGCCTCACATGACGAGGAACATTGACAGATGGATGTCACTGGTGTTTATTATATTAAATTATTTGAATGTATGCTTCTTGTTGTGTGAGAGTCCCATACATTGTATGTACTGAGACCATTGTCTCATTACATTAAATTGCATTACATGATAACTGTCAGTATGGGACCATCTAGTGTTTGGTGTCAGAGATTTTCACTCCCATTCAAAAGTTTTATATTTTTTTTATTTTAAGAAGAAATTAAGACTTTTCTTCAGCAAGACTGCTTTAATTTGATCAAAGTGACAGTAAGGACATTAGTTATGAAAGATTTGTATTTCAAATATATGCTGTTCTTTTGAACTTTCTATTCTTCAAAGAATACTGATTTTTTTATTTTTATATTAAGCCAGAAAAATAATAAGCAGCACAACTTTATCAACATTGATAAAAATAAGAACTGTTTAATGAGCACCAAATCAGCATTACTGAAGGATCATGTGACACTGAAGACGGGAATTATGATGATGAAAATTTAGCTTTGACATCACAGGAATATATTGCATTTAAAAAAAAAAAAAATATATATATATATATATATATTCAAATAGAAAAGTTATTTTTAAATTGTAATCATATTTCACAATATCACTGCTTTACTGTATCAAATAAATGCAAACTTGGTGAGCATAAGTGACTTCTTTTAAAAACATTATCAAAATCTCAACGACCCCAAACTATTAAACCATATTGTTTTTAAACATCATCAATCCATAGCCATAATGTCAATTGTGACTTTTTGTTTCAGTCACTCTGTGACCTAGTTGTCTTCTATTGACTTGATTTTGTGAATTACACTATTTTAATTTGCTATGGACATCAATGCTATGTTATTTCATCACTATTCTACTGTGCATAACCTTTCACCCTGATACCACCTAGGCCGTTTGTTGCTGAGTGCAATTTTTTTTTTTATTATAATTCAAAGTACATTAGATATATGATTTGAAATCCAAATAAAATTAATTCTTTTTACCTCTAAATTGTCATTTTGGATTTCAAGTGTTTTGTAGCCATTCGAGACGTATTGTATTACTAGCTGTGTCTGAATGCGCTAATTTTCCCTTATAGTGAAATTTGTGGCATTCGCTATGTAGTAAGTGAGTGAACCGCTTCTTTCACAGTATATCCATGAACGTGTAAATACAGTAACTCATGCGCCTTACGAGTTCAGCAACACAGCGAGATGCCATGATGGACAACATTTCCAGTGTTCCTTCCTCACTTTCCACTTACTGTTTGGAAACTTCCCAGTTTCTTAGCATCAGGCTGATGCTTAAGACATGGCTACCAGACAGATGCAATCTCAATGCGAACAATTTCAATGTGAACTGTTAGTGCTCAAGATCAGATAAACTATTTGTAGTTGAGTGCAGTGTAAACAAAGTCTACTTTTTCCTAATGTGCAAGTCATTGCTGTTCTGATTGGTGCCTGATTATGTCCATAATGCCCATCCATACACAGACATCCCTGACGGACCCCGAAAGTTGGCCGTCAGCACACTGTCCCTGGCCAATGGCACGGCGCCGCCTCGGAGCCCTGTAAACGGTGTAGCCGGAGGACAGCCGCTGTCCCAGAGGAAGAGGTTGCTCAAAGCACCTACGCTGGCTGAGCTCGACAGCTCAGACTCTGATGTGAGTGTTTTATATTTTCTATATTGCAATAACCCTGCTAAAATGTTGAACCAGACTTCTAGGTGAATCCCGTGGGAGTCAATTGCATAAGCCTCTTTTTCTACTCCAGGAGGACCAAAACACTCGGAAATCCGACAGCAGCTCCAGCATATCCACCTCACTGGTTGAGGACACATCTCCGGAGTCCGTCATGGGCAAAAAGAGTAAGAACCATACTGAAATATACAGAACTTTTGTATTTGCAGTCCAACAAATACATGTCATTGACTCTATGGTTCTTTTTCAACTGAAATTTTGCACTCCATTTTGTCTTTTCCCAGTTCCCCCAAAGTTCCTGCCCATATCTTCCACTCCTCAACCTGACAAACGCTTCGCTCCGCAGAGGAGGCACTCCATAGAGAAGGAAGCTCCCACCAGCGTACGGTCTTTCCTGCCTCCGTCTCGCCAGAACTCCAAATCTCTGGTAACTGCAACACAACCTTTCTTTAGCTCCATGTTTTTGACATGTTCCTGCCTGCAAAGTTGTTTTCCTTTTTGAGTGGATCCCAGGACAGTAAATGAGAATAACTTGGTGTAAAGCAGTCAGTTGGCTGAAGGCTGTGGTCACACTTAACTGTCCTGAGTCTTGTGAAAGTATAATTAGATTCTCAGAAGTCTGTCCAGTGCCGTAGCATTGCAGGCCCTGAGTGTGGAGAGAGAAGAGAGAGAGAGTAAAAGGAGAACTTGTGCTTTCATTTTCAATTCTGAAGTCCAATTAAAGGCTACTCTATGCCATACTGCTGCTTAGGGGGCTTGGATGTATTGTTAGGGGAACGGACTGGGACTGCTCTAGTTTCTCGACTCATTCTCATTCACACATTGAAAGCAGCTACGCTGACGATACACATGCCAAAAGGGAAGGATTTTCAGTGAATAATATCTTGCACTACTGTTCAAAAGTTTGGGGTCAGTGAGATAGTTGTTTTTGTTTTTAAAGAAATAAATAGTTTTATTCTGCAATGCTGAATTCTGAATTCAGGAATTCTGTAAATAAATGTTACATTGTTTCCACAAATATTAAGCAGCACAACTGTTTTCAACATTGATAATAAGAAGATATGTTTCTTGAGGACCAAGTCAGAATTTTAGAATGATTTGTGAAGGATCATGTGACACTGGAGACTGGAATAATGATGCTGAGAATTCAGCTTTACCATCGCAGGAATAAATTAAATAAATAAAAAATGCATTAAAATAGAAAACATTTTTAAGTTGTATGAATATTTCACAATACTACTTTTTTTTATTGTATTTTTGATCAAATATAAGTCTTCTTTCAAAAAAAAAAAAAGTACCCTAAACATTGAATGTTAGTGCATCATATAATCTATCCGCCTTAATAGATTTACTACATGAAGCTTAATTTATGAAAAATGATGACTGCTTCAGATTTAGCCATGCTGACTGTGTTAGGTCCTGTCTAAAAGGATTGTAACTGATTAGTGCTGATTGCGAAACCTCTGAGGTCTTTGAACGGTTGTAAATTTGACAATCACAGACCTTTTACATGAAAATGATTATTTTAGATAGTGAGTGATACTGTAGTTTTATTGCAGTATACTAGATAGAGAGCTGTAACTGCTCTACTTTCCTTTCCTGCCTTACACTGAAGCTGTCTCCGGACAACAAGGTAAAGCACACATCTTCCACATTCTCATGCCCACAGATTATGTTGCATTATGTTGGAGGAATCATTTCATCACTATTTCATCTGCAGTGAGATCGCTTTATAGTCTTTCAGCTGGGCTGTTGCTTCATGTGTGCATGTTGCACAGTGTTGCATGGCCAGTAGGGAAAACTGCAGAAGGAAATGGGCCGACACTAAAATCACTTCAGTTACCCGTCATCAAGATGATTTTATGATCATAATGGAAGACAACATTGCTCAACGAACTTCCTCCTTTTGAATAATGCTTAAGTTATGTGCATCATTCAAAGAGTGTTAGATTTTGATAAGTTATAATTAAGATTTAAATAAAAAGGTGAAGTAAGGGATAATATAGAGATAGCCAGCCATATTTGCAAAGTAATAATTATTATATTATATTAGATTGTGCTGTCAAATCGATTAATCGCGATTAATCACATCTAACATAAAAGTTTGTTTACATAATATATGTGTGTATATTAGGGATGGGGCCGATCCGATCCAGTATCGGTATCGGGACCGATACCAGTGTAATTCACGTATCGGATTTTCCCTATCCAACCTGCGGAGATATCCGATATCCATGATATCCTGCGCTTTAACGTTGTCTGCTGAAACGACTCCAAAAGTGATTCCCGCCGGCTTGTCTGCTAGCTGGCTGCAAACTGTGGAATGGATATCCTGAACGGAGGTGCGGCTCAATGAGACACAGAGACCCTCCCCCTCAGGAAATCCATTCCGCAGTTTGCAGCCATAGACATATACACTAGACGTCACCTTGGGGTTCTAAGCATGCGTCAAAACCGCCGCCATCTTGGAACAGGGGTCTTGTCATAGGAAGTAGCTAGGTAACGCTGCTATCTCCGCCTGTACTTCTAATTAATTTATGGCGGCCGACTTTTGTGCTGTGTATGATGTTCACACGAATGAAATCTGAACTAGGAAGAATGTTTAAAAAAAAAAAAAGTTCTAAATTTTTTCCTGGAATCAATGATAAATACACGTCTGACCGTGGGAACGAACCAAAAAAACGAGAAAATCGCATTCATTCATGATGATTTATGGTGATTTTATTTCCGTTAGACCTTTGTCTACATTGACGCCGATGCCAGGGTTGCCAACTCTCACGCATCTGGCGTGACACTCACGCTTTCAGCATCAATCTCACGCTCTCACGCACACGCTAGAAATGTCACGCCAAAATCCATTTTTCTCCCCTCTCAATCCGTTAATTTTTTGTTGATGACTAGACCACAGCGTATTAATGACAGGAGAGGAGTTTAGGGCCACTGCTGTAACATCTGCCTACAGCGTTCTCACAGTATTCTCTGATCGTTGAGTCGCTGGAAACCTTGCACCTGATACGTCAGTTGCGTGTGAAAAGTTCAGAGAGAGTTCGGAGTCGGAGCCGACTGATGATGCACGTTTGAAAGTTTGGATGACAATCAAGGTAAGCAGATAATACAATGGTGTGCCTTGTCACTAGTGTTGTAGCCTTGCCTTCAGTCTGTGTGCCGAGAGTACAGACGTCAACTATAGTTGCAAACGTTGTCTGATGTGCGTTATGTGGGCTTGCTAATTGCTCAATAAAAATAGGCTCATGGTACAAATTACGTTTTGGCAAATCGGGCGAGTGGCATTTTAAAATTCCCCAAATTATCAAAGGTTGTCCAGTTTGTGTTGAGCTTGCCACACTCAAATGTGGATGCTGAGCGAACGTTTTCAGTTATTGGCCTAAACAAGACTGACCACAGACTGACACTTGATGGCACACTGCACTCTCAGAAATAAAGGTACAGAAAAGTAAAAAAAAAGGTACAAATGCTCGTCGCTGGGGCAGTACCCCCAAGGGGAACAAACTTGTACCATATTAATGGGTACAAAGAAGTACCATTACAGTTTGTGCCTTTTAGGTACAAATATGTTCCTTCAAGGGTACAAATGGCTCGTCGCTGGGGTGGTACCCCCGAGGTACAGAAATGGTACCCTTACCATAGGTACAGAGTTGTACCCTTTTATACTGTACCTTTGAGAGACAATTTGGTACCTTAGCAATACATTTGTACCTTAATCCACTGGTACAAAAAGGTACCCCATTAGATGGTACCAATTTGTTCTCGTTAGGGGTACCACCCCAGCGACGATGCCATTGTACCTATAAAGTGGCAAAAATGTCCTTGATAAATAGAAAAGAATGAGAGCAAAAGAAAGCAATGTTTTGTTTTCCCACAATCAATGATTTAAAAGTTAAATTGTACAAATTAAAATACTGGAAAATGAATAACTACTGCACACCACAATCTTCGTTTGCAATACTTTAATGAACACATTTTTTCACATTTAAACAACTTTAATGGAGACATTACATCATGCGTTATACTGACTAAAAGCTACTGTGAGTGGTCATTGTATGCTTATAGAGAAAGGCAACATCAAAAGATTAGTCAATTAACACAAGTGCTAAAATATTTGTACAATCTGAAGGTGTAATTTTTACTATTCTTACACAGTATCTCATTGCCACAAATACAGATCTACAAGTGCCTCATCTGCATGCTCTTTATAGTACAATCCATCACAAAAGTCAGTTGATCTTCAATATTTACAGAGACCATGTCATCCCATACATCCTCATGGGAACAATATTTTTTTAAAACATCAGAAACAGGAACATAGGAGAAGCAACCTATTTTATGTCCTGTAGACCCTCTTAAAGTGTATTGAACTGGTTCAGTCAAGTCTAACATCGACTTGCAGTATTCTTTCAATTTGAACTGAGAAGAGAACTCTTTTGATGCTTCCTCAAAAAAATCATTGGACTGTAAAACATCAAGTCCTTCGACATCAAAACCATTTTCTTTAAGATAAGATAAAAATTCATTGTAATTCTCCTTAAAAAAAAACAATACAAAGTTTACATCACTAAGTATTTCTTGCTGAACAGATTCTGGTAAATTGTTTTTTCCCTGCATTTTAGGATGAAGCTACAAAGATTATTTTTAAAGTGATATAAAAGTGTATCGATACGTGGGGGGGGGGGGGGGACATCTGCATCATTATCACACATAACACGCTCAAGTTCATCTTCAGAAGCAGGGTTTTCACTAGCAGGCTCCTCACTAGCATGTAGGTTTCAGATCAACCTCTATCCTTCCCCTCCAAATTCTTTTAATCTATTCTTACACACAGTATTTCATTGCCACAAAGATATCACCATCAACTGTATACACATCAAGGGCATTAAAATCTAGCTCTGCCCCAGGCTGAATCACAGTCCATTCCTGGTCAAATTTGACTGAATAAGCAAAAAAGTGCTGGCTAAAATACTTCGGAAATATCAGTTTTCCACAAAGAACCCACGTAGTGTCCACATTAAAAATGTATTTCACTTGGAAAAAAAGAGGAATTCTCTCACCATGCAACACATCCAAAACAAAAACATCTTGTGTGGCATACTTGACATTGTTAATGGTTACTTCTGAAACACGTTGAATTACTTTATCTTCACTAAAAGAAACATCAGTAAAATATTGCTCTAGAGCACACTGGAGAGTATGTGGTAAGGAACAAAATGGAGTGCTAGTACTGCTTCTTGGTACCTTCTCAAAATCATCTAAGAAATTATTTGAAGAAAACTCCCAGCATTGTTTTAACTGGTGACGGTTGCTCAGAGTGGAAGCTATATTAATGAAATTACGACAATTACTTGCAATATTCTTAAAATATTGGTGTTTGCCTTCAAACCTCATGCACCAGAGAGAACGAAGAGGCCCAAACATTGACATTAATCTAGAATAATGAATTAAATAATGGCACTTCGGTGTAATAACATTTCCAAATACAGCTTTCAACTCTGTCAAAAATTCTTGCACAAGTACATCTAAAAGAGGAAGGTTCTCTCTTCTCACCGTTGGAGCTAGAACAATATCTACAATTTCTCTGCACAACAGGTACACACGCCAATATTGACACTCAGGAGGTATACGATGTGCGATCAAAAAAGGAACAAGTCTAAAAAGGCACCATTTCTGAGATGCTGAGCCCACAATGCCTCCTTTTTGTAGTAGTCTTTCAGACAACTGTACCGGCTTATTTGCTCTATCATTTTGACCTATTGTCATTCTCTGTAGCTCTTCGTTTACCTCTGGTATGCTAATATGTTTCTCTTTATGAGCTTGGCACAGGACAAGTTTCAAAACTAAAGGTATGACACCCTCTAACATGTCATGCATTATGTCTGGAGGTAAGGACTTAGTAACATCAAAATAAGGAAGCACATTAAATGGACAACTACACTGTACCCCATATGTTACTCTACTGTCAGGATTTTGCTGGATACATTCCAGGTGATACCGGTGAACGTCAGATGTTCTTAAAACATAACTATCTTCCTGAAATTTCTCTTTTATATCTGTATATGTTCCCATACAATGTCTACAAACTCTTCCTGAGTTAAATGACATACTGAATCCTCCAATCATGTGAGCTGAAAGGTTATCACCTGAAATGGTAGCTAGGGCTGCATGGACATTCTGCTCAACCCCACCAACAGTGAGGGTAAACCCATCTGTTGAGAGCACTTTAAGATCATCTAGCAGTGGCTTTAGGATAACATCTAAGCCACACTCCTTTAAAAAGGAATAGCGCACCAGTAATGCTAAATGAATATGCTTCACTTGAGACCTGTACCTTCCATGTACATTACCTACAGTGTAGTAGAAGGCGCACAGTTTGTGTTTTGTTCTCTTTGAACCCAAAGGATTAACTACCTCAAATTCATCCTCATAAAAATGCAGTCGTAATGCATTTGGATATTCTCTAAAGAAAGGATGCTCTTTATAGTACAATCCATCACAAAAGTCAGTTAAGACCAGTTGATCTTCAATATTTACAGAGACCATGTCATCCCATACATCCTCATGGGAACAATATTTTTTTAAAACATCAGAAACAGGAACATAGGAGAAGCAACCTATTTTATGTCCTGTAGACCCTCTTAAAGTGTATTGAACTGGTTCAGTCAAGTCTAACATCGACTTGCAGTATTCTTTCAATTTGAACTGAGAAGAGAACTCTTTTGATGCTTCCTCAAAAAAATCATTGGACTGTAAAACCTGCTGAAGTTCAGGACATCCTTTGACATCAAAACCATTTTCTTTAAGATGATAAGATAAAAATTCATCGTAATTCTCCTTAAAAAAACTAAATAGAAAGTTTACATCACTAAGTATTTCTTGCTGAACAGATTCTGGTAAATTGTTTTTTTCCCTGCATTTTAGGATGAAGCTACAAAGATTATTTTTAAAGTTATATAAAATTGTATCCATACAAGGGGGGGGGGGTTGGACATCTGCATCATTATCACACATAACACGCTCAAGTTCATCTTCAGAAGCAGGGTTTT
This sequence comes from Tiaroga cobitis, assembly GCA_030578255.1. Lineage (NCBI taxonomy): Eukaryota > Metazoa > Chordata > Actinopteri > Cypriniformes > Leuciscidae > Tiaroga > Tiaroga cobitis. The sequence goes on along the minus strand of CM060609.1, from coordinate 9,631,121 downwards.
CACTAGCAGGCTCCTCACTAGCAGGATCAACAGTAGGTAAAATGCAAGCTCTATGTTTTCTATAAACATGACATCTGAAAGATGGGTAACTGGAAAAAGTGGATTGGCAGTCATTGAGTCCACATGTGATCGAGAAGCCTGCCTCATGGGCATGAGTTAGTCCCACATGTTGGACCAACTTCATGAGAGTGAAAGTTTTTCTTTGGCACTTAGGGCACTGGTGTACACGAGGGCGTAAACGAGGCATTTAGAAGAGGAGGTTTATTACTCTAGTTACAGTCGTCGGCAGAGGCCGGTCTCCCTTCACATTAATTTTCGCAATACATCGCTGGAGGAAGGTCAGAGTGTTCTTGATTTTGGGTTGGTATTCAAGATTGAAAACAAAATATGAATAAAACGATGAGATCGTTGCTTCCTCTACCTTCATGCCTTCACACACCTCGACCCTGTCTACCTTCAGGGAACAGGAGCTTTGTCCCCCAAATGTGGACTTCCAGTCTTCTTGGGTCACCTGGACAATTGGGTATGGTGTGTTGGGTTCACTCTGAAGAATACAGCAAAGCAGACAGGGATGCAAACACATGTTTGGTCAAAAAAAGAGAGATAGTCAAAATAAAATTAAAATAAAAACACTAGAGTGCTAGAGATGCATACCTGTCCTATCATAATGTGATGATCCACACTCTCTTTAAAAATAATTGGCAGGAGGATGAGCGCCGCTCTGAAGTCCATTCCTAGAAGAGAATCAAGAAAAATCAATACTTTATTCATCCTGAAGGAAATTAATATTATGATTATGATCATTATAAATGATTTGTGTGAGTACACTCATAATAAGCTTTTTGTAAGTACCTGGTAGATCCTCGGTGAGCGCTTCTTCTCTGGCCTCCAAGTACTGTTTGGCTAGTGGAGATTTTCCTTGAGCCAGGGCAAGCACTTTGGGAACAATCTGGTTAAAGCTATCAGTGAAGCTAATGCTCAATGTGGAGTGGATACGACCCACCTCATCCAACAGCTGCAGAAAGACAAAAACAGACAATTAAGCACCTGACCATGAGAGAAAGGGGATTACAGAGTATTTTAACACGCTATGGGGAGTTGTAACAATGCAAAGTGGAGTATAGTTCTAGACTATACTAGCTGTTTAAACAAACCATGTTTACAAAATCTTAAGTTCCTAAACTTGGCAGCATCACCAAGGTTCAGGAAGTGATTCTACGAAAGTTACAAACAGTTGAAGGGGGTGGGGCCAGACTCACTTCCTGAACCTATGGGTGATGCTGCCAATTTTAGTAAGTGAAGATTTTATAAACATGGTTTGTTTAAACGGTGCTAGTATAGTCTAGAAAGCCATATTTATTTACATGTTTTGATAAAGGTCTAGTTGTTCAGCTCGATGTTGTTCTAGGGTACATCTAACTTTTAACACTTACTCCTGAGGGTGTCTTTAAGAAGGGATATTTCTTCACAGTGTCCTCAACACTCATTCCTTCGGCGATCTCCTTTTGCCTCCATGCAAAGGTTCTCTGCATTAGGTTGCGTACAATCGCAGTGTCTGGCTGCGCCTTGCTGTATTGTGTTTGTAGAATTTTAACATGACCAGCAATTGAAGATGCATCTTCACCAAGAATATCAAGTTCCTATTGACAAAAATAGTAACGAACAGAAAAATAAAAAAAGGATCAGGCCAGGGGAGTGTGGGACAGATTTGAGCTGAGACAAGAGATTAGGTAAGGATACGACCCCAACCACGGCTTGTGTGTGCACATGTGACTAATCAACTGCCCCCCCTTAAATTGAAATTTGACAATCAAACAACAAAAATTGTTTACACCCAACTCACTGATCGTGGCTTGGTTCTCAGACAGGTGTTTGGAATCTCAGCGTCAGGTAGCTTGGACTTCGTTCCATGGGCAAACTTCTCTTTGATCAGTTTCACTTCTTCATTTTGGACAAGCGGAGCACGTTCGGTCTTGAATTTCCGTTTCAGCGACATGTGCCAGGTATGCTTATTTCAACAAAAAAAAATCAAAATGACTCAACAAAACCACTCACTTTGGATGAACAAAGCTAGTCCCATGCTTCGTCCTTATACATGTGTATTAGGTTTCAGCAGTTACAACAATGGAACAGTCCATACGCCAAACGACTGTTTCACAGTTTATATGTGCAATATTACCACTCACCTGCAGCAGGTCACGGAATCAAGGCACAAATGTGTGTCCATCTACAGTAGCCTATATTCACCAGTTCCACTACAGGGTTTTTCCTGCATAGACAATTATGAGGTGGCCACCTCCATCAAATTTCGTGCCGCCTCCGCCTCTCTACACAACTCGGACAGACAGTCACGTGCTCATATACACTTTTTCCACCGTGACGGTTCTGTTGCGGTTCCCGCTTGGGTCAAAGCGTATAGTTTGCCGATAGTGCTGCACGGATCATACACCGCGGGTCGAGCGAGCCGAGTAATAACAACATTCAATTCAATTGAGGGTGGATGACAGATAAATCATTATAATGTGTTGAGTGTAATAAAGACACGGAACTCCCATCATGGTTATGTACGGACGGTTACAAAGTTGCGCTGTTGAGGCTCGCGCAGTTATTTATAACATTATAGTTAAGAAACAATAAAGGCTACACATGACCAGAGTGCTGTTTTCCAGAATGACATCACGATTGAAACCGAGATATTGATTTCATAACAGTTCAATAAACAAAAAGTTTAAATTAAGTTACTTACATTTTTAGATGCAATGACTGTTTTTGTTCTGTTTCAGCAGCGAAAATAGTTCCAAACAACAGAACCACAGCGCATCTCACAGCAACACTCATCCATGATTCATTACTGAATGATCAGGGTTTTGACCGAATCGCTCCAGTCAAAGATTCAATTACCCATTATTAAACCGCCTCATTCTGAATCAATCAGCCGTTTTTGAACGAATCGTTTAAATGAATGACTCAATAACTCGCTCATTAAGACGGCCGCCTGCCGCCTCCTACTGGCGGTTTAGTTTCAAAGTATCATTCTTTTCAACATTTGTGCTTTCATTCAGTGACCTGCTGCAGGTGAGTGGTCACATTGCTCCTATAAACTGTGAAACGGTCGATTGGCATATGGATGCTTCCATTGTCACTTCTGAGACTTAATACTCACCTATTAGGATGAAGGATAGGACTACAACAAAGCTAGCTAGACAATAATGACTATCAGAGCTCATTCACATGGTTTAATATTTATCATGGAGTAAATTAAGCAAAGCTACTTACATAGCCATTTCCCGTAACATCCTTCAGGAATGGGTATTTCCGGATTAATGCCTGGGCTACCTTGACATATTCTGCGTGAGTGGGATACCTACCATAGAACAGAAACAAGTAAAAGTAAATGCAGAATCGACACTTAACCTGTCGCCAATCATAATTACAAGCTATATACAGGGACAGCTGTCTAACCTGCACCAGAACCTTGGAAGCTCCAAGTGAGTGCACATTACATCTAAAGGTGTGGTCGCAGGGAGGTACTGCATATCGCTATGCATTATGGTAGGAGATTTGTATGCAGCTCCCCACTTCCCATAAAAACTGACAAATTATGCTATGACCTTAAAATGTGCAGCTTTAAATCATGGCTCGCTAGCTGTGGTAAAAATGTTCTTATGCCAAGTGAGAGAAGGAGAATAAACAATAGCTTATCTACCTAAGACGATGATTAGTGACAGATATAGCATCTGGATTGGATCGGTGATCAAAAGACAAGACACAACACACACACGGGACAAAGAATTCAGCCAGTAGTACTTACATAGTATACATGGCAACAGTCTCATGCAATACTCTTATTATTTTGTGCCTATATTGTGGAACTCTCTGGACCTCCTCTTTGGCATCCAGCTTTGCTTGAAGCTCTTTAGGGAATGATGGGAGGACATAAACATCAGGCAGTCTCCCAACGGACTGAGAACTAGTTCTACAAGAAAAAATAGACAATTTACGTCTGTAAGTTCGTTATAGTAAGTACTATGGTAGCCGAGAGGGGTCACACTCACATGTGACCCCTCACGGCCACCGTAAAGTACAACGATTTGTTTCGATTTCTTTAAAACAGGTAAGTATGAGAGCTTAATAAAAGGGAGTTGGTGTTGCAGTGTTACAGTTGAATGAAACTCAACACTTGCCTCATAGCAGCATCAACATCTAGCACTTGAAATGTAATTGTGTGCATCTCCTCTGTGTCCATCTCCTCTGTAAGAATAAATAATTTGTTTAAATAATTGATAACAAGGTGGAAGGAATGGTGGGAGACCTAGGGCTACCTGTGCTGTGAGTAGCCGTTACGGGACAGCCTCTACCCATGTTGGGTTGTGTGTTGCTTTGAGTGGGACAGGCCTCTCCGTGTCCAGGCTCTTGCATCTGTCGTACTATTTGAAGGAACTTGGCCTGCTTTTTGAACGAGCCTTTGAATAGATGGTCTAGCATTGAGTCAGTTAAGCCCAGGTGTACCGTCTCTCCATCCACTTCATTTTCTACGGAATAAATAGCACATTGAATTTGATCATTACTCATGCATTATGGGTATATACACAGTAACTGGTTGTCCACATTTCAGAAATTCCCACAGATTCCATTTGTACAGTAGAGCAGTGTTTCTCAAATAAGGGTATGTGTACCCCTAGGGATACTTTGGAGTATGTGATTTTTTTACAAAAAAAATAACTAATTTAAAAATATGTCATGCATAATTCCTACAATATTTGTATATTTAAACATTAAATTACAGAAAACATGTGAAACATTTTTTTTTTCATCTTGTAACGTTAATCAACTGGTAATGTTTCATGGTGATATCTGCTAGTTAAAAAAAAGCTTTATATTAGGGGTGGAACGGTACACAGAAGTCACGGTTCGGTTCATACCTCGGTTCAGACATCACGGTTCGGTACAATGGAGGGAAAAGCAAAACAAAAATGCAGAAGGCATTGTATTTTTTAAATAAGTTTTATTATATAAAGGCATAGAACCAGTTTATTTGTAGTGCACTGACAATAGTTTTATATAATTAGTTTATTAATTAAATTAATGAAAAGACAAAAAGACCTTGCGATATGTTTGGTAATTGTACCTGAATTAATTTAAAATTAATTTGCTATATTTCAGATCAATATATTTGTTTTCCTTAATTTTAATTAACATTATTAATTAACAATGTAACATTATTCTCATCTGAATTATAAATAATTGATTTCTGTTAAAATAATACTACCATTAAAAACACATTCGATTTTCTTTTTTAATCAATGTAGAATGTGTAAGATTAGTGCTCCGAGGACAAGAAATGAAAACAATAGGTTACTGTCGTAACCCCGGTTCTCTGAAACATCGAGTGGAGAGATCCACCTATGGGAAGGGCATCCGTACCTGACCTCTGCAGAAGCATCCAATTGCACCAAGTCTGGCTAACAGACAGAAGCGCGCACCCAATGCCAGGTGAGGCCACACCCCTTTACCTACGGGCATATCACAGCTGGGCGCGCTGCTATTCCTCAGTAAGTATATTCGCTTCTCGTGTGGCAAGCGGGGCATAGCTGGTGGATCTCTCCACTCGATGTTTCAGAGAACCGGGGTTACGACAGTAACCTATTGTTCTCTTTCATCATCTCGTTTCGAGATCCACCTATGGGAGAGACATGGACAGCTCCCCGATTGCCCAATACACTCACAGTGAGGTTCTGAAGGCCAGAGAAGGACGGTCACCTCAGAGAGGCGGTGCCTGACACGTCCCACAAACATAACCCTGCAAGTTTTCCGCCACGCTAACTGCTGTGGACAAGCAGGGCATGAAATATGCATGAGACACATACATGATAATGGCCCCCGCACCACCAATGCACATAGCTAAACCCAAGAAGGAATGCGAATGCTTGGTGACAGGAATGAACATGGCCAGCCGGCCCATTCACTCCTCGTTGGTTAACCAAACGGGGCTGTGGGAAAGGGCTAAGAGGACCCTACCCCTAGGACCAAGTGTGCCACCGAAGTTCTGGTGACATCCAACCGGTAGTAACGCTCAAAGGTATGAGGAGAGGCCCAGCTGGCCGCGGAGCAGATGTCCTGCAGTGGCACTCCCCTGAACAAAGCCAAGAGGCGGCTAAGCCCCTTGTGGAATGAGCTTTTGATGCCCCTTGGGGCTGCACTCCCTTTGCTTCATAAGCCATAGTATAGCGTCCACGAGCCAATGTGAGAGGCATTGCTTTAAAATGGGACTCCCCTTGTGCAGAGGAGCCCTCGAAACAAAGAGCTGGTCGCTCTTGCGGAAAGTACTGGTCCTGGTCATATATGCTTGCAGAGCACGGACGGGACACAGAGCATTCAGCCCCTGATCCTCCGGGGAGGCAAAGGGTGGAGGGTGAAAAGCGGATAGCTCCAAAACCTCCGAAGTGAACGCAGGGAAGCATTTCGGCATGAAGGCCGGGTTAGGCTTAAGGAAAACCTTATCTCCACTTAGGGAGAATTTTGGCGCACGAGGGGTGAACCGAGAGTGCATGTAGCTCACTGACCCGTTTAGCAGATGCCGAGGCTGAGAGCAAAGCTGTCTTGAGGGACAGCAGCTTAAGGGAAATACTCCCCAGAGGCTCAAAAGGATACAGAGACCGCGCTTCCAGCACCATGGAGAGGTCCCACTCTGGAACAGATCTCCTGATGACCGGCAAAGAGCGGCGTGCACCCTCCATAAATCTGCGGGTTAGAGGGTGCTGCCTGACGGTGGAGCCCCGGTGAAAACACAGCCAGGTAGACCTTAATAGTGGAAAAGGACCTGCCTCTTTCCATGAGGTCTTGCAGGAAACACAGAATATCAGGCACCAAGCACTGATAAGATCTGAAACCACGCCCATCATGCCACCCTTTGAACACTTGCCACTTACAGCCATATAGGGATCGCGTGAAAACGGCCCTGGCATTCTGAGTAGTGGCGATTACACGCGGCGGGAGCCCCAGTGCATTTAGGTTCGTCCTCTCACGGGCCAGGCCCAGAGAGCCACCCTGTCCGGGTGGGGGTGGTAAATCTCCCCGTTGGCTTGGGACAGTGTGTCCGTGCGAGGGGGGAGGCGCCATGGCTCGGCGTATAACAGAGGGATTATCTCTGCCAGCCACGGGGCTTTGGGCCACCTGGGTGCTATCAGAATGAGAGACAGGCCGTGCTCTCTCACCCTGGCCAGTGGGAAAATTATCAGGCACAGGGGAGGAAAAGCATACAGCAGCACTTTGGGCCATGGGTGGGCCAGTGCGTCTGCCCCGAGGGGCGCGTCCACGTCCTTTAGCGATAAGAACATAGGACAATGGTGATTTTCGCGCGAGGCGAAAAGATCTACGGCTGCCTGTCCGAATCTCATCCATAACCTCTCCACTATCTGCGGGTGAAGACGCCAATCCCCGTAGATTGGGTTTCCCCTCGATAGCAGATCCGCGCCTCTGTTCCGAATGCCCGGGACATGAGTCACGCGTAATGACAGAAAAACCTGTCTGCTCCACACCAAAAGCCTGTAAGCTAGAGCGTGGAGTTTCGACGAGCGCATGCCGCCCTGACGGTTGATATAAGCCACTGCCGTGGTATTATCGCACCGTACTAGAAACGGGATGTCCCTGCAGGCAAGGCAGAAAATGATTCAGAGCTTTCCAAATAGTAAAAGCTCTAAATAGTTCATGTGCGCTGAACGTAGTCTGCTCAGCCACAGACCGTTCACTGTTCTGCCTTCCTGGGTGGTTCCCCAGCCTGTTAAGGACGCATCTGTCGTCAAAACTTTTCGCATCGTACCGTCCCGAGGGGAGTTCCCTGTGCGTAAAAGTTCTCGCTCTCCCAATGGCGCATGGCCGCCTAGCAGGCGTGCGTCATCGTTACCGAGCGGCAGAGATCGCGAATCGGGCTGAAATGTAGTGACAAAACCCATTTCGTGAACGCTCTCATTTTCAGGAGACCAATGGCACAACTTGGATAGATGAAGCCATGAGATCCTGCAGCCTGAGGCATGTGCGATATTGTACTCTCGCCCCTTCTCTGAACTGAGACAGACAGTCCATCAGCGAGCGAACGCGCTCTTGAGAGAGACGCGCTCGCATGGAGACTGAGTTCAATTCCAAGCCCAAGAAAATGACATTCTGACTGGGAGTCAGATTGTTTTTGCTCGCATTCACCTTGAACCCGAGGGATGTGATGTGCGCGAGCACCCGGCCGGTGTCCAGCGACACCTTCTCCTTTGATTTGGCTATGATGAGCCAGTAAGTCAGAATTCTCAGCCCTGATAGTCTCAGGGGCGCCACGCCCACCTCCGCACACAGAAAAAAAGTTTTGGGACTCAAACTGCGCCCGAACGGAAGAACTTTGAATTCGTAACAAATGCCTTGGTAGGCGAAACGAAGATATTTCCTGTGTGGAGGGTAGATGCTTATGTGAAAGAAAGCATCTTTTAGATCGACTGATGTGAACCAGTCGTTCTGCTTTATGGCAAATTCTGAAATTGTATTTCCTCAAATGTTTGTTCAACACTCGAAGGTCCAATATAGGGCGGGGGGCGCCACGCCTTTTGGAACATGAAAATACCAGGAATAAAAACCATGGTTTATCAGATTGGGTGGCACCATCTGAATCGCTCCCTTGTTAGGAGGGAGGAAATTTCCTCTTTCAGAATGTGTGAGGCGTTTTCTTCTGTGTGAGAAGAGAGAACGCCGTTGAAAAGCGGAGGTTTAATTGCAAACTGCAGCTTGTAACCCTGGGTTACGGTACGCAAAAACCCACTCGGGCACTGAAACGGCTTACCAAGCCGCTTTGTGACTCGCGAGCGCCCCCGCTCGGGCCGGAGTGGAGCTGTATGGGCCCAGCTGGTTCATTTGTGATGCAAAGGCGCCATCTAGTGGGCACACTAGAGGCGACATGCAGGGGTTCGGAGGGATTTCCTCTCTTTGCAGTGAGAAGTTTTCTCTGCGGAGAGAGGTCTTCTCTCCAAAACGAATTCATTTGATTTGTAGCTTTGTGTGTTTTGTGTTGGGCAAACACTGGGGCCGAAGCCTTTTTTGACAGAGTGAGGGGAACATAGTGTGGTGTCCACTGTGCTGAACTTTCCCTCACAAGGTGCCCCCAAAAGTGGGGAAAAACACATATCTCCTGAACACATGAACTGGGCAGTCTCAAGTGCAGGCAGAAAAATAATATCCGCGGAGAGAGATGCTCTCTCTGTAACGGATTTATTTAATTCGTTGTTTTTTTTTGTTGTTGTTGTTTTTAAAGTGTTATTTAGTTATGTGTGTGTTTTGTGTTGGGGAACACAGGGGCCTTCCACACACAACGTCCACTAAAAACACATCGGCTGGACAGCCGCAACTGAGCTGTGTGAGCCCAGTTGGTTGATTTGTGAGGCAATGGCGCCCTCTTATGGACGGACTCAGGGCGACATGCATGGGATCAAGAGAGATTTGCTCTTTATGTTGGCAGATATATAAATCTGAACGAATTCATTTGATTCGTTTATTAAATGTGTTGTTTAGTAATGTGTGTGTTTGTGTTGGGAAACACTGGGGCCGAAGCCTTTAATAACTGGGTGAGGGGAACCAAGTGCGTGCGGTGTGGTAACACTGCTATGTACTTTTCCTCACGACAGCCCCCCCCTGTAACTTGTTGTTGTGGGGGGAGTGGGACACACACACACAACGTCCGCTAACACACGGGCTGGGCAGCCACGAGACGGGATTAACTGACCGTAGGTGGGAGACCCTGAGTTAACGTTAATCCCAATGGTCGAACAACAGGCAGGCCGCTTGCGTCCGGGACCGCCTTCCTAGGAAGGCATAAATTGAAAACCTCAATGCGTAATCGTAACACATCAAGGCCCGTGAGACCGTGTTAACAGTCTAGCGGGACGCTCCAGCCGTGCTTATGAGCTTCGCGAACGCCTTTTTTTTTTTTTTTTTTTTTTTTTTTTTTTTTTGGAAAAAACGTTCTTAAGAGTTGTTTCCTCCGACTGGGCGGTGGTCCCAGCGTTCGTAAATACTCCTATCCTGGTCGGTGGCGCTCTGTGGAGCTGGCCACACAATGTTGAGACGAACGGCCGCTCGCTCACAAACTTCCAGGAGGATGGACTGAGGCAAAACCGCGTGAGCGCTAGCCTAGGGAACGCTAAAAGGACCGCGTCATCCCCGTCGCCGGAACCGACGGTTTGTCAACGAGAGTGAGGTTTTCCCGCGAAGATGTCCTCTTCAGGGAATGCGGATTGGGCTGATGTCAGCTCAAATATTTTAGAGAGGTGGCGCTCCGGGAGTCCCCCGGTAGCGCGTCATCATCACCGTGTCTCCCCTCCGAGTCAGAAAGGCCGAGCACGGCGCGCTGTGTCGTGCAACTAAAAGCCGGCTTTGTAAAAGCTACATGGGCAGCAATTACAATGACCGCAATCCTCCTGGTTCTCCAAAGCTTGAGCGTGTTAAACCCAAGCAGACCGCACAGAACGAGAGGGTCTTTAGCGGCGATGAGAGCACCACACGCGGCCGGGCAGGCTCGTCGTGATAGGCTGTTCCCCGGGGGAAGCGGCTGTTTAGACGGTCACATAGCCATGGGTGGGCCAGCGGTGAAGAACTCGTAAAAATCCGTGGCGGGCAGCCATGTAAAGGAGGAGCAGGTAAAGGACAGCGAGAGCTCGGGCGGCTCCGGATGCAAAAAACACAGCGGATAGGCTGAAGAAACGACTGTCACTCACGTCTGGCGGAGGCTGATCTGGCGATATGTCCTCCTGAAGACTCGAAAGTGAGCAGCGTAACGTTAATCCAACCGAACTGTGTCAATGCAGAGATCGCGAGAAGCGAATGTCAACTGAGGAATAGCAGCGCGCCCAGCTGTGATATGCCCGTAGGTAAAGGGGTGTGGCCTCACCTGGCATTGGGTGCGCGCTTCTGTCTGTTAGCCAGACTTGGTGCAATTGGATGCTTCTGCAGAGGTCAGGTACGGATGCCCTTCCCATAGGTGGATCTCGAAACGAGATGATGAAAGAGAACCAATGCGATATGACGAATGTCCAAAAGATGGGACCCACAGACTGTTTTGAAATAGAGTCGGATAAATATGTTTTTCTTTTAAAACAGTGTGTGTGATTTTGGTTGAGTGACAGTTGTAGGTTACAGTGTGCACAATGTTGTGTTTTATTGCGAGTGTACACAAATAGAAGTAAACACTTTATGTTTCCACTGTTCGGTTGCGCGTGTCTCTCTCTCTCTCTCTCTCTCTCTCTCTCTCTCTCTCTCACACACACACACAGTTCGATCTCGCCTCTCTCTCTCTCGCGCGCGCGCGCGCACACACACACACACACTCCAGCATTGCATTGACATCGCAGCCTGTTCATTATGCGGTCACACCAAACGCGAATAGAGCGTCAAATTCGCGTCTAGTTCGACGCTAGTCCAAAGCGAATAGAACGCGCGTATAAAGCCACGTTTGAAGTGAACGCGCGTTCTGAGCTAAGCCGATGGTACAGATTATGTGTCCCTAAAGAACCCGCGTATCTAACAGTAGTTCCGCATTACATTAATTAATTTGCACGCGAGTTTTATTTATTTTTATACCGTGTATTCTCCGTGTAAATTCGTGCACCGAACCGTGACGCCCGTACCGTTTCGGTTCGATACGAATACATGTACCGTTCCACCCCTACTTTATATTAAAAAAATATATATATACCAAAAATATTTTGCACTGGTTAGGGGGTATTTGGCTTAAAAAAGCAATTCAAAAGGGGTACAATTTTGAAAAAAGCTTGAGAAACACTGCGTAGAGAAGACCCGGGAATTCTAACGTACACAACATAGACGCCACCATCTTCTAACGTTAAACTGTGTTACACAGTTCCACGTGCACAAAATGGAATCGAACATCATCCAACATCTTCAACTTATAAATATATAATACCCGTACACTAAACACTTACATACTTGATTATCTACATAGCTGCAGCACTATTTGGGCATCAACTTAACTTTAACTCAACTTTTCAGTTGAGTAACTTACGTTGGCTGTATGAGGGAAACGATAGCTGTAGCCAACTTTAAGGTAACGTTAGATAGCCAGCCAGCTGAATTTACTGGCAAACGTTAGCTAAGGTCAGCTAACATTAACGTTATGCTTTCTTCTTTAGCTACATGTAACGAACGTTAGTGGTAACTTACAAATAAGTCCCGATATAATGTTAGCTTGATCTAACTGTAGCTAACGGGCGCTAGCGTTACGTTAGCAAATGCTGATCAGCCAACTTTAATCAGCTTAAAGTGTCACTTTCAAATGCACGTTATTAGCTAGCGACAGTATTACTCACCTCTGAATTTCTGCGCTTCTCCTTCTGTCATAGTTAATCCACCTTCTATCAATGTTTGGATCAGCTCATCTGAGGATAAAGTTGGCAAGGCCATTGTTGAGCTGTCAAGCGTCCTGCAGGCAGCGACTGCCGCCAATCCGAGTGAAAGAAAGAGGCGTGACCACTGACCTAGAACGCGAATACCGCCGGCGCGAAAAAACAGCCAGTCATAATAGGCCTATTTCACAAAATGGCGGCTGAGACCGGAAGATTCCGGAAGATTCTGGTCGCGCCGCCGCACTCTACGATCCCCATTCATTCCACTGATCTAGAGTGACATTATATAGATCAGTGATTCATTCTTAAAATAGTCTGTGAACAGTTTGTTTTCTCTCAGTCATTAATTTATCTTCCAAAAGTAAGAATAGCAGATGTTGTCCGTTTTGTTTATAGTTTTCAGGGAGCTGTGAAAAGATCGAAATTGGACAAAGGTTACAAATTCTTGACGTTTGCTTACATGAAAAGTTCCATTGATTTAAATGGCATGACACTTGATTACTAAGCGCACACTTACTATAGCTAGACTAAAATAAATAAATTGAAATTATGTCTGATTGTAGCCAGGCTATTGTGAAATCTAGTGGCTTTTGTTGAAATTTTATGTTATTAAGTGTTAGTTGTCCAGCAGGAGATTGCAGCAATTTTCCACTAGATTATGGCTAATTTTTCATGTTACCACCATGAATGAAACTAAGAATTGTAAGTTACATACAGTGAATCTGACCTAACGTTGCTAGTAGGTCTAATAATGAAATCAAGGCAAATAATTAAAAAAAATGGTTAGACTAAAAACTTTAATGAAGTGAGTATGTTTAAAAAAAATCATGATGTTACAAAATCACATTTTACTGTCTGGGAAAAGAAAATATATTTCCCTATATATGAGTGATACATATATTAAATGGTTTAACAGTATATTTGAAAATATACAGAATATTGTGTTAATATATTACAATAGGCTATATTGAATAATATTAAGGATTTGCCACTTTGCATATATTTAAAATGTGAGACACTATATTTACTAATATATCATAATGTATGTAATTTTATATTCAGTAATAGGCCTACACTTCATAATATAGATGTATATGTGATCAGATATGGTACTCCATGTGTAATATATTGCAGATATGTTTACTCATGCAGCATTAACTCACATAAAGAAATATATAATGTGTTATTTATTTTTTTATTTACATTATAAATGTTTCGTTTTTTCAAAGTAGTTATCAAAAACACAAGCACACCTGCATGTACTGAAGTGTTTAGCCAAAGACTATCACTGTGCCGAGGAGTGCACAGCCATTATTTCTTATGGTATTCGGCCAATCGTCAACCTTATACATTCACATTTAAATGTGAACATGTATGTGCAATATAATGTACACAATAAAGGAGCCCAGCCGCCCTAGCGCTTTGGAAAAAGGAGAACGCGGCGCGCCTCAATAAGCGCCTAGCTTTTGCTACGCGTTTTTAGGCGCTATATCATATGTGAATCCGCCCTTATTCATCACTAAATTCACTTATGAGAACGTTTTAGGCGAGAAATTACCTGTTTAGATTTAGAATATAGGCAGTCTTGTGAAAATTGATGCCGAATTGACTATTTGCCTCAAAGTTTTCGGAGTTGAGAAGCTCCATGAAGTGAGGCGACAGCCAGCAGGCGCCTGCCCCGGCCGCTAGCTCGTCGCTCGGCCAGTCCTGCTCAGAGACCCCGCTGGCGCTGTGAGCTGGAGGTCTCTCAGACCGTTCTCGTAAATACGAGGCTTTTATTTCGCCGTGGACGGTTCGTTTGTTTAAATATCACAACACATGTCCAGATAAACGGGAACCTGTGGTTAACTGTCTTTTCGGAGTTAAACTCCACAAGTTGGCCGATCGTCACACACACACACGGCCACAGCGCAGCAGGCAGAGGTGGGGGGAGAGAGAAATACCCGTTTCTCTTCGGCAGACTTGTTTACAAATTATGACAAAGGGTATCAGTCTTAGAAAAGGCACGCATAAGCTGCTACCCCAGAGGATTGTGTACCCTGTCACTTGAAAAGTATACTTCTTAGTACCCCACAGGAAGTGTACCCTTTGACTTGAATAAGGTACTTTTTTGTGCCTTACATGATGTGTACCAGAAAGGTACTTCTTGGTACCCATGGGAACAAGATAGGACCTTTGATGGTACATTTGTGAATGTTGTACCTTAACTATTTCTTTATATGACAATGTACCTTTTCAGAGGGTACCTATATGTACCTTTCACCATGCATATTTCATTGTGTACCCCTTTTCTTTGGAAAGGTACTTTTTGGTACTCAGCTGGATACATGTTTGTACCTTTGCTGGCACATTTGTGAAATTTATACCTTAAAGTACTTAATTGTACCCTCACTGTACCTTTATTTCTGAGAGTGTGTGATGGGAAGTTCGGATCATTTTACTGACTCGCTTGTTCAATCTCGTTCATTAAAATGAACGAATCTTTTTTCGAGTCATTTCGTTCATTTAAAGGGCTTTAAATGTTATACTTTTAACAGCCAAATTCCCCGAACACATCCACCTCCGCAGTCTTTATCATATTCTGAATTAAGAAATCATTATAATGCAGTCAAAAATTATTTACAGGGAACATAAATAATTACTTTACCTTCTGAGTCTTTCTTTCATTTTTTCACGTGACAGACGCAATGAACGGATTGTTCATGAACGGGTCGAACCCTGCTTCAGATGCAGAGCTCTTGCAGAGGCAGTGATCAGGCCAAACTGTGGCGTATATAACAGGCCTAATCTGTGAAACTTGTGTGTTGTGGTTTTCTGGGGAGGTGGAGTAACTATTATGTGTCCCTTTTGTTTTGAGATTTCTTATTGTTTAGATGTTGTTGTTTTACATATTTGTTATTTAACCACCTCTATCTTGATTTTTTTTTTTATAGTGCAATCATTAAATTAATTTTACATTTTGAAAAAAACGTTTCCATTCTATTTTGTTGTTGTTGTTGTTGCATAAATCAGGGTTTATACTAAGTAAACAAGGACTGACATTTTTAAAATTAGGGTTAGGGTTACCAAAAAATTTCTCCGCGCGCGCACTGAAATTTTACAGTCTCACTCCAGCCAAAGTCCCAAAGTTGGCAACCCTGCGTTGCATTAAAGTGGAGGGGCTCCCCTGTTCCAAGATGGCGGCTCTATTGACGCATTCGTTCTAATGAACTGCCGTAGCCAAGGCGACATTTAGTGTATATATCTATTGCAGCCAGCTAGCAGGATAGCGTTGAGCTGCCAACATGTACGCTGTGGAAATCCTATGGTGGAAATACTTCACACTGGAAACACCACAGCAGAGCAAGACAGCAAAATGCAATGTTTGCAAAACCGTATTAATTAAACCATTTGTCTGTGATGCATGTTTGCTATTCGCAGTCCAGAAGAGAAAGAGAGATCTCTCACGCGGTGCCACAGCGCGCACAACACGACACTCCATCAGCATGATCGGTGATTGTTGTAAAATGCAGTCTCTACTGTTGCTAAATTGTGGGACGCTTTGAATAATAAAAAGAGCTATTAAAAGCACACAAATCTGCGCAAGAGATGCTGTTCCCGCGGCGCGCGCTCCGAAATCAGACCGCAACGAGACAAGCATATGGCAAGCCATTTTAGCTTAAATTGTACCCAGCCTTACTCGTCGTAATTACATTTTTACTAGTAAGAATTCAGTTAGAGAGCTCTACAATTCAATTCTTACTAGTAACAATTTCAATTAGAGAGCTCTCTAATTCGATTATTACTAGTAACAATTACAATTAGAGAGCTCTCTAATTCAATTATTACTAGTAACAATTACAATTAGAGAGCTCTCTACTTCAGTTTTTACTAGTAAGAATTACATTTAGAGAGCTCTTTAATGCAATTATTACTAGTAAAAACTGATTTAGAGAGCTCTCTAATTCGATTCTTACTAGTAAGAATGTATTTGCAGAGCTCTCTAATTCAATTGAAACTACAATGTATGTATGTATGTATATATATATATATATATATATATATATATATATATATATATATATATATATATATATATATATATATATATATATATATATATTCTTTGAATACAAATATGTTTGGTTCAGGTTTGAAATTCGTTATCTTTTATTATAGGCTATGTATGTAGTCTAATATCATAGTAGTCCTACTTATTATTTACAGGTTTTTTTCCCCCTTGTATTTGTTTTATGCTCCAAATAGGTTTGAATGGTTGGGCTGTTGGATAAAATAATAACAAAAATAATAAATAAAATAAAAAAGTTATCCTAATGTTGTTTTTTTTAATGCTTCAGCTTTACAAACATGGTAAAATTCCAGAATATAACAAACCATGTACAATCATGATCCAAAGCTAGAGTTAAATGCAGTCATAAGCTGTGTCCCAATGTGAAGGCTGCATCCTCCGAAGGCCGCGGACTTCGAAGGATGCAGCCTATTCGTCCTTCGAAGGACGCACCTTGTAGCCTTCATAGGATTTCCTAATTGCGCATCCAGGTGTTCCCGATTACCGCTCCATGGCGCCAAGCAACAGTGCGAGACGGAGCTGCCGTCCTGATCATTAATTTGTTATAATTGAGTGAACCGCTATGGAGCCAGAATTGGCTATTGTCATTTTTATGTTTTATATTTTACTGAGGATGTTAAATACATGAATTTTCTAAACGACATTTAGGCCACTTGTCTTTAAAGTCAATTTTTTAGGAGGAAAAAGCTCAGTATAATAGAATAAGCAAAAAAAGACTTCACATATAAAAAAGAAATATAACACAAACACAAGGTTAGGTTATATAAAAATAAAACATTCATAAATTATTTTATGATTAACATATTACTGTCTTCAGTGAACTCAACGCAAATGATAATATTATTATTATTATTAGCCTACATTTAGGCTACATATTTAGAAGGCGCTTTTATCCAAAAAAGGAACAAAGAAATTCGTCAAATGTCAGTCATAATACAGGGCTAAGATTATCACAAATAAACACAAGATTTTGACACAAATGTGTGTGGGAGTGTGAGCGCGCACTGCACGGCACGGAGGAGCGGCCGCGAACACTTGCATTTTCCCATCAACAGTGGAAACAACTTAAAAAATACTCTATAATTTCTGGTCATACAGAAAAGAATAATACATCATTCGCAACTACTTTTATTTGTCCAAACTGTGTTCCGTCGACACCTTGTACTTCGTCCATTTTGATATGTGAGCCAATTTTTCCCGCCTGCCTATTTATACCTGCCAGATGAATAAACATGAGGCACGATTATCATAATGAGATGGCACTGAATAGTGAGCTCTCTAATTCAGTTGTTACTAGTAAGAATAGCTATTGTAGAGCTCTCTAATTAAATTGTTACTAGTAAGAATTGAATTCAAGAGCTCTCTAATTGTAATTCTTACTAGTAACAACTCAATTAGAGAGCTCTCTATTTCAATTGTTACTAGTAAGAATGCAATTGTAGAGCTCTCTAATTGAATTATTACTAGTAAGAATTCCAATTAGAGAGCTCTCTAATCCAATTATTACTAGTAACAATTATAATTAGAGAGCTCTCTAATTCAGTTGTTACTAGTAAGAATGCAATTGCAGAGCTCTCTAATTCAATTACAGAGCTCTCTAATTATACATATCTTTAATCCGTATTTTTACTAGTAAAAATTCAATTAGAGAGCTCTGTAATTGCATTCTTACTAGTAAGAATTGAATTAGAGAGCTCTCTAATTGTAATTGTTACTAGTAAGAATTGGATTAGAGAGCTTTCTAATTGTAATTCTTACTAGTAATAATTGAATTAGAGAGCTCTCTAATTGTAATTCTTACTAGTAACAATTCAATTATAGAGCTCTCTAATTAAAAATGAATGGAAGTCAATGGAGACATATGACTAGTAAAAATTCATTTGTAGAGCTCTCTAATTGCAATTGTTACTAGTAAGAATTGAATTAGAGAGCTCTGTAATTGTAATTCTTACTAGTAATAATTGAATTAGAGAGCTCTCTAATAATAATTGTTACTAGTAAGAATTGAATTAGAGAGCTCTCTAATTGTAATTCTTTCTAGTAAGAATTGAATTAGAGAGCTCTCTAATTGTAATTGTTACTAGTAATAATTGAATTAGAGAGCTCTCTGATTGTAATTGTTACTAGTAATAATCGAATTAGAGAGCTCTCTAATTGTAATTGTTACTAGTGAGAATTGAATTGTAGAGCTCTCTAATTGAATTCTTACTAGTAAAAATGTAATTACGACGAGTAAGGCTGGGTACAATTAAAGCTAAAACGGCTTGCCATACAAGCACATTATACTTTGGACTTCATTCGCGCGTCTAAACGATCAAATGTAGCCTACACAAACATGTCAAAATGACCGGCTTGGAGATTCACTTAAACAGTTTATGTCTAAAATGGACGTAGTTATGGAAATAGTTGGGAGAAAATATGGTGCACTCGTTCTTAAAGGGGAAGCAGTCTAATAAACATGCTCACGATTGCTCCATTACTGAGAATCAAACAACAAAAGGCAAAGAGAAAATCACTCACAGCTCTTGAATGAATAACTTTAGCTTTAATAAGCATAAATCTACCTATGATAAACTTTGCAGTGCTATTTTACTTTTGATTACTTTATTATAATTCTTTTTAGACCATACCTGAATAATGTTAGTAGACCTTCCTGAAATGAAAGCACTGTGTAGGCCTGTATAATGTGTATCTTTGTTTAATTGTCTATCTTTTGTTTATCTATTGTTTAATATATATATATATAAGTGTTCCTTTATTTATATATATATATATATATATATATATATATATATATTGACATACATGCATACATACGTACATATCATACTTGCCTGTAGAGAGGAGTTTATTTCAGCATCATATAAAATCAACAATAATGATAATAATAATATTAAAGCAAACACAGCTCTGGTATCGGAAAAGTATGTGTATCGGCCGATATCCAAATTCAGGTATCGGGATCGGATCGGAAGTGAAAAAATGTGGATCGGTGCATCCCTAAGTGTATATATTTTATATTTATATATACGCATGTCTCTGTGTCTATACTGTATATACACAAACACTCATATATAAATATATGTGTGAATGTGTATACATATACACACACACACACACGCATATATATATATATATATATATATATATATATATATACACACACTCACCTAAAGGATTATTAGGAACACCATACTAATACTGTGTTTGACCCCCTTTCGCCTTCAGAACTGCCTTAATTCTACGTGGCATTGATTCAGCAAGGTGCTGAAAGCATTCTTTAGAAATGTTGGCCCATATTGATAGGATAGCATCTTGCAGTTGATGGAGATTTGTGGGATGCACATCCAGGGCACGAAGCTCCCGTTCCACCACATCCCAAAGATGCTCTATTGGGTTGAGATCTGGTGACTGTGGGGGCCATTTTAGTACAGTGAACTCATTGTCATGTTCAAGAAATCAATTTGAAATGATTCGAGCTTTGTGACATGGTGCATTATCCTGCTGGAAGTAGCCATCAGAGGATGGGTACATGGTGGCCATAAAGGGATGGACATGGTCAGAAACAATGCTCAGGTAGACCGTGGCATTTAAACGATGCCCAATTGGCACTAAGGGGCCTAAAGTGTGCCAAGAAAACATCCCCCACACCATTATACCACCACCACCAGCCTGCACAGTGGTAACAAGGCATGATGGATCCAAGTTCTCATTCTGTTTACGCCAAATTCTGACTCTACCATCTGAATGTCTCAACAGAAATCGAGACTCATCAGACCAGGCAACATTTTTCCAGTCTTCAACTGTCCCAATTTTGGTGAGCTCTTGCAAATTGTAGCATCTTTTTCCTATTTGTAGTGGAGATGAGTGGTACCCGGTGGGGTCTTCTGCTGTTGTAGCCCATCCGCCTCAAGGTTGTGCGTGTTGTGGCTTCACAAATGCTTTGCTGCATACCTCGGTTGTAACGAGTGGTTATTTCAGTCAAAGTTGCTCTTCTATCAGCTTGAATCAGTCGGCCCATTCTCCTCTGACCTCTAGCATCAACAAGGCATTTTCGCCCACAGGACTGCCGCATACTGGATGTTTTTCCCTTTTCACACCATTCTTTGTAAACCCTAGAAATGGTTGTGCGTGAAAATCCCAGTAACTGAGCAGATTGTGAAATACTCAGACCGGCCCGTCTGGCACCAACAACCATGCCACGCTCAAAATTGCTTAAACCACCTTTCTTTCCCATTCTGACATTCAGTTTGGAGTTCAGGAGATTGTCTTGACCAGGACCACACCCCTAAATGCATTGAAGCAACTGCCATGTGATTGGTTGATTAGATAATTGCATTAATGAGAAATTGAACAGGTGTTCCTAATAATCCTTTAGGTGAGTGTATATATATACATACACATACATACATACATACATACATACATACACACACATATATTATATAAACAAACTTTTATGTTAGATGCAATATTAATCGCAATTAATCGATTTGAAAGCACTAATTATATATTATATTATATTATATTATAAAACATTATATTATATACCAGTAGATAGATATGCCTCATTTTCTTTTTTCCCCATAATTTATCATTTATCAACAATTTAACAGTGTGCTTTTAAAATAGGTTTGTCTTTGCTTTCTTTCTTATACTGGATTAGTGTTTCTTAGACTTTCTACCCATTTAAAATATACTTTCATTTACTTTTATTTAACATTTACTTGTTTTATAACGTTTAAGGAGTATCAGTGATACTTTTTGTTTTTGTACATGAAACTATACTCCAGTCAGTTTTCAACAAATATCAAATAATAGCCATGTTGTTTTCTTTGGTCAGGCTCACGCATTAGGCAGTGGTCGTGTGGTACGTCCTATTACACTATATGTTGATGATACTACACTAACACTGGGTGACAAGGGGCATAAAAGCCAAAATGAGTCTGTTGTAGTGATGATTTGTCTTGTCGAGTGGTAGTTAAGGTGATTGAATGCGAGTATTACAGATGTCTATTGGCTTTTATGTGTACTTAAATCAGTGTTCCTTATTATATTGGGTAAGGACTAGTCCTGGGGCACCGTGCATTTTTTTAGCACAGAGAATGAAGATTTCCACTCATCTTCATATGCAAATTTTGCATACAAGGCTTGACCTATAGAGGTGAATCTTGCATAGCAACATGAACAGAGTGTTTAACATTCCTTTAATATTGCTTTGCCGCCATCTCCATTGTGTTGTGGGTTTTGTTTCGTGTCGTGTTTGGCAGAGGGTGAAACCCTGCAGAGTCATGCATGCGTCTAGCATGTAATAGTTTTTCCATCCCTAATTCTTGGGTGTGACAGCATGGCATGTTTAAATATGCAACATATCCTTCGGCATGTTTGTGAAAGTGATGTGTTTGTTTCAGGAGGAGTTCTGCTACCCTGTCGAGTGCCTGACTTTGACCGTCGAGGAGGTGATGCATATCAGACAGGTTCTTGTTAAAGCAGAGCTGGAGAAGTTCCAACAGTATAAAGAGGTTTATAATGCGCTGAAGAAAGGAAAGGTACATTTTCTCTACTCTTGTACATTCACTGCCTACTATAAATGTACAGCCCAAGCTTTATTGAAATACTCTTCTTTTTTTTTGGAGCACACCTACTCTATGATGCTTAAAATACTGGCAGCTCACTACAGTAAGTGTTTAATTGTGCAATCTATTCTGTTAGCTTTGCTTCTCGTGTCGGACGAAGAAGTTCTCGCTCTTCACCTGGTCCTACACCTGCCAGTTCTGTAAGAGGTGGGTGGAGCTTTTCATTCAGAAATTTAAATAATGAAAACAAAGTAGCGATGTGCAGTGGAATCATATTTCTTCTCCTTTTACTCTCACAGGCCTGTTTGTTCACAGTGTTGTAAGAAGGTAAATGTAACATCTTTAACTCCTTGCTACTTTTTCATTAATATATATATATATATATATATATATATATATATATATATATAATATTTAAAGAGGACCTATTATGTTTTTTGCACATTTTCAACTTTCTTTAGTGTGTAATGTTGCTGTTTGAGCATGAAAAATATCTGCAAAGTTACAATGTCCACTCCAAAGGGAGTTATTCTCTATATTAGTGCGCACTGTTTCTGAACTCCCTGAAACACCTCCATTGTAGTCTTGAGTTTTCTCCTGGGAATGAACATTCCTCATTTAAAATATCCATGTCCAAGCCATACGCAAAAAAAAAGGGGGGTGTCAAAACTTGCAGATAGGAACATGCCGAAGCGGTTGACCAATCACAACACACTGACCAATCAGATAACAGTGTGCTTATTGGAAGGAGGAGCCAGGAACTAAACAGAGCATTACTGAGAAGGGAGGTGCTGCAATAATGTAAAATATGTGAAAAATGATGTGTATTTTGAACAGTCAAACATGAAAATTCAAGTTGACCCCAAAAACAAAATCAAGCCTTTTGTAAAAAGGGCATAATAGGTCATCTTTAATGTTTTTAAAATAAGTCTCTTATGTTCAAAAAGGCTGCATTTATTTGATCAAAATACAGTAAAAACAGTAATATTGTGCAATATTATTATAATTCAAAATAATATAATTTATTCCTGTGATGGCAAAGCTGAATTTTCAGCAGCCATTTCTCTAGTTTTCTGTGTCACATGATCCTTTGGAAATAAATAACATTATTATTATTATCAGTTATCACTGATTAGTATCAGTTACTTGAAAACGGTGATACATTTAAATAGAAATAGATAAATAGAAAAAAGGACATTATTTATTGTAAATATAAATATTTTGTAACATCATCAATGTTTTACTGTCACTTTTGATCAATTTGTTGCATCCTTGCTGAATAAAGGTATTAACGGTATTAATCTGACTGACCTCAAACATTTGAACGGTTGTGTGCGTTTTTCAATTTGCTAATGACCTCATATCCTCTCATCTCAGATGAAGTTGCCCTCCAAGCCCCATGCCAGCCTACCCATCTCCTCTCTGGGCCCCAGCATTCTGCCCAAAAAGGAGTCTGGAGCATCAGCCCCGGCAGAGAAGACCTCCTCCGCATCCAGCCACAAGCGCCACAGCCTTCAGCGTTCCATGTCCAGGTGAGCTTCAGAAATTATGAGTATCATCTGTACCACAGTAAGGGCGTCCAGTAAGAGTATTTCTTGTCACGATCCCTCTCAGATCATCAAAGCACGGTGAGCGCTCGTCCTCCAAAGACGAGCTGGAGCTTCCCGAGCAGTTCACAGAGGACTGGAGCACCATGGAGGTCTGCGTGGACTGCAAGAAGTTCATCAACGACATAATCAGCAACAGCAGGCGTAACCAGACCACCAAACGTGCCCGTCTGCACCGCAGGACCCATTCAGTCTACATGTCCAACACCAGTTCTTCCCACTTCAAACCTTCTGAACGGACTATCAAAGAGGTTTAGGATCCCAAGTGCTTGGAACTTTCACGGTGTGGTCCTTCCTATTAAAACGTTCCTGTTTATACTGTTCTCGCCTGTTGTGAACGTGCCAGACAGAAATAAGCTTGCTATGTAAAAGGTGTTTTGTTACGTATGACAGTACGGCCACTTTTATTAGCTTTGTAACGTACCTTCGATACCTCTTCTTTTCCATTTAAAAAGTGCCAGAGGTGAAGGAATAAAGCCGTCCCTCTTCCAGCATGAGTCCTTAAGCACCAGCCTTCTCAGGAAATGGTTTGATTCTGTGATTGGAGCTTTGGAATGTAGTTTAACACACTTTAAACTTATTTTGACCAGCTTTTCTCAAAAACAGATGAATCTGAATTAACACGGAATGAAATGAAAATGACAGTGTGAAAAAAAAAAACGCAAGGCTGCTTTGATTACTGAAAGTACCAAGGCCTGAATGTACATTTTTTTCAATATACTAAAGAAAAGTGGTTCAATTGTATGTAAATAGTTGTTGAATAATCAGCCTAAATGTTATAGTTGTAAATAGGCATCCAAAAGGACTAATTTTCCCCTTTTAGGAAGAACTAGTCGACCAAGAAGACTGTTGATGAACTCAGCCTCCACAACAATTCAAGATCAAGTCTTACCAAATGTTTTTCTTATTGTTCGTTAAAATCGCTGCTGTAATAGTGACACGGTCCAAATGAATGGCGTTTTAGATCATTACAGAGAGTACTTACAGATATATATTTTTCCTCTGTCTGTGGCAGTGTTTTTGAGCTTTTAGTCAAAGACGAGGGTAAAGATGTGTTTTTTTAGAGCGGATGCTAAAAGCTGTAGTGTTTCTTAAAGGAGTGATCGGCTGTGCCAAACAAATCTCCACAATCTGAGCAATATGTGTCTTGGACCTGATGTACATAGTCAATAACATTTACCGGAGATAGTGACGGCCCGAAGGGGGAAACCAACGCTCTCTTTTAAATAGGAAATGTTGTTTATGTACATGCTGTATATCTGAATCTCATCTGATCCACTGATCTGTTAAAATAGGCTCTATTGTTATAAAGTTATATGATTTATATTATTAATAATGATTTTTATTTTTACGTGTCAAATTTTGCTTTTCTTTTCATGTTCATTTTGAACCTTCACTCAACTTCTAAATATATTTTGTAATATTTCAACCACGTTTATTTTGATGTCTTAAAAGTTTGTTATATTATATTATTAATTACCCATTTTGTGCAATGAAAGACCCTAGGAGTCTTTAACATCTCGTAATATGAAGGTACTTAAATCATGTCAGGGTTTTTGGAAAGATTTGTTCAGTTTTTCCTTACTTAATAAAACACGTGCACACTTATAAATACACATGCACTGCAATGGTATACAGGCCTGTTGACTTGTTCTTCTGTTTTGTGCAAAACTGACTGTACTGCCTTCCTCTAAGCTAAAGAATGATTGGTATGCATGATGAAATCTATGATTTTTTTTTTAGACTAAGAAACAGAATTGCCAATAATAAAGCATTTGAACATTTGAAATTGCATTTGATATTATAACATTCATCATCACACTGGATATGTCAAGGAATAATACTGTCTCATTTGAGAGATAACACCACTAGGATATATTAAAAACCATAATCACATACCTCTATGGAACCCTAATAAAGAAAAATAATATAATCAGTGAGGATGTATTTAATGATGTTGGCAGTTTAAATGAG
The DNA here is from genome assembly GCA_030578255.1 of Tiaroga cobitis. Classification (NCBI taxonomy): domain Eukaryota; kingdom Metazoa; phylum Chordata; class Actinopteri; order Cypriniformes; family Leuciscidae; genus Tiaroga; species Tiaroga cobitis. The sequence goes on along the minus strand of CM060609.1, from coordinate 9,605,506 downwards.
ATTGTATGAAATGTCCTCAAGCCTCAAGATAATGCAAACTTTTCCACATATTATTACCTGAATATTGATTGTCTCTTTAAGCTATTTTTATTTTTAAACTAGTGACAAACTTATGGATAAACTGTAGGGTTTCTAGAGTAATTTAGAGTAATCATGTTTCATGTTTTCTCCTTATGATTTTGACATTTGACTATCCAAATAGCTGTCGATGCATCACATAAACTAGTAGGGGAGAGACCGAATTGAAATTCTCCACTAGAGGGCAGAAAAACATCACTTTCAACAGCTGACTTCTGGCATATTTTACATTTCTTAAAGAGATAGTTCACCCCAAAATTTTGTCATAACTTACTCATCCTCAAGTTGTTCCAAACCTCTGTGAGTTTCTGTCTTCTGTTGAACACAAAAGTGGATATTTTAAAGAATGTTGGCAATCAAACAGTTGACGGTAGCCATTGACTTCAATAGTAGGAAAAACAAATAGTACTATGAAAGTCAATGGCACCGTAAACTGTTTGATTACCAACAATATTCAACATATATCTTCTTTTGTGTTCAACAGAAGAAAGAAACTCATAACGTTACAGGTTTGGAACAACTTGAGGGTGAGTAAATTACAGAAATTTCATTTTTTGGGTGAACTATCCCGTTAAGCAGCTTGGGATCAGTTACTGTACGTTCACACCGCCGCCAACTTGAGCTTCCAAAGCGGCCGGAAGTCATTCATTTTCAATGGAAGCTGGCTTCTCTCAGCTGCAAGGAGCGTCAAATCCATCGGCGTCGCGTTTTGAGCGTCAATCAGAAAGTTGAAAGAAGCTCAACTTTATGGTAATGAAAAAAAAAAAAAGAAAAAAGAAAATGAAAACAAAATAATTAATGAAATAATATCCCTCACTTGTAAAAATAACATAAATATGTCAAGCACTGAAATATTAAAGCTTGCTACATTGCAGAATGAGCTGCATAATATTTATGAAGAAAAAGCTAGGGATGCTTTTGTTCGGTCTAGACAAAAATGGATGGAAGCAGGAGAAAAAAATACTAAATATTTTTTTGGTTTAGAAAAAAGAAATAGAGAAATAACTTCTGTAAACAAATTAATAATAAATGGACATACTAATGAAAATCCCAAAGATATTTCTTGTTTTGTCAGTCAATTTTATAGTAAATTGTATAGTCCAAGTAGTCAGCTAAATGATGCAGATTGTTTTCTCAGTAATTTATCAACCAATATTAATAAGATTACGTCAGACTATAAGATTTCATGCGATAAAGAATTGAACATAGAGGAAATTATAAATTGTATAAATAGTCTTAAAGAAAATAAATCTCCTGGGAATGATGGCTTGACAGGGGAGTTTTATAAACATTTTTGTAATGACCTTGCACCCTTTTTACTTGCAGTTTTTAAAGAAGCAGTTGATTTGGGAGAAATGCCCGCATCACTAAAACAAGGGGTAATTACACTTATACCCAAGCCAAAGAAAGATAGATTAGTCTTAGAAAATTGGAGACCAATTAGTTTGTTAAATAATGATACTAACATTTTTTCTTTAATTTTTGCAAAAAGACTTAAAGGGTTAGTTCACCCAAAAATGAAAATTAAGTCATTAATTACTCACCCCCATGCTGTACCAACCCCGTAAGACCTTCGTTCGTCTTCGGAACACAAATGAAGATATTTTTGATTAAATCTGAGAGCTGGATCACTGCTACATAGGCTCCCTAAGGGACTGACACTTGACGGTCCAGAAAGTCATTAAAGAAAATGTTTAAATATTCCATGTCGCAACAGTGGCTCAACTATAAGTTTATCAAGCGACGAGACTACTTTTTGTGCGGAAAAACAAACAAAAATAACGACTTTATTCGACTATTCCTTTTCTTCCTTGTGGGCCTGAAACGAGACTTCAAGAGATTTCCACGACGCATGCGCGAGAACTGAGATGAGGACGTTCTTCTTCGACTCCTTCTTGTTACCGGCTGCTCACCGCTTAGAAGTATTACCGCCACCTACCGTATAAGATGACGTGTTGGAAGCGCAAAACTTTCTGTTTACAAGCAGAGGAAGACGCGCGCTGTACATACGCGTTTCAATTCGTAAATATGTCTACTGATTTCGACTTTTTAACCATTGTATATAATATAGCGAGACCTACAGCACATTAAGTGTCGAATTGAAAAGCGTATGTACAGCGCGCGTCTTCCTCTGCTTGTAAACAGAAAGTTTTGCGCTTCCAACACGTCATCTTATACGGTAGGTGGCGGTAATACTTCTAAGCGGTGAGCAGCCGGTAACAAGGAGGAGTCGAAGAAGAACGTCCTCATCTCAGTTCTCGCGCATGCGTCGTGGAAATCTCTTGAAGTCTCGTTTCAGGCCTACAAGGAAGAAAAGGAATAGTCGAATAAAGTCGTTATTTTTGTTTGTTTTTCCGCACAAAAAGTATTCTCGTCGCTTGATAAACTTATAATTGAGCCACTGTAGGCACATGGAATATTTAAACATTTTCTTTAATGACTTTCTGGACCGTCAAGTGTCAGTCTCTTAGGCAGCCTATGTAGCAGTGATCCAGCTCTCAGATTTAATCAAAAATATCTTCATTTGTGTTCCGAAGACGAACGAAGGTCTTACGGGGTTGGTACAGCATGGGGGTGAGTAATTAATGACTTAATTTTCATTTTTGGGTGAACTAACCCTTTAAGAAACATCTTAATACAATAATTGATGAAGAGCAGTCCGGTTTTTTGAAAGGCCGTTACATTGGAAATAATATTAGACTAATTTTAGATTTAATTGATTATAGACACCTTATCCCAGATGATTCTTTTATATTATTTATTGATTTCTATAAAGCGTTTGACACTGTTGAACACTCATTTATGTTCAAAGTTATTGACTTCTTTGGTTTTGGTCATTTTTTTCAAAATGCAATCCGTACGCTTTATAAAGGTTCGAATAGTTCAGTCCAGCTATCTCACGGTACCTGTCCGAGATTTGATATGGGCCGTGGGATAAGACAAGGATGTCCTATATCACCTTTTCTCTTCACATTGGTTACTCAGGTCATGGCTGCTCATATAAAAAAGCAAGTTTTCAAGGAATTTCAGTGTTTGGAAAAGAGATTAAACTTAGCCAATTGGCGGATGATACCACAATTTTTCTCAAAAACAGTGACGAATTAGATGAAGTTATTAAATGTATAGAAACATTTTCTGGAATCTCTGGATTAAAGATGAATAAGAATAAATCTACTTTATTCTCTCTTAAAGATTGTGTATTTAAAGAAATTATACCAATTAGAGATAATACCACATACCTTGGGATAATGGTGTGTAAAGATTTGAATCAAAGAAGCCGGCTGAATTTTGAACCTATTATTGAGAAAATTAAAAACAGATTCAATCTGTGGCTTATGCGAGATCTTTCCCTAAATGGTCGTATTCTACTTTCAAAAGCAGAAGGGATCTCAAGGTCTGTTTATATATCTATGTCAGCAGATGTTCCAAATAATGTTCTCAAGGAATTAGATAAGAACCTTTATGATTTTATTTGGAGGAAGAAAATACACTATTTACGGAAAGATATTCTAAATAATAATAGAGACTTTGGTGGCCTTGAGGTTTTAAATTATACAGATTTAAATGTGTTTAAAATAAAATGGATAATCGAATTTATTAAAAATAAAGATAGTATATGGAATGTTTTCCCAAATTACATATTTAACTCTTTGGGTGGCATTAATTTTCTTTTAAAGTGTAATTTCTCAGTAGATAAAATCCCTGTTAAATTGGCAAACTTTCATAAGCAGGCACTGCTGGCTTGGCAATTAATATACAAACACAATTTTTCACCGCATCGATACTTCATATGGAAAACAAAGATATCTTGTACAAAAAAAAGTCAATCTTTAATCAGACATGGTACGACAATGGAATTCTTAATGTTAATCAGTTGCTTAATGAACAAGGTTTACTTTTAACATATCCTGAATTTCTCAATAAATTCATGATTTCTGAGGCCAAAAGAATATGCTATTGTTTTAGATGCAATCCCTGGCAGAGTAGTTTCACTTTTACGAAATCCTGGATTATGCCCTAGATCGTCAAATCAGTTCTTGTTGTGACACAATATTTATTGGGGATATTAATATATTAATAGATAAATGCAGTAACAAATATATTCGAAATACTTTAAAAACTAACTTTTTGCCTTGCTCAACAGGTTTTTGGTCATCTAAATTTGAAAATATTAACTGGAAAAGAGTTTGGTCTATAACAAATAAGTTTTGTATTAATAATAAAATTAGAGAGGTATCCTATAAAATTGTACACAGAATGTACCCTGTCAAGGAGTTACTTTCTGAACGTTTCCATTTGAATATTGAAAACTTGTGCGAATTTTGTGGCAATGCCAAAGAATCTGTAACTCATCTCTTTTTTAACTGTATTTATTCAAAAATGTTTTGGTTGGATGTTTCAAATTTCATTTCTAAGTTGTTTGAAACATATCTACAAATTGAGCTGTTTGATGTTGTATTTTTTTTTGTGCAGGATAATGTTGATTCCAAAAGTACCAGGTGCTTCCTTATACAACTTTTCATATTACTTGGAAAATATCACATTCATGTGAAAAAATGGGCTAAAGCTAAGCCAAGCTTTGAACACTTTATAAAAGAGATTAAACAATATGGTAATTCATTAGATAAAATTAAGAACAAAAAAGCAAGAAAGACCTATGAAGCGTTTTGTAACTTTAAATTATTGTAACTTTACCCCTGGCATTAATTTTTTCTTCTTCTTTTTTTCTTTATTTGCTATTTGTTGTGAGTTGTATTGTCATGTAAATCTCTTTGTATATTCTCTGTTGCAATAAAAAAAAAAAAAAAACTTTATGGTAATGAGCTATGACGAGGTTCAGCGGCAAAACGCCAGCAACCAATCGGAATATCTTCGCGCTGGCTGATTCCGGAGAAACATACAATGTAAACTTTCGTTCCTACCAAAACATTAGTTCCGAGAAAATGGAAGAGAAGCTAATAATCGCCGTTGGTGGGTTTCCTATCATTTATGACGTTGTTTGCTTAGGGACCGCATGAGCGCAACTTTTATTTGAAATATTTACGAACGCTCGTTTTAAAGCGGGAATGCAATTCATTTGCTCACCGTGACACCGATTTGACCATTGCATTTACAGCCTAATGCAAATAATAATAATAATACTCAACTATTCTTTTTTTCCCGACCAAATGTGACCAAAACGGTTATAAAAATGCTGTCATTATAAAAGTTTTCTTCAATGTATTGCTTGTTTTTTTTTCTGTTTATTACATTTCATGTTGTGACACTTCTATTCTCCCTGCAACGTCAGAGCGTTCAAAGCGTCCAAAGCGTCAACATGCTTCCCAGTACTTTTTGATAAGCGTCCTTGACAGGGCGGCCAGAGCCTCTTTGACGGTCAAGTCGGCGGCGGTGTGAACGTACAGTTACGCCGGGTTCACACCGGACGCTCAGTGTCGTAAACGCCAGTTTCGGCGTCTGGTCTTTTTTTTAATTTATTTATTTTTTTATCTTTATTAAATCTTAACGATACAAACAGTAAGACACAGAAAAAGAGTCATTAATACAGAAAACACAATATTAGACAAGAACAGAGCCAGGGGTAGTTTTCAAATAAATACATTAAAGATAGAGCATAACTGAATGGTTTTAGCAGCCTTCTTATTTTTTGAATCATAGATGGATTTGATGTACTGTTCCGCCTCCTTAACAAAAGCAATAAATGAAGGTTTAGAATTACTAAATTTGGCTTTGTGAATATGATATTTCCAGTGTTGGGGAGTAGTTAACTACAAGTAGCGACGCTACTAACTTAACTACATTTTTCAGTAGCTTGGCAGTAGCTCAGTTGCTTTTTAAACAGTGTAGCTTTTCCAGTAGCTAACTACTTTTTGCAGCAAGTAGCGGTGTAGCGCGAGCAAAAGCTACATTGGGTTTTGTTGAGCCTGCGCGAATCAGCGCGATGCAAGGATATTCTTCTTCTTGTTAGATTACAAACTAATTTTTTTGCCATTACCGCCACCTGTTGTTTAATCATGCATCTTGCGGCTAACATTTCACTGACGTACAGAAGACCTCAAGCACAAATTTAAGGACGCGCATACAGGTGATTAATGGCCATTTTAAATATATTAATTATCCTGCTTTATTGCTCTCTATGTTACATCAAAATTTTATTTCTGATTTAATTACAATGAACCGCCAGCTGATCTGTCCGCCAGTTTGGTAATGAACATAAAATACCACTAAAGTTTGCGCCATCGTGTTTGTCAGTTGAACAAAAAATTTAATCTTAGTTTGTTTATCGCACGACAAAGCTTTGATCTAATTAAATTGCTGTATAGATTTGTTGTGACTGGTTTCAGAGCGAACCGAACTGTGCTCACAAGCAGCTTGTGATTCAGGTTCTTCTTTCACAGTAAATTCGGCGAGGTCCATCACTGCATGTGAGCGAGTTTAACGTGCATTGTCAGTGCCACATGTGAGCGCTTGTTCAATGTATTTTCTTGCCAAAATGCAACCATCTCACAATCGGTATTTTTGAGAAAAAGTCTATAGGCCTACATGCAATTTACGTTGAATGTATATTTTGTTCTTGCAATGTTGTATTTGTTGCAATTTTGCACTTTTGACAAACAGTCTGAGATATTTGAGTGTTGTGTGTAATAAAAACAATAAAAATCATAATTGTATTGCATTGTTTTAAACATTAAATATTTTACTTAAAACATTCCTCAGACACTTATTCAGTTATTTATAATATATGTTGTTCAAAAAAAGCAAAAGTAGTTTCAATGTAGCTAACTACTTTTCCAAAAGGGTAGCTTGACTGTAGTTTAACTACTTTAACTAACGAGTAGCTTGTAGCTTGTCAAACTACAGTTTCAAAGTAGCTTCCCCAACACTGCGCAGAGGTATATCAGCAGCAGTAGTAGGGCTGACGCGATATCCGCAATCTTATAGTAGGCCTACCACACACTGAACTTGTACCCTTCTTGTTTTGAACTTCATGGATGTGTATTGAATGTTGAACAAGTTCATAATGATAACAAGACTGCATGTTTATCATGGTGATTTGTACGGCTTCCCACAGACAGTGAATGAGAGAGATCGGCAGAGCGCGTGTGATTACCTGCGGCTGTCTTTGAAGTCATATTCGTGGAAAGGTTGCCGTGTAAAAGGAAAGCGAAATATTTGTCTTATAGTCATTTTAACGTTCACGTCACGGAAATGCGCGTCAGCAGCAGCGCTGGTCAGCTTCCCACAGCGCGAGGAAGCCGCGGGGAAATAAACTCAGCGAGTCGCGCATTGAATCAATGACATATTGGTCTTTAATAAATGAAGCATCAGCTTCAGCGTTACCCATGCGACGCATTGCTGCTTAGCTGAGCATTGGAAAGTGGAACTCAAAGTTAAAAATAATTAACACCTTGTTTCATTATCTCTTTTAATGAATCAGCTTTTCTGAACGTGTTCGTTGAATGAACGGTTTAGTGACTCACTCAAAGTCCGTTGTCGTAACAATGTACGCGCTGAGTGAAAGCCTTTCAATGCGCATAGGGATCTCCCAGTCGCAGCAAGTTAAAGTTCACAGGGAAAATGTAAGCCTATTATTAAATCGATCCTCTGAGTTACGGATCGATCTTTAGAAATTTATATGAAAATCGATTCAGAATTGGTGAATCGATTTTTTCAACACAGCTCTACTTTTGAAAGCATCACTAGTTGCATGTTAAACTTGCAAAATATGTGGTGGAATTGAAAAATAACAGGATATTTCTAGGATGATTCCTGTAATTGATGTTTTTGTGGTTATTTATGAGTTATTTATTGAACTGCCAGAGGCAGTGTACGGTGGGTAATGGACGAAAGGTTCATTTTAAACTTAAAAAGCGCAAATTTAAACACAAGCAAGCATATTAAGGATATAGGGATGGATTTATGTATATTCAAATTGTATACTAAAGAATATCCACTCCGGATGGTTTCAGATGTGAATGTAAAATGTACGATTAATTCATAATCATAATAACGTTCACTGATACATCATATTATCCAGCCTTGCATGTGGAGCTGCTGAACACTAAACTGGCTGTGAAAGACTTGGGTGAAGGAAATACTGACTTTTTATTTGTTTTTGTTTGTTTGTTTTAATCAAATGTTTGTCTTTATAACTAACTTCTGCATAAGTAAAGCTATGGTGGATTGAGTGTGTTTGGGCTTTCTCTCTGCACTGTACATTTGCATTAAACTGAAGTTAAATTATATTCTCCTGCAGCCTGTTTGCGTTTCATTACAAGAATAAAATGAGAGGAAAACACGGCTGACGTCTTGTTTTCTTGTGCGCTCAGATTGCAAAGCGTGTCACATGACCAGAACTGTGGAAAAAATGGTTGTGAGATCAATTATGAGTCGGTATCTTTGAAGAAATCGCTTGAGTGAATCACTCTGAAACAGAGTTTCATTCAAAGTGAATTAAAAAATTATATAAAATAAACTAAAATTCATCATGTTTTTGATTTATTAGCATTTGTTGCTTAAACATCCTATTCTTTAATAAAAAGTGGAGTGTAACATAACCTTTGTTTCTCATGTAAAAAGGGTTTTTGAGGTTTTTAGTCCTCATTAACACAGCTTTGTTTAGACAAATTGTGGATTATTTATGATCACATGTGCAGTCTTTGACATTTTAAGTAATGATATACACATAAGTTGTCAAAAACAATAGCATGCGTATTCTAAAGGAGGAAAAACTCTAAAAATTCACTTGGAAATGTATATGATCAATAAGTAATATAAGATTCACCTCATTTATAAACCAGTTTAATGTAATTTTAGTTGAAATGACTTAAGTTTATAAGTACAATGAACTTGGATGTTTTATTAAAATTTAAACGAGGCAGAAACAAGGGAAGAAACATGAAAAGACGAACGGTTGATTGATGGAGAGACGATATATTGATCTTCACTGTTTTGAACTGAATTGAATGAATCACTTCCTATTTAAACAGTTCAATTCAAAATGATTCACTTCATATTACACGTGTTTTATGTTTCAATAGTCAAGAAGAGTCATGGATCTTTCAATTTTTAGTTTGCAAATGTTTTTATTTACACAGGTAATAATGAAGAGGATGTTTTATTTACACGGGTAAAGGGATGATGATGATGGTGGTCTTCAATCGGAGGAGCTGTAGTTGCGGTTGTGCCTGTTGATCCACAAGTGCTTCAGTTTCGGATCATTCCTGTAGCGTTCGAGCAGCGACTCTCTCTCTCTTCGCTCCTTCTCCTTGCTTGTTTTCTTCTCCTCCTTTCTCCTCCAGGCGAACAGAAAAAGTGGGAGTTTTCTCGTGCACTTTTCCTGGACGTTCACATCGCGCTGGCTCTTGTTCTTGGGAAAGTCAGGAGAAGTATAACCATGAATGACCGTGAAGTCTCCCATTTGACTGGGATCATCCTCGTCTTCCTCAAATCCCTGGATCTCCTCCACTTTGCTCGCCCACTCTTCCTCCAGCACCTCTCTCTCCTCCTCCTCCTCCTCCTCCTCCATCCAAGCAAACCTCTTTCCCGGTTTCACTTCGGGCTCCGGCCTTTGGGAGCGTTTGAGTGAGTCCCGGAAGGTTTTCCCGGTGAAATCCACGTACTCGTTCTCCTCATCCTCAATGTCCACCAGCATGAGTTGTGGAGACGGGGGAGAAGGGAACGGATGAGGCTTCCGGCTGGGAGGACGTTCGGGAGAACACACTCGGGATGAAGAGCGTCGCAGGGAAAATAGCTCATCCGGTGCAGGAGTTGGACGTGGAGGATCACGCTTGAAAGGACACACTCGGGATGAGGAGCGTTTGAGGGGAACGGCTTCATCGTGATCCGTCTGAATCCGGGAAAACTCCTTCTCGGATGCGGGAACTGGTTTCTGAGGATGAGTGTGCGGTTTAGTCACTGGCGGCAGGAGTTTGAAGCGAGCGGCTGGAAACGCGACGTGTTCGGGAAACATCGGGATTTCTCCCTCGATTGGCTTCAAGACGGAGGATCTCACTGGATCCAGAGGTTTGACCTCCACTAGAAGAACCGTCGTCTTCCGTTTTCTCTCCTTCCTTTTCTGTTCTCCAGCTTCTCTAAGCTCAGTTCCTCCATCCACCAGCTTTTCCAGACTGAGCTTCTCTCTTTTTTTCTGATGCACACGTCTGTTCTTCTTCATCTTTATCTTTCTGTGTGTTTGGGCCTCATCTTCATGCCTTCCTCCTCCTCTTTCCTCCTCTCTCTCTCCATGCTGCCTCTCGTCAGGTGTCGTTACCTTGCGGCGTCGGTCGTTGGCAGTGAAGGCCTCACACTCCTCCGGAAGTTTCTCTGGTTCTTGCGCCGCACTCTGAGGCAAGAGGTGTGTGAAACACTCGAACAGTTGTCTACACACACTGATGAACCGGGCCATAATGGACACCGAATGCTGCAAGTCTATTCAATATTTGTCTTCAATATCTGCAGAAAGTCTCTCAAGTCTTTCGATCTGTTCACTCCAGTATATAACACACCAACAGAGTCAGAGCTGCAGTTTAGAGATGAAGCTCCACTATGATGTCAAAACATTTAGAACTCTCAGCTATTTGAATGGCTACAGAAGCAACACACAGACACACACACACACACACAAATATATATATTAAACACTCCAAATATTGGAGTGCCTCCAAATATTAAATTGAGATAGTAGAAACAATATTTTTTATGTAAAACAATACAGTAAAACAGTAATATTATGAAAATCATTACAGCTTAAAATTGGAATAATTATACATAAAATCTTAAATATTTTTCATATATTAAATAACTATGTTAACATATAAAAAATAACATAAAATATATTTTTATATTAATATTTAAAATGTAATTTATTCGTGTATATGGCAAAGCTGATTTTTCAGTCACATGATCCTTCAGAAATCATTTTAATGTGCTGATTTGCTGCTAAAGAAACATTTCTTATTATTATCAATGTTGAAAAATATTTATTATTATTATTATCAATGTTGTTATTAATATTTTTGTGATTTTTTTTTTTGTGTGAAATTATGCTGCCCTCGTGTCTTCATCCGCTCCCTCTGTATGCCCCGCAAAAATACATTTCCCATCGAAGATGATTAAACTCGTAATATATTGTTTAGTATTGTAGACAGCAGTTCCAGCTCCTCTTCAAAGTGTAGACTAGTGTCTAGTGTTCATCGATGCGATTTGCAGCAGCCTCTAACATTGCGCGGTGAGTCTGCGCATGCGCAGTATGGTAAACCAAACCAGCCAGGGAATGTTTAGCTAGCGTGAGGAGTTATTAGCTTTAATATCCTCGACCTTCGGGTGCCTGGTGTGGGCAAGGAGCCTTTTCTACCCAACATTTACTTGTAATTGAAAATGTCCGTGTTCTCGGAGCCTGCTTTGGAGAAGAAATTATCAGAACTGAGCAACTCCCAGCAGAGCGTGCAGACCCTTTCACTGTGGCTCATCCACCACAGAAAACACTCCAAAACCATCGTCAAAGTCTGGTACAACGAGCTGAAGAGAGGTAAGGAGAGGCACATTTCACCCCAAACACCTAGATGAGCTCTAAAATGCGAGATTATCTCATGTTTTGAAACGAAATTAAACGGCACATTTAGCAAAAAAAGCTAACTGTTAGTCTTGTAAGCTAGTAGCTTAGCTCATCTACATGTTTTGATTCCCTTGCAGGTTATTATTGAGACAAAACCTCAATTATTGACTGATTTGTGTTTATCAATCAACATCACATCAGCCTGCATGACAATTGCAATTATTGAGGCACATGAGTTAACGTTAGGTCAGTTTCACTTCTGCAAACGAGATTTAGTGAGTCTCACAGAAGAAATATTCAATATAATATCTTTTATTAGATATATTTTCTTCAGTTATTGATGCCCCCACTGACCCTGGCAGCCACTTTGAAGCATCTACTACTCATTTGTTTCCCTACTATGGCATATATGGGGTTTTGGGGGTTTTCACAGCCTTTATTTACAGTACTTTTTCTGCTCTTGTAAAAATGGCAACCCACACACACACACAATGACTGCACTTGTACCCAGACCCTTTCACTTTCCTCCATGTGTTGGGATGACATCAGACCTGTCCGACCAGGGTCAGCTAGTCTGGTTTAGTTTATCCTAAACAGTTTAGTTTAGGATGTACCAGATCTTTAGATGGAAAGTACTGTGTTTTCTTTCAGACACTCAGTCTGATGGCTATTTTTAGTACAATAACTAAAGATTTTGGTGATATTTCTGGGTTTACCCCCCAAAATTTCAGCAACCACAAATTTGGTTTTGGTTTTGGATGGAAATAGTGAGGTTTAAAGGGGAAATTCGCCCAAAAATGAAAGTTATGCAATCATTTACCCGTTTAAATTTCTGTATTCTGCTGAACACAAAAGAAGATATTTTGAATGATGTTTGTAACCATACAATTGAGACACCATTGATTTCCATATTTTGAAGAATGTGTGTACTAACCAAACCATTTCTGGTCCCTATTGACTTCCATAGTACGGGGAAAAATACTATGGAAGTCAAGTGGACCAGAACCGGTTTGGTTACACACATTTTTCAAAATATTTTCCTTTGTGTTCAACAGAGCAAAGAAATTCATACAGGTTCGGAACAACATGAGGGTGAGTAATTTCCATTTTTGGGTGAATATCACTTTAATTAGTGCTTGTCCAATGATGCAATGGAGTAGTAATGGATAAAAATAGTTTGGCTGGAATATGAAGAAGCGGTAAGAACTTTATAACAACTTTTATCACGCATGTAGTTTTTTAATGACCCAGTTAAGTACAGTTTTGTTTCTTTTTTCAGCTAAATAAGGCACACCACTATTTACCAGTACGTAATAATCCAACTTTAGGTTTCATTGCTTCATCAGTTTCTATTCAAACTTCATTTCGCCACAGATTTTTGTCTTTATATGTGTATAGATTTATATACTTAGCAGTAATTGCATGGGACCGTTCATAAGGCTCTCAGCTTCTCCTGGGGAACAAGAAGATGTCCATCAGCCCAGAGGAGTACGTCTACGCAACTTTGATTGATTCACCTCCATTGAAATGATCAGACTTTAAACGCGAACCTGTGATTAACGCTGACGGCGTTCACATGCTCATTCAGAATTGATTCTATAGTTATGTGCTTGTAAAATATGTGCGCAGGTTTGTAATTCATACAACCCAGCCTAAACAAACTACTTTTCTTGCCTATAAATTTTGATACAGAATTTTGTTTTTAGAAGTGAACACTACTAGTACTAATGTTCTCCACTAGTCAATGTAAAGTCTATAAAGCATGATAGTCAGACTCCGATCCTTCTCCTTCTCCTCCTTCTCTTCTGCGCCGTAGCTGTAAATCGCCACAGAAAGCTCCAGTTCTCGGCATGAATGTCTGATTGTGCTGCTCACTAATGTGTGCGTTTCTAACATCACCGCTTTGCAACTTAATAAAACACCAATATATACAGCCCAAGATGACACACGGTTGTACAGTTGACCGTATTATCTTCAGTATAAGTAAAATAAAGCCTGGATATAGTTTATTTCTCTTTCTTTTGAGAGGAAGGTGAGATGGTGAGGTTGTCTTAACCATTATGAAATCGTTCAAAAGGTATTTGAGGCTCACACACTACATGACTCTTCTCTTTCATGCTGACTACTTAATGTTTTATTAATAGATGTTTTGTTTTGTTTTTGTGTGAATGAGGGAGAAAGATTCCCTTGTTTTAACTAATGCGATTGGGAATATTGGATTATATGATGCTTTTGAAAGCATCACTAGTTGCATGTTAAACTTGCAAAATATGTGGTGGAATTGAAAAATAACAGAATATTTCTAGGATGATTCCTGTAATTGATGTTTTTGTGGTTATTTATGAGTTATTTATTGAACTGCCAGAGGCAGTGTACGGTGGGTAATGGACGAAAGGTTCATTTTAAACTTAAAGAGCGCAAATTTAAACACAAGCAAGCATATAAAGGATATAAGGATGTTTGTTTGTTTTAATCAAATGTATGTCTTTATAACTAACTTCTGCATAAGTAAAGCTATGGTGGATTGAGTGTGTTTGGGCTTTCTCTCTGCACTGTACATTTGCATTAAACTGAAGTTAAATTATATTCTCCTGCAGCCTGTTTGCGTTTCATTACAAGAATAAAATGAGAGGAAAACACGGCTGACGTCTTGTTTTCTTGTGCGCTCAGATTTCAAAGCGTGTCACATGACCAGAACTGTGGAAAAAATGGTTGTGAGATCAATTATGAGTCGGTATCTTTGAAGAAATCGCTTGAGTGAATCACTCTGAAACAGAGTTTCATTCAAAGTGAATTAAAAAATTATATAAAATAAACTAAAATTCATCATGTTTTTGATTTATTAGCATTTGTTGCTTAAACATCCTATTCTTTAATAAAAAGTGGAGTGTAACATAACCTTTGTTTCTCATGTAAAAAGGGTTTTTGAGGTTTTTAGTCCTCATTAACACAGCTTTGTTTAGACAAATTGTGGATTATTTATGATCACATGTGCAGTCTTTGACATTTTAAGTAATGATATACACATAAGTTGTCAAAAACAATAGCATGCGTATTCTAAAGGAGGAAAAACTCTAAAAATTCACTTGGAAATGTATATGATCAATAAGTAATATAAGATTCACCTCATTTATAAACCAGTTTAATGTAATTTTAGTTGAAATGACTTAAGTTTATAAGTACAATGAACTTGGATGTTTTATTAAAATTTAAACGAGGCAGAAACAAGGGAAGAAACATGAAAAGACGAACGGTTGATTGATGGAGAGACGATATATTGATCTTCACTGTTTTGAACTGAATTGAATGAATCACTTCCTATTTAAACAGTTCAATTCAAAATGATTCACTTCATATTACACGTGTTTTATGTTTCAATAGTCAAGAAGAGTCATGGATCTTTCAATTTTTAGTTTGCAAATGTTTTTATTTACACAGGTAATAATGAAGAGGATGTTTTATTTACACGGGTAAAGGGATGATGATGATGGTGGTCTTCAATCGGAGGAGCTGTAGTTGCGGTTGTGCCTGTTGATCCACAAGTGCTTCAGTTTCGGATCATTCCTGTAGCGTTCGAGCAGCGACTCTCTCTCTCTTCGCTCCTTCTCCTTGCTTGTTTTCTTCTCCTCCTTTCTCCTCCAGGCGAACAGAAAAAGTGGGAGTTTTCTCGTGCACTTTTCCTGGACGTTCACATCGCGCTGGCTCTTGTTCTTGGGAAAGTCAGGAGAAGTATAACCATGAATGACCGTGAAGTCTCCCATTTGACTGGGATCATCCTCGTCTTCCTCAAATCCCTGGATCTCCTCCACTTTGCTCGCCCACTCTTCCTCCAGCACCTCTCTCTCCTCCTCCTCCTCCTCCTCCTCCATCCAAGCAAACCTCTTTCCCGGTTTCACTTCGGGCTCCGGCCTTTGGGAGCGTTTGAGTGAGTCCCGGAAGGTTTTCCCGGTGAAATCCACGTACTCGTTCTCCTCATCCTCAATGTCCACCAGCATGAGTTGTGGAGACGGGGGAGAAGGGAACGGATGAGGCTTCCGGCTGGGAGGACGTTCGGGAGAACACACTCGGGATGAAGAGCGTCGCAGGGAAAATAGCTCATCCGGTGCAGGAGTTGGACGTGGAGGATCACGCTTGAAAGGACACACTCGGGATGAGGAGCGTTTGAGGGGAACGGCTTCATCGTGATCCGTCTGAATCCGGGAAAACTCCTTCTCGGATGCGGGAACTGGTTTCTGAGGATGAGTGTGCGGTTTAGTCACTGGCGGCAGGAGTTTGAAGCGAGCGGCTGGAAACGCGACGTGTTCGGGAAACATCGGGATTTCTCCCTCGATTGGCTTCAAGACGGAGGATCTCACTGGATCCAGAGGTTTGACCTCCACTAGAAGAACCGTCGTCTTCCGTTTTCTCTCCTTCCTTTTCTGTTCTCCAGCTTCTCTAAGCTCAGTTCCTCCATCCACCAGCTTTTCCAGACTGAGCTTCTCTCTTTTTTTCTGATGCACACGTCTGTTCTTCTTCATCTTTATCTTTCTGTGTGTTTGGGCCTCATCTTCATGCCTTCCTCCTGCTCTTTCCTCCTCTCTCTCTCCATGCTGCCTCTCGTCAGGTGTCGTTACCTTGCGGCGTCGGTCGTTGGCAGTGAAGGCCTCACACTCCTCCGGAAGTTTCTCTGGTTCTTGCTCCGCACTCTGAGGCAAGAGGTGTGTGAAACACTCGAACAGTTGTCTACACACACTGATGAACCGGGCCATAATGGACACCGAATGCTGCAAGTCTATTCAATATTTGTCTTCAATATCTGCAGAAAGTCTCTCAAGTCTTTCGATCTGTTCACTCCAGTATATAACACACCAACAGAGTCAGAGCTGCAGTTTAGAGATGAAGCTCCACTATGATGTCAGAACATTTAGAACTCTCAGCTATTTGAATGGCTACAGAAGCAACACACAGACACACACACACACACACACACACACAAATATATATATTAAACACTCCAAATATTGGAGTGCCTCCAAATATTAAATTTGAGAGTAGAAACAATATTTTTTATGTAAAACAATACAGTAAAACAGTAATATTATGAAAATCATTACAGCTTAAAATTGGAAAAATTATACATAAAATCTTAAATATTTTTCATATATTAAATAACTATGTTAACATATAAAAAATAACATAAAATATATTTTTATATTAATATTTAAAATGTAATTTATTCGTGTATATGGCAAAGCTGATTTTTCAGTCACATGATCCTTCAGAAATCATTTTAATGTGCTGATTTGCTGCTAAAGAAACATTTCTTATTATTATCAATGTGGAAAAATATTTATTATTATTATCAATGTTGTTATTAATATTTTTGTGATTTTCTTTTTTTGTGTGAAATTATGCTGCCCTCGTGTCTTCCTCCGCTCCCTCTGTATGCCCCGCAAAAATACATTTCCCATCGAAGATGATTAAACTCGTAATATATTGTTTAGTACTGTAGACAGCAGTTCCAGCTCCTCTTCAAAGTGTAGACTAGTGTCTAGTGTTCATCGATGCGATTTGCAACAGCCTCTAACATTGCGCGGTGAGTCTGCGCATGCGCAGTATGGTAAACCAAACCAGCCAGGGAATGTTTAGCTAGCGTGAGGAGTTATTAGCTTTAATATCCTCGACCTTCGGGTGCCTGGTGTGGGCAAGGAGCCTTTTCTACCCAACATTTACTTGTAATTGAAAATCTCCGTGTTCTCGGAGCTTGCTTTGGAGAAGAAATTATCAGAACTAAGCAACTCCCAGCAGAGCGTGCAGACCCTTTCACTGTGGCTCATCCACCACAGAAAACACTCCAAAACCATCGTCAAAGTCTGGTACAACGAGCTGAAGAGAGGTAAGGAGAGGCACATTTCACCCCAAACACCTAGATGAGCCCTAAAATGCGAGATTATCTCATGTTTTGAAACGAAATTAAACGGCACATTTAGCAAAAAAAAGCTCATCTACATGTTTTGATTCCCTTGCAGGTTATTATTGAGACAAAACCTAAATTATGGACTGATTTGTGTTTATCAATCAACATCACATCAGCCTGCATGACAATTGCAATTATTGAGGCACATGAGTTAACGTTAGGTCAGTTTCACTTCTGCAAACGAGATTTAGTGAGTCTCACAGAAGAAATATTCAATATAATATCTTTTATTAGATATATTTTCTTCAGTTATTGATGCCCCCACTGACCCTGGCAGCCATTTTTAAGCATCTACTACTCATTTGTTTCCCTACTATGGCATATATGGGGTTTTGGGGGTTTTCACAGCCTTTATTTACAGTACTTTTTCTGCTCTTGTAAAAATGGCAACACACACACTGCACTTGTACCCAGACCCTTTCACTTTCCTCCATGTGTTGGGATGACATCAGACCTGTCCGACCAGGGTCAGCTAGTCTGGTTTAGTTTATCCTAAACAGTTTAGTTTAGAATGTACCAGATCTTTAGATGGAAAGTACTGTTTTCTTTCAGACACTCAGTCTGATGGCTATTTTTAGTACAATAACTAAAGATTTTGGTGATATTTCTGGGTTTACCCCCCAAAATTTCAGCAACCACAAATTTGGTTTTGGTTTTGGATGGAAATAGTGAGGTTTAAAGGGGAAATTCGCCCAAAAATGAAAGTTATGCAATCATTTACCCGTTTAAATTTCTGTATTCTGCTGAACACAAAAGAAGATATTTTGAATGATGTTTGTAATCATACAATTGAGGCACCATTGATTTCCATATTTTGAAGAATGTGTGTACTAACCAAACCATTTCTGGTCCCTATTGACTTCCATAGTACGGGGAAAAATACTATGGAAGTCAAGTGGACCAGAACTGGTTTGGTTACACACATTTTTCAAAATATTTTCCTTTGTGTTCAACAGAGCAAAGAAATTCATACAGGTTCGGAACAACATGAGGGTGAGTAATTTCCATTTTTGGGTGAACTATCACTTTAATTAGTGCTTGTCCAATGATGCAATGGAGTAGTAAGGGATACAAATAGTTTGGCTGGAATATGAAGAAGCGGTAAGAACTTTATAACAACTTTTATCACGCATGTAGTTTTTTAATGACCCAGTTAAGTACAGTTTTGTTTCTTTTTTCAGCTAAATAAGGCACACCACTATTTACCAGTACGTAATAATCCAACTTTAGGTTTCATTGCTTCATCAGTTTCTATTCAAACTTCATGTCGCCACAGATTTTTGTCTTTATATGTGTATAGATTTATATACTTAGCAGTAATTGCATGGGACCGTTCATAAGGCTCTCAGCTTCTCCTGGGGAACAAGAAGATGTCCATCAGCCCAGAGGAGTACGTCTACGCAACTTTGATTGATTCACCTCCATTGAAATGATCAGACTTTAAACGCGAACCTGTGATTAACGCTGACGGCGTTCACATGCTCATTCAGAATTGATTCTATAGTTATGTGCTTTTAAAATATGTGCGCAGGTTTGTAATTCATACAACCCAGCCTAAACAAACTACTTTTCTTGCCTATAAATTTTGATACAGAATTTTGTTTTTAGAAGTGAACACTACTAGTACTAATGTTCTCCACTAGTCAATGTAAAGTCTATAAAGCATGATAGTCAGACTCCGATCCTTCTCCTTCTCCTCCTTCTCTTCTGCGCCGTAGCTGTAAATCGCCACAGAAAGCTCCAGTTCTCGGCATGAATGTCTGATTGTGCTGCTCACTAATGTGTGCGTTTCTAACATCACCGCTTTGCAACTTAATAAAACACCAATATATACAGCCCAAGATGACACACGGTTGTACAGTTGACCGTATTATCTTCAGTATAAGGAAAATAAAGCCTGGATATAGTTTATTTCTCTTTCTTTTGAGAGGAAGGTGAGATGGTGAGGTTGTCTTAACTAGGGCTGGATTTCGATTCAAATTTCAAGAATCGATTCGATTCCGATTCTCAAGATCTTGAATCGATTATCATCATTCGATTCGATCCGATCCGATCCGATCTGATCTTCGAGATTTAGATCAGTGTTTTTGAAAAAAGCATTTTTTTTCAGCTGTTACTTGAAGGACTGTATGCAACATATTGATACTATTATTATAGACATTCAACTGAGTATGGATGGTTGTAAAGAACAATCCCCCTTCCAGAGTGTTGATACAACTGCTTTCACAAACTTGCACTGGTGTAGACGACAGAGGACGCAGAGGCAGTGTTGGGGAGTAGTTAACTACAAGTAGCGACGCTACTAACTTAACTACATTTTTCAGTAGCTTGGCAGTAGCTCAGTTGCTTTTTAAACAGTGTAGCTTTTCCAGTAGCTAACTACTTTTTGCAGCAAGTAGCGGTGTAGCGCGAGCAAAAGCTACATTGGGTTTTGTTGAGCCTGCGCGAATCAGCGCGATGCAAGGATATTCTTCTTCTTGTTAGATTACAAACTAATTTTTTTGCCATTACTGCCACCTGTTGTTTAATCATGGATCTTGCGGCTAACGGTTCACTGACGTACAGAAGACCTCAAGCACAAATTTAAGGACGCGCATACAGGTGATTAATGGCCATTTTAAATATATTAATTATCCTGCTTTATTGCTCTCTATGTTACATCAAATTTCTATTTCTGATTTAATTACAATGAACCGCCAGCTGATCTGTCCGCCAGTTTGGTAATGAACATAAAATACCACTAAAGTTTGCGCCATCGTGTTTGTCAGTTGAACAAAAAATTTAATCTTAGTTTGTTTATCGCACGACAAAGCTTTGATCTAATTAAATTGCTGTATAGATTTGTTGTGACTGGTTTCAGAGCGAACCGAACTGTGCTCACAAGCAGCTTGTGATTCAGGTTCTTCTTTCACAGTAAATTCGGCGAGGTCCATCACTGCATGTGAGCGAGTTTAACGTGCATTGTCAGTGCCACATGTGAGCGCTTGTTCAATGTATTTTCTTGCCAAAATGCAACCATCTCACAATCGGTATTTTTGAGAAAAAGTCTATAGGCCTACATGCAATTTACGTTGCATGTATATTTTGTTCTTGCAATGTTGTATTTGTTGCAATTTTGCACTTTTGACAAACAGTCTGAGATATTTGAGTGTTGTGTGTAATAAATATTATATTTCCCTAAAATGATCAATAGATTAATTAGGTATTTTTCTTTCTGTTTTTTACCTTTGTCAACATGGAGACCAAACAGCACATCCCTCCATAACAAAGAAAAATCAGCGATAAGTTTAACATTAATGTATCGGGAAAGATCTTTCCAGAAATTGATGGTGTAGAGACATTGCCAGAACAGGTGTACCATTGTTTCTGGACATACTCCACATAAAGAACAGTTAAAGGGTTAGTTCACCCAAAAATGAAAATTAAGTCATTAATTACTCACCCCCATGCTGTACCAACCCCGTAAGACCTTCGTTCGTCTTCGGAACACAAATGAAGATATTTTTTATTAAATGTGACACCTGGATCACTCCTCCATAGGCTCCCTAAGGGAATGAATCCTGACGGCCCAGAAAGTCAATGAAGAAAATGTTTAAATATTCCATGTCACAACAGTGGCTCAACTATAAGTTTATCAAGCGACGAGAATACTTTTTGTGCGGAAATAAAACAAAAATAACGACTTTATTCGACTAGGCCTATTCCTTTTCTTCCTTGTAGGCCTGAAACGAGACTTCAAGAGATTTCCACGACGCATGCGCGAGAATTGCGATCTCCTTTAACTACTTCAGTTAAGTTCTCGCGCGTACGCGTCGTGGAAATCTCTTGAAGTCTCGTTTCAGGCCTACAAGGAAGAAAAGGAATAGTCGAATAGGCGAGTGACAAATCTCCGGCGACAACTGCGAAGCAAAAGATATAGGGCTCTCCTCCTGTCTACTCGCACTGTGAAACAGGAAGAGGAAAATAGATTTCATAAATTTGAAGAGAGGATGTATATTTCAACGGTATATACACCGAAGCTCTACATACACTAACTGTCTACCATATTCTCTCTCTGACTGCGTGTGTGTCTACAACGGATTAATAAAAGAAGTGTACAAACTTACAGAAACATGGTGTATTTATATTATGAGGTTATTAACTTACCCATGATGTAAAAAATAGCTCTGCTTAAACAACAACTGAGCAGAAGCGCTTGTCGACCTCCGCGAAGAATGCGCGTCTGGTGTGAGCAGGCGCCGCGCCGGACCGCGCGTGATTTTCCGTTCCGCATCGCTTCAGCGTCCGGTGTGAACCCGGCGTGCAGAATGAGCAGAAAAATATGGTGGTTTTTAGGGAAAATGTGAATGAAAAAAAAAATCTTATCCCTATATGCCTCAATATGAGTTCTTTTCTGTCAATTGAGTAACAGTGTGGTAAAAACTAGCTGTCTTAATATTTTACTTTTGGGCTTATTTGTAGCTATACAGTCAAATTCTTAAGACTTGTGTTTCATTAAGCCTGAATAGTTAATGCCGACTCATTTACAAACAAACACATTCCCACTGAGGTTCAGCTGAAAGAGAGTGGACAGTAAACTGAGATGACAGTGGCAAAACAAGCCTGTCCGGCGGTCTGATTGGTTGTTACCACGACAACAGTTGTCAAGGGCTATGTACGCTTGAGGTGTGTACTTTCTATCTAAGCTCGGGGCTAAATTGTTAGTTTAGCGCGAGACCAGCTGCGCTTCCGGTTACGCTCACCCTCCTGCAGTCAGACCCCTTTGTTGTGCTCAGTGTGTAGTTGTGTAGGCCTACCGTAAAGGACAAAGTGCAGTGAAAACTAAGCTGAATCGATCGTTTTTTAGGAATGAATAGACTAGAAATCCTTCAACATTTCTTTCATTCACTAGTCCAGTTCAAACAGATATTTCTTATAATTTCATCAAAGGTAAGGTCAAAAGACAGCTTCCAAGCAGCATTACATCTTGATTGAATCTCTATCCATTGGTCCTTTGTGTCTTCAAAGATGTCAGGGCTCTTAAAGCCCTCATCTTTTATTTAGTAATCGAGTTGCATGCAAGATAACCTCTTCCAACTGTTGGCAAGGCACAGGGCTTTAAGACAACATAATGCAGCAAACACAAATCATTACTAACAAGCACTTCCTGTTCTTTCAAAAGTCTTTCATTCAAAGCTATTTTGACATAAAGGGGAAATAAACTACATGGCCAAAAGAATGTGTAAACCTGAACACCACACACACATGTTGTGTTTTCATGTTTAATGGGGACTTTCCATAAACATAATGATGTTTATACTGTACAAACTGTATATTCTACCCCCTGTATATACCTAACCCTCTCTATCACAAATGGATAAAAAAATGTCCACACAAGGACAAGGATTTCGGATATTACCATCTTTGTAGGGACATTTTGTCCCCATAATGTAGGGTTTACAGGCCACACATATCTATCTATCTATCTATCTATCTATCTATCTATCTATCTATCTATCTATCTATCTATCTATCTATCTATCTATCTATCTATCTATCTATCTATCTATCTATCTATCTATCTATCTATCTATCTATCTATCTATCTATCTATCTATCTATCTATCTATCTATCTATCTATCTATCTATCTATCTATCTATCTATCTATCTATCGCTGTGTGAATTATCCCTTCTGCAAATTTTGTACATGTAGACCTTTTAGTCATCAGAAGAAAATGTAGTTAGGCCTAAATCGAGAAACAATATTTTAAAATCTTATTTTAATGGATTTATTATTCATATTAAATTAATTTACTATGTTAATTCATTATGCACGTAATTGGATCGCATGGCCTACCGTAATGCCACATCTGCATTTCCACAATAATTGACATAGTAAATCTTGCTAGTTTTTTTATATTGTCAATTTAAAATAAAAGTTTCTCTAAAGTTGGAAAGTTGTTGAAATGCAGTGGTTACTCGTTACTCGGGGGGCTGTGCAAACTTACAAGTCTTAAAATTATTTATATTTAGTTACATCAACTTAATCTTTATTAAAATGTAAAAAAAAAAAATTGAAAAATTGTTTTGCTGTTGGAGCAAATGGGAATGCAAAATATATACAGTATTTATATTGAAGTTTACCCTATTATTAACTTCCGAGTTACAAACAGAAAGGGGTCCATTGTCCTGCTGATGTTTGCTGGTTCATTCCGTGTCAACTCAACCAGAGGTTTTGATCTTCCTTTTTTTTTTCTCTGGGGAAAGAAATACATAAATGAAGAAGAAAGTCATAATTTTAAAAGCATAGGCTAATAAATGTATATTGACTGAGTAATCCACTAGAGGGGCGTCAAACTGACAATTTTCTCCTGAGATTTGGAGCCAGATTACAGGAGGGTAAAAATGTCTTTAGAAAGATGGCAGCATCATTATTTTAGTAAAATCTGTTGACTTTAGCAATGTTTGATGCATTATATGCCAACGGTGACAGTTCAAAATGGGGAAAAGCGACGTCTTTCAAAAAAGTTTTCATGCATAAATAGTGGATTACCTCATAAATATTCTTCCATGACATTTAATATTTTGGCTTTCATTGCTATTTATGTTTGTCTTTCTTCAGAAAAAAAATCAAAATAAACAAAAAACAGAAACAAAATCAAACAAAATCAAATATTTGAGCCGGGGAAGTTTCTGAAATTTGGTTGATTTGAAATGCATGACCCTGTTGTATGCTTGATGTTATGCATCTGTTAGTAATTTGTGTAGAAGAAATAGTAAACTCTGTTCATAGAAGCAGGTGTACATGGTACATCAAGCATCTCATGATCCATTAGGTTTGTTTTGAGCCTTTATTAATTAAACAGAACTGACCACACACCATAGCTCCGAGGGAATGTTTTCTTCACCTCACCAATTACTCCATCACATACTCATGTCCTTATGCTTGCAGATTTTACACTGGCTAAAAAGATTGTCACATCTCTCTAATTAAATTCAGGCTAACAAGGCACTATTGACTAAAATTGGGCTGCTCGAGCTGTTCTGATGAGAAACATCTGTCTGAAGATTTTTGGGTCACAGTTCTTCAGGGACCGCTGTGCATTGCGTAAGTCTGCCATTTTGCTCTGAGGTCCTGGGCTCACTCCCTGAGGTCCACTGTGACACTTGCAATTGCCAGCTCAAATCTCTTTTGATTAAGACAGCACAGATGCTGGCGAGCACCAGCAGCATACCATCAAAGCCCCAGCTGAGATATACTCAACCCACAAACCAATGCAACCTTCCTCAGATGGTTTCCAGTCTCAGCTGTGGCCCCATATTTTTCATTTCCCTTAATGAGCAGGGGAGCGAACGGGACGCCCAAGCAGAGATGTTGCACCCCCTGAGCAATCATGGTGGGTTGGGGCGGTTTGAGACACAGATCAGCGATAGTGAACCGTGATCAAACAGTTTGTACGGTAAAGATCCTTTAGAAGTCCACACGTCTGTTTTAGGGTCATAGCACTCAAAGCAGTCGGAGTCCTCGATGACATCATGGGCGTTGAGGAAGCGTCCTCCGGTCACGTAGAGTTTGTTATTGATGACTGTGGCCGCATGGTGCATCCTCCTCTCTTTCATGTTTGCACACTTCACAAATTTATTAGCTTTGGTGTCGTAGGCAATTACTCTACTTGTGTATCCTAAAAAGATTGTCAAAACACAGCAGTTTAATTAATGCATCAACTCAACAGATGTTTCATGGTTGGAATATTGTATGATCCTATAGGAAGGGACAAGAAAGTTCCTCTTGACTGATTTCATCTCAACATTCATTGAATGTTGCTCTATTCATTGAAGTATGCTCTGATTAATCAATTTTGTCATTGGATAATAGAGACCTGTGAATTTATTGTATTGTTCTATATTAAAATGTTTTTATGACTTGAAAAATGTCTTGATTTTGACAAAATGTTAAAATTACGTTTTGCCTGTCATTGTTCAATTATTCAATTAAATCAGTGGTTCTAGCGGGCCTCAAGATCATTTAAAATCATTTCAAATAATACAAAACAACCTAAATAAACAAAAAATCAAGATATTTCTTATTTTATTTCACCCCCTCAATATCTGTTTTACTTTAAAAAAAGACCAGGGTTGCTAGTGTATAGAAAAATCTGGATATATGAGGTAGCCCATTTTTCAAAGTGTGTTCTATACCTTGAAACGTCATCTTAATTATTATTATATATTAAAATATTACAACTCCATGGGCATTTTTCTTTTTCTAGTTATGCTAAGCTCTGAAATATTACATTGGGAAGAAATTGTGAGTAAAACATTTATAATTCTTATTAATCTTATCCCTAATTCTTAACCAGTAAATCATGAATGGCTGGGAGATTCATATAAATAAATTAATTGTTTAAACAGTGCGGACACTGAAGAACATCTTTTAAACTTATGGGATTCAGAAATGTAATTATTAAATAAGTTTTGGAAAACAAAATTATGGCTAGGGGACCTTTAAATATTGTTGTGAGTAATGGGAGGCATAAAAGTAAAAAATGTGTCAACTTAAAACTAAATTGTCAATAAATGAATGCAAATTTTTTACATAGATTTACAAAAAGTGTTTAACATTATGACTTCTTTTTAAAAATAAATAAATAAATAAAACTGATATGTATGTTGCATATTTTTTCTTACAAATTTTACTCACCTCCAACAATAAAAATCTTGTCTTCTATCACTGCAGCAGGTGCGCAGACGTTCTTCACTGTCCTGGTTTCCAGTCTAGACCACAAGTTGCGGGAGATGTGATAAACCTTGGAAAGATGAGAGGTATTTGTGAGATCACACCTTGAGCGAAGCACAGATTATCTTTTCCCGAATTACTTTTGTTACCTGTATTAGTCTCACTGGGTTCTGCAAGGCATCCTCGCCTCCAAACACATAAATCCTCTGGTCGTTGGCCGCCACTGCAGGGTGTAGGACTGCTGTGGGCATCGGCGCCATGGCCTCCCATTGATTGAACATGCTGTTGTAGCGCACTACCGCATTCGAGATCTGCTTATTCGGCCCTATTCCACCAAGAGCGAAGATAAAGTGAAGGTAGGAGACGCATTGGTGGGCGTACCTTGGCACCAGCATGGGTTCGGCGGTCCTCCACTGGTTTGTCTTCAATGAGAGTGTGTACACTGTGGCACTAACCGCACTGTCTCCAGACACCAGACTAAGACTGAGGCCACCCACCACGTACAGAATGCTGTGAATACAGACATAAGCCGCCTTATAGAGCCGCAAAGGTAGTTTAGCGAGCCACTGCCAACGTTGTGTCCTTTCGTCGTAGAGAAGTGCTTCCCTTGACGTCTGTTCGTTGTTTTTGCGGCCTCCGACCACCACCAGAGTCTCCCGGCACGTGTAGCGACGCGGTGTGGTCCAGAGAGGCTTCAGCTCTCGAGTGCATTTGGCGCTTACGGAAAACATCAGACGTCGCACAGACTCTATGATCTCAGTGCACAATGTAGATGACTGGACGAGCGGATCGTTGGCGATGAACTGGAAGAGGTACGTCGGATGGATGTACCGCAAACGGACCTTCTTGAAGAGGTCGTGAATGGCTCCTCGACGGGAGAAGGGGTCGTGGTGGATCCATGCAAGTAACGTCTCAAAAACCTGCTCCTCCTCCGCGCACAGTCGGTCGTCCTCTAGGTAGCACATTAGCTCGGGAAGGGAAAGTTCGCAGAAGTCCTCGGAAGCAGCTACGTCCGAGAAACACCGCACGGCCATCTCTTTGGCTCTCTCCTTGAGGCTTTCACAGTGAAGGATCTCAGAGAGCCGGATCATGCTCAGGCAGTTTTCCGGATTGAGCTGTTCCTGTAGGAAGTTGGAGCAGGCTTCAAAGAGCCTCCCATACTGCAGCATGGAGGCCGCCTGCATCAGTGGCAGCACAAGCTCCATGGTGATGGTGATGGTACCAGTATAGATGTAATCCACGACACCTTCAATGACTTCCGATCCGATCCCTTTCAGGTCCACTCTAGTCTGGCTGCTCTCCCGAAAGTTGCTGCAGAACATGGCTCGGAAGTATGGGCTACTGGAAACCAAGACGTTCCTGTGGCACGGGATCTCCCTGTCTTCGATGCACAAGATCACATCGGTAAAGATCTGCTCCTGTCTCAGTATGTTCAACTGAAACAGGAGGTGAGCAGGCAGCTCTTGGTCCTTGAACGGAAAGATCTCTGTTGATGTACTAGCCATGCTGCAAAGGGTAAGGATTGAGAGTTTATTGCCAAATACACATTACCGTTCAGTCACGATGAGTAAGAAGTTACCATTTGCTTTTGTCATGGCCACTACACAGCCAATCCTCCCTCACTTTAAGCTCTCTTTCTCTGTTATTTTATCACCCCGTATGTTCTATTCCAGAGTCCCTTAAATCATTTTAATGCATTCACGTGTAACCCTTGGCCACATTTCCCAATCAAAGCTAAGTTTATCAAAGCCGTTGTATCACTTGCCAGCTGTTTCTGATCCTCTCAGTAGGTTTGCCCTTGACAGCCTAACCATTTAGACCAGGACATTTCATGGGCCTATTATCAACACTAAGTCGTCTAATCACCCCAGAGACAGCTACTGATTTTATTTCACTCCAGGTCACATGGGCCGGTCTGACGTCTATTTTGGGATGCTAATTGTTTTTTCTTATTATTAATCACCATTCTGAGACACCACAACAAGGCTGAAAGTATTCCCCACAGAAAAAAAATACCATATCATATTTCAGTGGCATATCAATATCAAAGACAGTTTCAAAATAGACAACAAACTATCAGTTGAAAATGGCTGAGTAACAATAACCGTATAGAACCTCAATAAATAAGGATTTTAATATAGTTCTCTAGTTCATCAAACATGTAACATAAAATAACTAGATTTGAACTACATATTAGTTTATGCAGGACAATTAAAAAGCATATGCCCTATATCAGAATTTGCCATTTGTACATTAATTCAATCTTGTTTATATTTTTAAAGTAGCTCTTGAACTCACCTGTTTGTTCTTAAGTTCCAATGTGAATCAGACACAGTTCAGCACGATAAAAGCAGATACATTTCTCCCGAATTTCTTTCTCAAAGACGACACAGTCAAAAGTGGCATGGAGAAAGACACGAGGTCTCAAGTTTGGAGTTTGCCATGAGGTCGCTGTATACATTCCAGTTACCTAGAATAGTCTGGAGGGCTGCTGTCCTCCGGGTCTCACATGTGACCCTCCCCTTGTTTGTTCCCTCAGCGGTGGGCCGTGCACCATTCTTTTTGTGTGTTTACTATGGCAGTGACAAGAGAACTAGGCTTATCCGGAGGACAGAGGAAGGGGTCGAGGGCTTGTGCACACCCCTTGGCAGGCTTGTGTAACCCAGGAAGCTGGTAAATATAGTGCAGTGCTGATGGCTAGGATGAATGTGGTGAACAGCTGAACCGTTAGGCCCGGTTACCTTGGTTTGCCTCTTGTTTGAGAAGATAAGGAGAAGACCACAATGGGCTGCTATTTACCTGCCTTTAAGATAGACATTCAGATATAGCCTACACCTTTCAGCATTTTAACATGTTCTTTACCTTGTTTTTATATCATGTTTTATGTTCATGTCTTTTTCTTTTGATATGACAATTTTGTGCTTTATTTTGAAGTATCCTGGAGGTTCTTGTTATTTAGTCTTGTTTCATCATTGGTTCTTGTTTATTGTCTTGTTAAATGGTTAAGTTCATCAGTGTATTTAAACCCCTCATGTTTGCTATAGCCATACCGGATGTATTCAAGATATTTTGTTCTTCAAGTCAAGTCATGGTTTTTGGTTTCTTGAATAAAAAGTTTTAATGTTTTTTTACTTCTTATTTGGGTTATCAATTTATAGTCTCACGGGCTTTATGTAATAGTCATAGAGACTTACAAAAACATCAAAATAAAATGTGCAGTAAGAATTGCAAATCTCAACATGTCTTTTTTTGTAAGTTGCATACATCTGGAAGTCATACTGACAGATTAACAAATAATTACTTTTATAAAATTATACTAACGTTTACAAACAATATAAAAGCAAACAATAAAGATGGCAAAGAAATAAAATGGAAAATAAAACCCATCTCAGACGAACTGAACGCTATATACTGGAGCAGTCTGTATACATATCATCAGCTGTATGTTGGGAGAAGATGAATTACTATCATGTTTAGATTGCTGGAGAGGGAAAGAAAAACAAACATGCATCTAGGCAGATTATATGACAGTCCTTGAATGCCATGGAGTCTGGAATGTCAGCAAGGGAGCATCATCTTTAGCAATGCCACCTCTTTCCTGGATGACAACAGCTGTGTTTGCTTTGCCTACTGTATGCTTTATACCTGGAATTACCAGGCTCATGTGGTTAATTCGTTTATCTAAACACAGTCCCACTAAGGATATTTCTCATTTTTAGGGAGCATTTTGAATGCTTATAATATGCAATTTGCAGTCCTTACAAAGACAAAGTTTGAGTCAGTGAAAATAAAAAAAACTTAATGATAGTTTTATAATAAGGTGTAGGCAAAGATTTAATAAAAACCTATCAGTTTATTTTGGTTACTACATTTGTATGCAATGTGTATTAATGTTTATTCAGCAGTGCCTGATTCGTGGCCGAATTGTTCATTTGAGTCGGTTCTTTTCCATTAATCAGTTGAACCCACTAAAAAAACGTGTCGAACAATTCTTTCACGAATCGGATTAAATCGGTCCGAGCAGTCCGAATTTATAACCTATTTTGGTTCTAAAAGAATATAAACCGAATCAGGACTGCAATCATGGAACTGATATACATGACATTACAGTAAAACCCTGATTAATAAAACATAACAGGGACACCCACAATAAACAGCGATATGTGCTCGCCTGTAGGCTATATCAGAAAGAACAGCAAGAACCGCCAAATCAGTTTTTCGAGCCCGTTCATAGAAATGAAACGTTTGAAAGAGAGATGTGCAAAAATGAGTCGGACTTCCCATCACTAACTGATCCGCACCAGTCCGCACTTACAACTGTCGTCACGCGCTGAGCGGAAGTGACGTACATAGCCAGAAACGTGACGAAGGCTCGCTTAGAAATACAACAAGGAAGTAGACGTTCACTGTCAAGGCTAAGATAACATTTATAAAGGAGACATTTAATAGTCCAACGGTGACCTATCATTGAATAAGTTCCGGGAGGGTATAGTCATCTCGGACTTACCCGAAAGCCCGTAAGTATCTGTTTGAATAACCGTGGAGCTCGAGTCCAGAAATGAACACGGACGTTGAATTTCACGTCAGGCAGAATTACCCGTGGAACAAACTGCCAGCAAATGTCAAACAGGTACAGTAACACACAGCAGCACACATGTCTTTATCACACACACACATACATTTGCCATCACTTCCTGCGTAATAATTCACAGCATCAGCACGATTTACAGATATTCTGTCATACGTCTCATTCATTCATCCGTAAATACACACACACACACACACACACACACACACACACACACACACACATCATAATCATCATCATCATCATCGTCGTCGTCGTTATTGTCATCAGATCCATCTGCATGACACTTGTCCATGTGTAAGATCAATAGATGTTGGAAGGTTAATTATAGAAAGTTGCTATTTTTTGTGTGTTAAAGACAGTTGGAATTGCCGTTTTGTTCCAATAATTAATTTTACATTGCCAGTAAATGGATTATTGAATAAGATGTGTGGATGTCAACTTTGTATCATATGTTTCTTTAAAATTCCTTCGGAGACAGTAACCCTGTGATGCATCATGCATGAGTTATTTTGAAACAATGCATGTCAAAGTTAACAATATATTAATAAAATAATGTTTATAAACATAAAAAAAATAATATATATATATATATATATATATATATATATATAAAATGTATTTATGTATTATGATCCATAATTCTAATTTATATTGTAGTGGACATAATATACATTTTATAATATTTATGAATTGTTTGATTTATTTGTTTTATTGTTTGTTTATTTATTAGTATTTATTGACTTATTTATTGAGTAGTTCATTAATTTATCGATTGATTGATTGATTTATCAAAATGATATATTTTGAGACTCATCCACTATCCACTGCAAAATAAACTAGTATAGAATAATTATGGGTATGGAAATTGGAAACCATCCATCAGAGGGTTAAAAAGGAAACAAAATGAGACATTTGTTGACATACAGTAGGAATATTGGGTTATACAGTAATTGTTTATAATATAGAAAATGTGGCTTTTGAAATACTTGATAAAATGTTGAAATTGATTTTTCATGTGGCAATTGATTTTTCTTTCACATTAAATTCATATTCACACAGTCAAATTCACATTCTAATAAATAGTGTCAAACATTGTGTTTACTGACCATGCACTGTGTTCCTGAATCTGTTGGGATTAAATGTTTTCGCACTTTCTCTCATACCTGCTTTGCCTTTTAATTGTCATCTTGCTTAATTCATAGAGTCTTGGAAACTCGCAGCGTGAATATGACAAGCAGGTTCTTCTGTACAGCATCCGAAACCAGCTACGCTTCCGCAATAACCTAGGTAAGCGTTAGATCAACTCAGAAAATCTATTGCTTTTCTCTTCCATTACTCATATTTTTCACTCCATTCCAGACCAAAAAGCTCATTGTAGCTTCTGTTCATATGTAATTACATTGAAGTAATGACTTGAAGGAGTGGCTGAATCATTGCTCTGATTTAGTGTCCCACAACACTGTCTTCTTTAAAAACCTCTTCTTTACAGTCAGGCATGTGAAGAAGGATGAACGCAAGTATTACGAAGAGCTGTTGAAGTACAGCCGAGAGCATCTGATGCTTTACCCCTACCACCTGTCTGACATCATGGTCAAGGGTCTGCGGGTCACCCCCTTCTCCTACTACATCAGCATCATGGAGGTTTGCTCTTGAACTCTTAAAGTCTTGAACTGTTTTGAAAGCGTTTATTTAACATTTTTTTGTACTTTTTTGTTTTGTAATTGTTTGTAAAGAGAGTATAAACAATAATGTAGAGAATGGAGAGAATGTAGCCTACACAATGTGTTGTAGGCTACATCTCTAAAGAATTAATTTAATTTTCTCAAACAGCCCTTCCAAATGATTTGGTTTACAGTTACCACTGATGCTGTGAAAACTGTTGCAACATATGGTAGACATGGGCTGTCATCCAAGCGTTGTGTTTTTGTTTTTCTTCCTAATGATAGAGAAGTATTAACTGTTTACCATTTTTTTGTTGCTCTTGTTAATGATCATTACAGTATAAGTTCTGCATTCTGACAATGGTCCAGAGTCCAGACATGTCATTTTGTTAGACGGGTAGTTTTTTGTTTAAACTTATGAAGATTACTGGAGATGACTGATGCAGTGTGTCAGCTTACCATATTTAATTGTATAAAACAAGTGTCTGCTTTCTATCTCTTGTGACTTAAAGCTGCAGTTTGTAACTATTGGGTTAAAAATGATCCCAAATACATTTTTGAGCAAGTACATAACCAGCCAGTGTTCAAAACTAACTGCTTGCCTTTGCTCGATTCAAAACGGTAAGCTTGTAATAATGTTTTTAATTCCAGTGGTACTGATGGATTCGAGCATGTCTGTGCGTCATTACGTCATATCTGTACACATAAAGAAGGAGTCTCGGCTAGTCGGCTATATTGCGAGTGAGTGGAGGTGGAGATTTATAGCCTTTTCTCACAGCACTTGATATAATTAAATTTATTAATTTGATGGCGGATCCAGAAAGGTTTAAACGACAATCACCAGTGACAATAGGATATTGACCCGATGTAAAATGCAAAAGACTTCGGACTAAGACTTTGGAAAAAGAGACTGAAACCGGCCCATGCGAAAACAAGGATAAATATCTGAAGGGCTTTAAATGTAGTCACGCAATGCTGATGTTGTTAACATTAAAAATTTGAGAACAAAGTATAATTTGCACTGTTTGACGTGATATGATAAGTTATCGTTAGATTTAATCAGCGTGATATACTACAATGCTTTTTTTTCAGTTAGTTGGTCAGAATAACAAAAGTGGATGTTACTTACTTGTTCAGATGACATTTTAGGGTGAAAATTATTATGTTGGTCATACTTCCAAAAAGAATAATCTGTGATTCTGAATGCCAGTATTCACACCGGCGCAACGACTGACAGCCGCACAATCTCCTCAAAACATTGGATTCATCCGCGCTGTGCCGTGTCGAGGCACAACTCGCGTAAAGTTGATAATTCTGTGAATAAATTCATTTGCAGATTTCGAACAGAGATGGCGACAAAGAGGAAAAACTGCGGACTGCAGGTTTAAATTAATTTACCATCAGTAAGTTTTAGTCTTACTGAAACTTTTAGTCTTAGTCTTCGTTTTTAAATATATATTCTGATGTTCTGAGAGCATCAAGGGAAAGTTCACTCTTGTTATTTACTCACTCTCACGTCATTTCAAACCTGTATCACATTCTTTCATCTGAGAAACACTAAAGGAAAGGTTTTAATGCTGCTCTTTTCCATACAATGAAAGCGTCAGGGTTATGTTTGGTTTGTCTGTGTTTGAGGGGCCATTTACACGACACCATTTTAAACGAAACTTTTTATGCGCTTTAACCATTTATTTACACGACAACAAGGCGGCCTGAAAACGCAAACTTTTGATAACTATACCGTTATCATCTCCATGTAAACTACAAAATCACAAGTTTGTGAAAACGGTGGCGTCATGTGCATGCATATCATGTGTTGTTCAGTCTATGGGTGCGCAATGTTTCTTTACAAAGTGACATCGCCAACTTCTGGCCAGTATACATATTACAGTGTTTTTAGTCGTTTTTGTGGATCTGTGTGAACCAGAATCGTTCTGACAATATTGTCGTCTGTACACGAAAAACGTTTCATCATTGTCATGTAAACGTACCCTTAGGCCCTGTCCACATGGAGACGCGTTTAGCTGTATACGTACAAATTTTGTATCGTATTGGCATTTCGTCCAGACGGATCCAGCGTTTTGGGACACTGAAACCGCTCTTTTTTTAAACCGGGTCCCAAAGTGAATAAACCTGAAAATGACACCCTTGCGTTTTCGTGTGTACGGCCAATCCGTACATTTTGTGAAACGATGACGTCATCACACCACGTGTCAGCATTAGTCACACAACACTACGTCACACGTAACAGCAACAACAATGGCGGACTATATGCTTGTGGTCATGCTGCAGAAGCTACTGAGCCTATTAGCTTTACTAAAGCAAAATCTTCTGCTCCTATGCTACTACGGTGAGCAATCTTCGTCTTCACCTTGTTGCCGTGTTGGGTTCGTATAGAGCGGGCAAGGTTATGCGCATGCTCCAAATCTTCTTCTCCTTGTTTAGTGTATCTCTGTGGCAGAACTACAGCGCCACATACTGGTCTGGCATGTATACCACATCGTTTTCAGTCGATTTCAGTGGTTTCACGTGTTCGCATATATTTCTTGATACGACGCCATGTTTCCGAAAAAAAATTAGAACGAGGAAAAAAAAAAATTGGATAGGGAGAGCTCTGGCTTCGTGTGGATGTGGCCTTAGTTTTGGTATTTGCTTGCCTGCCTTTCTGATTTCCTTGTTAGTTGCCTTGGTTACTGATTGAGTTACGCACCTGTTTGTAGTTGAGTTGCCCGTTATCTTGTTTCCATATTTACTCCTCTGTATCTTCTTGTCATTATAAAGAGGTTGTTCTGTTTCTGTCAAGTGTTTAATGTTACCTGATTATTTTGTTATATTTGTATTTTTTCATTAAACACCTTTCTGCTGCAATTAGATCCTTTATTTTTCATTCTCTGCGTCAACCCAGTGTGACAGAAAGTGGATGGTCACCAGGCTGTCAACCAGGGTGTATTTTAAATAATCTGAAGCTCTATGATAGCTTTGTGTGACGAAAATTATCCATAGTCATCATTCATCCAAAAGAGCAGCTTGGACATTCTGCTGTAATCACTTCCTTTTGATTTCCATGGAAGAAAGAAGGTCATATGGGTTTTGAAAGGCATAAGGAAGAGTATGACGACAGAATCATAACTCTTGTTTTGAAACTTCATTTTAGTTGAATAATACAACCCAATCTCTTTCCTCTTCATTCAGGACATCATGAACTGTGAGAAGAGTTATGATTCCCTGCCCAACTTCACTGCTGCTGATTGTAAGTTGTTTTCTCTATGTCTGAACAGGGAATCATTATTTGTTACTGTTTCTGACTGTTCATGCACAATAACGAGGCCACAAACCACTAGAGACGACTGAACATTGCCCACTCAAAATGAAGTGGCACTTCAAAGTTATTCTGACTAAAATAAAAGTACAGTAAATATTTCAATCAATATGTTTTGCTATTGCTTTGAAAAGTAATTAATTTAGCAATGCCGTCTTTATGCTACAAACTTGTCAAATATATATACACTACAAGGGTTATAGGTACGTTTACTGTTTGTGAAACAGTTTGTGAAAACGTTGGATTATAAAAAATGAAATAAAATATAAATAAAATTATGCAGTTGAATCTGTTTAAGCTATAGAGTTGTAAAACTATAAAATGAGTCCGTAAATTGATTCAGTCAGCAATCAATGTAATTTCTGAAGGTATTGTTTTTTTTTTTATTATAAATATCATATATCACGGAAGACCCATTAAAATAATAGTACTTAACAACTAGTATTCAACAAGCACTGAATTTATAGCACTGAAATCAATAGTTTTGCAGGTTCAAGTGTAAAATACTTTGTAAATAGTCAGGCATCGACATAAAATGTGTTTAGACTTTGGACTGGTATTTTCTATAGCTTGCTGGATTATGCATTTATGAATACGAGTTTTGAAATCACCACGAAGGAGCAATAAAATACTCGACAATAAAACAAACCATCACACTAAATTATTTTGTGGAAAAAGAAGGCATGGAATTTTTAGAGTATTTTACGAAACTCTTACGTTTACCCATATGTCTTCTCATTATTCACATGAAAGACACGTGCTGGTGTATCCTATGGGAATTGAAGTCATCACTTTTATGTGAATTGCAGGCACAGATTAAAGTGAATTGTGTGGAAGGAATTACAGTGTAACCACTCATACAGTATATATGCACTCCAAAGCATCTGGGTAAAACATCAATGGCTTAATAGCACAACATTAAACCATGTTATGAAACAAATAATTGTATTTGAAACAATAATTGTTCACCATAGCTGGTTAGGCTGTGCATGCTCCGAGATCTCAGAGAGCATGGTCTTTAGGTTGGGTAGACAGAAGGTAGCCAGCAGGCTATCCATGGGTCTCTCTATCTAATCTTAGTCTGAAGTGATGCTGCTCTCCTGCCCTTCACAGCTCACTCCACAGCATTTGGCATCATGCCTGGCATGACTCGGTCAGGCCTGGCCTTCTCTAATGAACCCAGGACCCTGTGTCCTATTCATGGGGAGGGACAGGCTGCTGAGGCCACAGGAAGGCAGGATCTGGGGCATAGATTGCAGATTAGGTGTCCACACATAAAGTATTTGAAAATTAGCTGCCATTAGCATATTAATTGATCTAACCGTTGACTTTTCAGGTCTGAGGCTACTTGGGATTGGCAGGAACCAGTACATTGACCTAATGAACCAATGCAGGTCTTCCAAAGTAAGTCGTTCTTGGTTTTACACTGTAGATCAATTAGGATCTTTTGGTTAACTTCCAAGCTCTTCTGGGATTTCAACATGATGTTCATTAGATGATTCTCAAATCTGGATGGTTTCATGGGTCCCTTTGAAGATGAAAGATCTAAATCCATAGAGAGCCGTGCTTTGTACACACAGTGATAACCTCACACTGTTGCCTAAGCAGCATCTGTCTGTGGCTAGAAATTCTTCCGGAGGAAAACGGCTCGGGATCTCCTGCCAGCAAAACCTGTGGAGATCACAGTAGAGCCCTGGTGGGTGGTACAGACCGGATACATCACCGAGGACGACATGAGGGTAAGACGGATTAACTACTATGTTTCTTCAGTGTTATTTATTAGGCTATTTAGGATATTAGGCTTTTGGAAGTGGGAAAAAGGAAAGAATATTACTTCAAAGAAATGGAAGGGCTGAGAATAGAACTTAATTATGAATTTAATATTCCTGTTATGATGCAACTAAGACTCTGTTTTCTAACACACCATAAAAAAAAAAAAAGATCCGAACAAAGAACCAAATTA
Source organism: Tiaroga cobitis (assembly GCA_030578255.1). Classification (NCBI taxonomy): domain Eukaryota; kingdom Metazoa; phylum Chordata; class Actinopteri; order Cypriniformes; family Leuciscidae; genus Tiaroga; species Tiaroga cobitis. The sequence continues at coordinate 9,567,663 of CM060609.1, read as the reverse complement.
TTACCAACTGCTACATTTTCTCTCATATTTCCTGCATGAAACTGTCAAGAGGACAGAGTCTCTCCTAGTTGTTCATTTGAAGGTTTGTAACTGGTGTGAAATACCTGTGGCCTTTTGTGCTGGATGATTCCAGATCTGCTCTGTGGCGGAGAAGTCTGCCATTGATAAGCTGATCGATTCTGGACCACAGCTGGCTGGATCAATGGAGTACAACGTGGTTCTGAGTGAGTGTCACTGAGAGAGTTTCAGTCTTCTAGGAGGCCAACTTAAATGAAAAACCACTTGTAATAATATACTGATTAAGCCAGGATATGATCTATGAGTGAATTCAAGTTACTGTACTGATTAATCTAGATGTTTTACCATTAATGTTATAATGCAATCAATGTAGTGATGATGACTTTGATTGTCACAGTACTGCAGATGTTGAAACTTGCTGATTAGTTAGCACTGGTGACAGAGCCATTAAAACAAAAAAGTAAAGACAAAAAAAATAAAATAATTGTAAATAATTGTTGTGACCAATAAATGCAATCACCATATATTTTATGAAACAAGACTATATAACGGCCAGATATAAAATCAAAAGTAAATTATATTCTGCCACTCCATTTAAATATTACATAATTATTTTAATATGTTTTTCTCAACTCTTAATTTTATTTAGGCCTAATTTTTATAAACTTCAAACATTTTGACAGTAATTTATGAAATGAGACAATATAACAGCCATAGTTATATATAACATTATAAATATAAAAATCCAAAGTAAATTATATTTTGCTACTCCACTTAAATATTACATAATTATTTGAATAAGATAATAATAAAAATATTAACAACAACAACATATTTACTGAATATTTAACATTTGAGCCAAATTACCATAGTTACTACAGTAACGTCTGGTCTGTACTGGACTGTGCCGAGCTGTCCATTGGCCTGTGCAGAGGATTGGTTTCCATGCCAGCAAATAATGGCAGCACACAATCTAAAAGTGTGGGGCCAGTAACAGTACGACCTCTAACAAAAATGTAGTCGCACATGCAGAAAAAGTGGTTGCAAAATGCCACAGTTTAGTCACAGTTCTTATAGATGGTGTATTCAGTACAAGAAAATTCTTACCTATTCATTTTCTCATTTTCTCAGGTTTGTACAACCGGGGCTATATATATCTTGATGTGCCCATATCAGACGACAGCTGTATTTCAGGTATGCACTGCACTTTATCAAATAGGCTTTATTTATAAGCTCTCTGGTGAGTTTGTATGAAACCCAAAGTCTGTTTGCTTTGTATGACCCTTTTGAAAGGATTTTGCTTATCCATTCCGAGTTTCGCTTAGATTGTACGCAATAGAGGATGGGAGAATCATTGATCAAAAAGGGATGATGGCTCACCCACACAACCTCTACTTGGTTCTCATTTTCAGTGCCTCCGCTTGAGGGGTTTGTCATGAACAGAGTCCAGGGTGATTATTTCGAGACGCTTCTCTACAAAATCTTCGTTTCCATCGACGAGCAGACTAACGTGTCTGAGGTACATATTCAGTTTTCACTTTGCAGTGCTCTTGAAATGCTGTCTTGTTTCTTTAGTGATTCTGCTTGTCTTTTGAGCCCTTCATACCACTTTTCTATTTGTCATTTCAGCTGGCTAATGTACTGGAGATTGACTTGGGCCTGGTGAAGGTACGTGTCTTGCAGGGATGAAAATGGAAGGCCATTTACATGGAATGTTTGATATGAAATGATGCTTTTATAGCTGACTGGGAGGGCGGTGAGTCCAGGATACACCAGTGCTGGAATTACCGCCACTGCAAAAAAAAAAAAAACGGAAGGCAATTTTCTAAATCCTTTGCCCTTTTGATGGGTTATGCAATGAGTCCTTCTTTGACTGTATGATGCAGACTGAGGAGAATGAAGACTGGACCATTGTGTTCACACATTTCCTTTGTAGCCATTTACCCCCATTTCAGTATCTGGCAGAGTGGAAAACAAGCTTATGCATAAGATCTGTCATGAAAAACCTTCACTCCTTATTAGAAAAACCAACACTGACGTCAAGTCAAGTCATCTTCATTTATATAGCGCTTTTAACAATGGATTGTTTCAAAGCAGCTTTACAGAGATAAACATATAATTTAAGGTAACAGATTGTTTTGGCATTATAGCGGTTCTTGAATAATGTTATTTCCAGCTAAAGTTAACTTTGATTGATTCACCTCCGTCGAAATGATCAGACTTTTAAACGCGAACCTGTGATTAACGCTGACGGCGTTCACATGCTCATTCAGAATTGATTCTATAGTTATGTGCTTTTAAAATATGTGCGCAGGTTTATAATTCATACAACCCAGCCTAAACAAACTACTTTTCTTGCCTATAAATTTTGATACAGAATTTTGTTTTATTTTATCACTTCGGGGTACGCGAGCCAGAATTCACAACGCTTCATCTGTAGAGTGGGAAAGGGATCCTCCATAGGGAGAGGATAGTGGGCACTTCAGCACTGCATTGTCATCGGGTCCAGGCGGATCTCCTTCGTCAGATCTGGACACGGCCTAGATCCGGCAGGCTGCGGGAAAACCTTGGGATAAACAAAGACACTAATATTAGCGTAGATGCCATTCTTCTTATGATGTAGCGAGTACATCAAGATTTAAGGGAAGTGTTCCCAGTGACTCAAAGGACACGATCTTTACCAATTAATTTATTTTTACGCAGGATGGGTAGTATTCATTTTCATTATCTCGTTGACATTTTGCTTAGACAAATAGAATGAAATGTTTCCTGCAGTCATCCTATTAGAGAAAACCTATTCATTTAGTAAATGATGATGAAATAGAGTATGTTTGAATAGATCCATTGCCGTCAGTGTTTACGTGGCAGACATGGTCCCTTTTGATAGGGATGTGCCTGAAGACAAATACCTAAGCTGGAAAAGCTTGACTATTGGACCTCATTCATGAAACATGAGCAAATAATTTTTTTGTGTAAACCTAAAACCAGTCAATGCAACAATTTATGTAAGAATGGTTTAATGGACATTATTAATTAATGATTTACACACAATTTCATTCCTTTCATGATTTATGAATAAAATAAAAATATTCAGAAATATCAGTGTAGAGTGAAAATTCTAATCAACTCATAAAAAAATAGAGTGCAGTGATATTCAAATTCTCATTCTCATCATAATTTATAGCACAATGATATAATACCAGGCTGTATGGAGCCCAAATCCTGACCTAGTTTCTCCAGCACCATTCAATCTTTCTCAGAGCCAACAGTGTTATCTTCATATGTGACAGTACCGCAATTTTCTTTTCTGTTCCACTTCACCTGGAACCATTCTGAATTGTTCTTATAGCCATGTAGAGAATAACCTTTGGAAAAATAAGGGAATATGTATTCATAACCTTAGCTCGGTTGGCCTAGCTGCAAAATGAGTCGGATGCAACAGATTTTTATGTTTCTTGTTGTCAGGTTAAAAGGGCAGATGGAAATTGTGTTTTGGCAGGATGCTGCTGTGATAATGTTTATTATTATAAAGCTGTTTCCGATATTGCTATGGATTATTAATGAATATGTGTGGATGCTTTCCAAACATAATTCAGAGACTGGACGACTTGCCCATAAAGTTATGGTGTTAACATGCATATACACTCACCTAAAGGATTATTAGGAACACCTGTTCAATTTCTCATTAATGCAATTATCTAATCAACCAATCACATGGCAGTTGCTTCAATGCATTTAGGGGTGTGGTCCTGGTCAAGACAATCTCCTGAACTCCAAACTGAATGTCAGAACGGGAAAGAAAGGTGATTTAAGCAATTTTGAGCGTGGCATGGTTGTTGGTGCCAGACGGGCCGGTCTGAGTATTTCACAATCTGCTCAGTTACTGGGATTTTCACGCACAACCATTTCTAGGGTTTACAAAGAATGGTGTGAAAAGGTAAAAACATCCAGTATGCGGCAGTCCTGTGGGCGAAAATGCCTTGTTGATGCTAGAGGTCAGAGGAGAATGGGCCGACTGATTCAAGCTGATAGAAGAGCAACTTTGACTGAAATAACCACTCGTTACAACCGAGGTATGCAGCAAAGCATTTGTGAAGCCACAACACGAACAACCTTGAGGTGGATGGGCTACAACAGCAGAAGACCCCTCCGGGTACCACTCATCTCCACTACAAATAGGAAAAAGAGGCTACAATTTGCAAGAGCTCACCAAAATTGGACAGTTGAAGACTGGAAAAATGTTGCCTGGTCTGATGAGTCTCGATTTCTGTTGAGACATTCAGATGGTAGAGTCAGAATTAGGCGTAAACAGAATGAGAACATGGATCCATCATGCCTTGTTACCACTGTGCAGGCTGGTGGTGGTGGTGTAATAGTGTGGAGGATGTTTTCTTGGCACAATTTAGGCCCCTTAGTGCCAATTGGGCATCGTTTAAATGCCACGGCCTACCCTGAGCATTGTTTCTGACCATGTCCATCCCTTTATGGCTACCATGTACCCATCCTCTGATGGCTACTTCCAGCAGGATAATGCACCATGTCACAGAGCTCGAATCATTTCAAATTGGTTTCTTGAACATGACAATGAGTTCACTGTACTAAAATGGCCCCCACAGTCACCTGACCTCAACCCAATAGAGCATCTTTGGGATGTGGTGGAACGGGAGCTTCGTGTCCTGGATGTGCATCCCACAAATCTCCATCAACTGCAAGATGCTATCCTATCAATATGGGCCAACATTTCTAAAGAATGCTTTCAGCACCTTGTTGAATCAATGCCACGTAGAAGTAAGGCAGTTCTGAAGGCGAAAGGGGGTCAAACACAGTATTAGTATGGTGTTCCTAATAATCCTTTAGGTGAGTGTATAGTTGTCAATAATCATCATTGTTTTGTGTATGAATGCTGAGTGAATATTGGACTTTTCTCTGTTGTCTTCCAGAATGCAGTGTCCATGTATTGTCGCCTGGGGTTTGCTATCAAAAAGGGTCAGGTGATCAGCCCGGACCAGCTGCACCTCTCATGGAAGAGTGCCCCTTCGGTCAATAGACTCAAGTATGAGAAGACATTCCTGACACTGATGAATAGGCTATTAGTGCTGGCTCATGTCTGAGAAAAAAAAAAACTGTTGTGGGAACCTCAAGCTCAGCCAGATGGACCATTCAGACATACAGAGACTCTTATCTGTTTGGTTGGTGTTAGTGACCATTGCTCTATTATTATTGGTGGGCCACACAGCTGGTCATTTCTTTTGATAAAAAAGGGCAATAGTGCTGGATAAATATCCATTTTCTGATTTAGTCCTTCCAATGAATGAAAATGAGTATGAAATAAATATTGATTCTTAAAATCCGAAGATTGGTCTTTTAAAATATGCATTTTTAGAGTTGATGCATGAACATTTCTGCCAAACATAATTTGTCTAATAATTTGTCATAGATTTCGCTGGGCTGCTGTCGCTACTTCACACAGACGCATACTCTACCTCTATTCATCATTTTATTTATATATTTATAATATTATTTATTTATAATAATATTCGATTCATAATGCTATTTATTTTTTTGCTAGTGAAGTCAATCTAATTTGTTTCATAATTACAATTATAAATTAAATTAAAATTGTATAAATAAAATATAAATGAAAAAATCTATTAAAAAAATCTAATGTTATATAATACTTTTTATAATTATTATATTTGATAATGCAATAATATAAAAAAAGTATGCATACTTAACAATAATTCAGAATAATAATACTTTTTTTATTCATTTCCCATGAAGGAAAGAGTTTCTGTGTTATTGATAGTGACATCCAAAAAAAACACCCCCAAAACTTCTTTGTTCTATTGTGTTGTGCTAGCTTTGTATCACACTCTGTAATGGCTAAAATATTTGGAAATGTTAAAATAAAGAGAACCTGTAGTGTGACAGTCACAATGCATGTTATGCGATTAAGTAATTAGTAAAACACTCCTGACATTGTAATTAAAATATTTCCAAAATGTACACTAACAAATTGAAATCAGAATTGAATTGAGAGCTTGTGATTCAGAGTCAAATCGAATCAGGATTTTTTTTTTTGTTGGCTGCAATTGCTGTATGTGTGAACGTCGTCCTGTAAAAGGCGTATTGTGTTTTAACATGAGATTGTTTGTCTCAACTTGACAGGGGCACCATGGACCCTCAGAAGATGCTGCTGTCATGGGAGGGTGGCAGTCCAGTGATGGAGGCAGGTTCCTCAGCCACTGACACAGACACCACCAGCCTAGAGGACCAGGGTGAGAGCACAACTGCATTCATTAAATCATAAACGGCTTTCCACTCATCCGTTAAACACTAACTGACTCTACTGCAGTTTACTGTTAAACCTTAGACTGGCTCCAATCAGAACATAAATCACAATAATGGGGATGAAATGACTGTGATTTTCCCAATCCTCTAGACACAGCAAGTGTGAGCAGTCTAAGTATTCCAGTGGCCCCGACTAAGAGGATTGCCTTCCTGTTTGACTCCACCCTCACCGCCTTCCTCATGATGGGCAATCTCTCCCCTGTTAGTGTCTCTCTCACAGATTTTTGTATTTCTGTTTTACAGTTGACAGATTTATAGTGTATTTTTAAAGTGCTTGATATCATTTATTGCAGATTGCATGCCTGGTTTCTTAATTAAATGCAACTGACAAGGGTTGTACCAATGCTAAAATTATGACCGATATAGTAAGCCAATAATTATGTTTACATTTTGTATGATAACCGCTAAATGGATGATACAATTTTTTTTAACCATTTTTTGCAAATTAGGAATAAAACAATAAATTGTTTTAAATGATTCAAGTGAATTTAGGCATCACAACATTATAATGCAGTGTGTAAAATGTATAAAGTTTACATTTAACAGTATTAATGATTAACTTTAAATGAACGTTAGGTTACAGCAAAGATCATCAAAATGTCAAATTTTGGGAAAGGAGAAGGTACAATTAAAAGGCATCGAATGTCAAATTTTAAAAACTCTAATATCGGCTGATATCTGATCTTGCACTGATCATATAATGGTCATTTTCTATGGTATTTTGACACAGATTCATCTGTCACTTGATAAAAGCAGCCAAATAAGGGAGATGCCAATATAAATTGTTATGCCCTTTATCCTTTAAAAAACCATGAACAAAACTACTCAAGTTAAAGAAAAACACCCAGAATACGTTAAATATGAGTTCGCTTGTAACAAAGACAAAACACGATTTGTCCCCTCCACAATGTGATTATTGTGGTGGATTATTGCCTGCCGAGAGCATGAAACCATCGAAATTCAATTTTGTACACTAAACAATTTTAGTACTGTGTTATGTCACCACTTGAACTCCAGTGTAAAAGCTGGACCCTGAAGCTAAACCAGTTAAGAACCACTGATTTAGTTAACTTGGAGGAGGATTCATACTCAAGGATTTTCTAAAATTGTCTAAGATTGAACTATTATCAAAGATGTTTTGTATATCGTCTATAAATACCGGGATGTCATGTGGTTCTTTTCATCTCAGAACTTGAAGAGCCACGCCGTGACGATGTTTGAGGTGGGGAAATTGTCTGATGAGACCCTGGACAGTTTTCTCATGGAATTGGAGAAGGTAATACCCTTATTATAGGACACAAAATAGGCTGAGGGACACAGTGGACAGACAATCTCCGGCTCTGTGCTTGTATTGAAATAGAAAGGGGCCATCGCCAGGAGCTGATTATACAACACACAGACTCGCATTTTTCACTTTGGCACTGCTCTCACATCTCTTGCACACACAAAAGCATAAAGGCTATTGCATTTCTCCCTTAATATCTCTTTTCTTGTTTGCACACGTTCTCACACTCACACACATATAATGACTGTCTTTGTGTTGCTGAGGTTGATAAGGATGCTTTCATGTTAAAAGGTGGAGAGCACCGCTGAAGGAGAGGCTCAGAGATATTTTGACCATGCGCTGACCCTCAGGAACACAATACTTTTTCTGCGCTACAACAAAGATCTCACGCCTGATCAGGGCCCTGATTTACCAAATATAGGTATGTGTCAGTGTCTGAGGGCTTTAATGTGCAAAACCTTGGTGATAAATCAAATATTTATGCATTAAATATTATATCGTCACTTGACAAAAATGAATGAATTTTCACATATCAGGCCTTCTGAATTGTTCAAGAATTCATTCATGTTTACTGATGCATGTTTAAGAATACAATGGATGATTGAATGAATGAAAAATTATACAAAACATATATACAGCGCAAAAGTATTGGTAAGTATAAAAATATATTGTTTAATTATTACAGATAAATACAAATGATTAATAATCATTCTTCCTTTTGTTTATTTAGTTAAAAACAATTTGTGAAATATGCCTTGATTCATTTTGCATTTTGCTCTAAATTTGATATAAATTACAAAAATATATGTATATTTCCCAACCTTGGTCTGTGCGTTTTTTTTCAAACATCAGCAAATAGTTTATTGAAATTCTAATGAGATTAATGGCATGTTGTTTTATTCCCTTTGGTAATCATTATCAATGTCCTTATTTAAACTGTATCGCTGTATGATCTTTATTGAATAAAATTTTCTTTTAATTATGGAGTGGTACAAGTCCGTGCATGTTCACACGTTCTGGTTGGCACTAATATATGTTTGTGTTTCTCATCAGGCCTGCCTCTGGACCTCCTCCGCTGTGAAAGCCTGCTGGGATTGGACCCTGCCACCTGCAGCCGTGTTTTAAACAAGAACTACAAACTGCTAGTTTCCATGGCGCCACTCAGCAACGAGATCCGACCAATCAGCAGCTGCACGCCTCAGGTAGTCCCAACTGTAGTCAGACCCGTAGAGAGGGATGTGCGATCACTGGGACTTTGTGTGTGCTCAGTGAGCAGTCAGATCCCCGTCCTCTTGAGAGTATGATTCAATCTAAATAGGTCTTTCTTTGCCTCTGGGTTTCTTTACAAAAGTTGCACGTCGTATAAAACTACCCACTGACTACATCTCTGCATTTCCATAATGTTCTTTGCTTTTTAGATGTCTTTCATTTTGAACAGCACAAATAAGGTCAGCATTTGGCCTGGGGATAAGTTTCAGTGTGCGTTTAGAATAATTTCACGTCGCATTACATGTTTTGTCACTTGGTGCTTTTGGTTTTAAGTTAGGCTTGTATGTTAGAGTATCTTTATATTGTCTGGTCTGTTTCTTTCAGCACATCGGTCCAGCCATTCCTGAGGTCAGCTCCATCTGGTTCAAGCTGTATCTGTATTCTGTCACTGGTCAAGGCCCTCCTTCACTGCTGCTGTCCAAGGGCTCCAGGCTCCGGAAGCTGCCAGATATCTTCCAGGTCAGTCTCAGCATTCAAATATTTATTTCATTAAAAAAAAATTCTTTTACTTTATTGTGCATTCCAGTTTAATACAATTCTTATTGCATCAGTATTCCTTTTAAATATTTAAATGCATTTATTTTAATATTTGAATGCATTTTAAATAAAAATTCCATGTAAATAAATAAGGATTTTTTTCTCTTATGCACACCAAGACTGCATTTATTTGATGCATTTAAATGCAAAAAAGAATCCGTACATCTTTTAAAGTGAAATAACGCTTACATTTTAATTCGGCATGTTACTCAGGCCTACGATCGACTGCTTATTACATCATGGGGTCATGACCCCGGGGTAGTCCCATCATCCAACGTGCTAACAATGTTGAATGACGCCCTGACCCACTCTGCTGTGCTCATTCAGGTAATACAGGGAGACCCTAAACAACTAAGAGTTGCATATTCATATACCTACTTTATAACATATTCTCGTATCCAAGTTATACCAAAATGTATCACTCTGTTCAGGGACATGGAATGCACGGACATGGTGAGACTGTCTATGTCCCCTTCCCATTTGATGAGGAAGACCTTAAAGCAGGTAAAATCTCTATCTATACATACAGTGGCCCAATACAGTATTTGGACATAAAAATGTCTGAATGTCATTAGTTAAACCCAAAAAAGTGATTATATTTTGTGTTTAAATACTTTTTTGGGTCACTAAAGATGTGTCTTTGTGCCTCATTTTAGCACTCTGAATAGCAGAGCCATTCTAACTGGCCGCTCTGGTTTGTGTTGCCTCTCCCAGAGTTCTCATATTCCAATATGTGTGCGCACAAAGCCCTTAAGATCTTGCAGGACAAAGTGGATCTAGAGCACCAGTGTGGCTACATCACCATGCTCAACCACAACAACAGACATCGCAGACAGCCCAGTGACGCCGACGGTGGGGCTAAGAGCTTCTTCTGAATCTACACTGTCCATTTAACCAATCTGTGAAAGGCCTGATAAGGACAGCACCTACGCTGATCATTAGCCACTCCAAGCTGTATCGATAAGTGCTGCAATTAGATTAGAATGAGAACAACAACCACTTCAAGCTCTCACCAGTGTGTTTTATTAGAGCTGGTCTCTAATTCAATTAATGTTTTAATTGCAGTCCACATGTTTGATTGCATCACTAATCAGAGTGAAACATGAACGCTACCTTCAGGGTCTCAAAGAAACGTGAGATTCACTCTTTACTTTCCTCACAGGAGACCCTGATCTTAGCGGAGTGCTTGAAGCCAACGGGAGCAATGAATCTTTCGAGCTGGTTACAGAGGAGAATAACGGAGATGGCAGCAAGAAACAGGGAACAGAAGGTAGGTGTTCTTTGACTGATATAACCAGAACCGCAGATGTATTAATTTTTTTGAGAAAATAAGTGGAATGGATTTGAACATGCCAGAATGTGTTAAACTGAGCTGAGAGTACTAGTGGGAAATGCTAATCAATATGAGGCGCTCAGAAAATCATGTTTGCTCACTCTCCCAGGGACGTCCAGTGAGGATGAATGGGTTCCTCTGGAGCTTTGCTTTGGGATGCCTCTTTTTAGCTCTGAGCTAAACCGCAAAGTGTGTCAGAGGATCGTCTCCCACAAACTCTGCAGCAAAGACAGGTGACAACCTAAACAAATGTCGCTTTTTTTTTTACTGTGCATAAAGGTTTTTTAAAATACTGTGGTTGCATGTCTGCAAATATTTCTGGCTAAGCACATATGAATCCAGCCCATTTACTTTCTCTTTAACCATTTCCTTTTGTATGTACACTATCCATATCAGTAAAAGTAGCACTATACTGTTTAAATCTTAACATTAAGCCGATTCAGACAGCGCTTGAACGCACAACAACACATACAATTATGCCAAAATGCCAGTTTTGGCGAGTATCCTCGCAAGCACGGTTAAATTAAGTATTAAATGTATGCAAAGAGTTGTGAGAAAATAGGATGTGCGTCTGATCCACTTCACATGTGTCAGATGACAGCATCCTATTAATCCTGCTGCTGTGATGTCTGTCATTAATGTTAACCAAAGAACAAAAGACCGAGAAAATCACTCGCTGCTTGACAGGGCAAGTAAAAATCTCAACTTGAAAGGGCAGGTAAATAGGGCATTTATGGGTTTATGTGTAGATTCTTTTAAGTTCACTTAAATTAAAAGCTGTTACATTATTTATTATTATTATATAATAAATGTTAAAATTATTTAGAAAAAAATATAGCTTTTAATTATGCTATTTAAAAAAAATCTATTTCATAGAGACATTCATAACGGTATTGGTGGTTGGTGATGCCTTCTTTCCTGAAAAGAAGCCATTAAACAAATATTTTAAATATAAGCTACTGTCTTTGTTGTTTCTACCTTAATTGGGAGATTAAATGTGAAATTATTACAATATAAAAATGTATGAAAAACTTTAATATTAGGTTGCATTAATCGTGATTAATTGCAGAAAAAATGCGCGATTATTGTATATAATTATTTATTATTACGGAATTGACAGCACTAAAATGTTATATTTTGGTACAGTGATATAATTAATTTGTTATAATTAAATAATAATTAAATAATTACCTTCTCATTCATGTTTGTACAAATGAATGTTTGTTGGGCTTTGATTATAATTAAAGATGCAAAGTCTGAAATGTTATAAATAAACTTGGTATTTTGGAATACCAATTTAATGTGTGTATACCAGAAAGAAAGAAAAATCACCTTTGCCATGTTTCATTATCACTATCGTCCCAACTATACTGACAGGTAACACTAACAATAGGTGGTGTGAGAAATCACACCTGTTCTCTGTGACAGTCTGCGACTGACCTGTGCTTTTTAATCAGAAACAATGTCTGCTTGCATAATGACATATTGAATAAATGCATTAACAATATTATGAAAAATTAAGCATATTTAATCACGTTAGTTTTGACAGCTTTAATTACAACAGATATGGTCAAATTGGACTAAAGAATAAGGAACACTCTTTTTCTTTTGCAGTCTTCAAGAGTTACTACATTCCAGTCGAAAACTTGCATTAAAAGTTCTCAGTTTTGTTCATTCATTCCAGGTAAATATTCACTGATTTTATTAGATTTTATTGTTCCTAATATAATGTGGATTTAGTTCATAGTAGCAGTGCTAATGTGTTATTTCAAAGATTTCATTCAGCAGTATTACACTGTCATGGAAAACCTGGAAGTATCATGGAGTTTAATGAAATCAGGAACTTCAAAAGTCATGGCAATTTCTATGCATATCAAAAATTTCTAGTTACCCTGTGAAAAATCCAGCATTGCTGGTCACCAGCATAAGGTATGTTTTGTATGCTGGGATCAGCATGCTACACCAGCTCTGTTTTGCTTGTCCACCAGCTAGACCAGCACCATACCAGCTCTAACTGGCATAAACCAGCTTGGACCAACATGAAATTCATAATGCTTTATGCTGGATTTTTTAGCAGGGTATGCTCTGCTGTAAAATATTTCATCAGCTAGAAATTGCTCTGTGGGAGTGCAATCTCTATAAAAATGAGCAAGAAGTGTGAGACTCCAGGTGTTTTTTCACTGTCAGATGTTCTTTGAATGTGTGGTGAGTTTACCATTTTTCACCGTCCCTCACAGGACGGAAAACAGCCTGCGGACCCTGACAGTGGGGTCTCGGGTCCCCTGTGTCAGCCCCCGGCAGAGTCTGGCGTCCCCCTCCCTGCAATCAACCTGTTCTTCAAGGACGGCGAGCTGAAGGAATGGAGCGGCCGAGCGCCTCCCTCCCTACACATCTCTGCCCCACAGAGAGATCAGCCCACATAAAATACCACTCTCAAAATCACCCTGTTCAGATCCACACCATACTCCACTCACTTATGTCATGAGTTACCATGTTACCTGTGGCATTCAATCACACACAGCCATCAAGTGCTGCCGCTACTCATCACATCTGGATGCGAGCGTCCGGAGTAACTCAAAAATCCCAACGGTTTCAATCAAACATCTCATTCACCCAACGTCACTCGAATACAAAATAGAAAAGCTATTTACAAATGATCCTATATTGACCTTTTAATGTGTATATAGACTTTGCTTGGAAAACATAGGACCAATCCTGGGGTTGGGTAAAGTCACCCTACTCGTATTGTCATGTTCTGTGACCTGATGCATGATATCACTGCACAAAATATCAAAAACTACTTGACTGAGGGTTTGAAAACATGAAGTTGAGGTTTACTTTTTGCACAAAGCCTGTGGATGACATTCAGGTGTAATCGATTTGTTTTTTTATTTTCTTTGTAAATCAAGAGCTTTGTTGGTACTTGATTACAGTCTATTTGGTTGAGTCGTATTCCAGCTGGAAAACCTGTCTCTCAATTCTGCTTAGCAGAGGAGCATTTCTGCTTCACTGAGACCAACTTGTTTTATGTTGATTTTTACCATTATTTTACTTTCTTGCTGCCTTATTTGCGTTGTGCCCAGTAGACTGCTGTGTCACCAAATGCATTTATTTCCACTTGGCCAGTTTTGACACGTTCAATTCGTTTTAGTCTAGCTCAGGCACACAAACCTGCAATTAGTGACAAGGTTATCGAATATCAAATCAGTACCTAGATGTGTTGAATATCAATATAGGTTTAGAGTTTGTTGTGCGAATATTATGCAGTAATACAGCATTAAAACCCCCCTCAGTGGCCTGACTTTTTCCCTCATGCCTTTACTGAGGGTGTTGCCAGTGTTTCCCCAAACAAACCTTATAGTGGTGTATGATGATGAAGACCGATTAGAGATCTTGATGCTGCATGATGAGTGTGTAGAGTCGTTGTGTGTATTGTGCGCCGTTCTCTCCTCATCTCTTTATTTCCCCTGTCCATTCCTTCCTGCATCGATATGATCCAAAACAACAGCGGCCCCGTGCCTGACCCTGTCACAGTGTTAGGGAAAAAAATAACCGATAGTTTTATAGTCACCCTGCATTTTAGGAAATCTCTGTTGTAGTGTACTTGATGGGACTGTGTACATGCTCTTGTAATTAAATGGGTACAGAAGTTACATTTCCCCTCTCACGCCATCCCATTCTCCAAAATATATGTCATAACAAATGAATATGTAAAAAGTATATGAAAGTACTAATAAATATGTTACAAAAACACCAATTATAAAGTGTTAGCATGCTGTGTTTCATTTCGAAAGCTGTTTTCTTCAGGTTGTTGATGGCTCAGCTACAGGCAGGCCGGCTCCTCGGTGACTGTAATTACTATAGCAACACAAATTCTGGATGTCACCAGGGGGCAGTGAGGCCCTGAAATGGGGCATGTCATCATAGGAATAAGAGGGGGAGAAAAAAGCATCTGATGATGCCTGTCAACAATTTGTGTTAAGCTGTTCTGTATTTTCCGTCCTACAGTATGTGCAAGATCACTGTACGTAGTGGTTTTACTTTTTGTCATTAATTTTATAATTAATCTTCTTGTAGCTTAATAATTGAAAATGGTTTTATCTGGAGACTTGCTCTTTAAAACTAGGTCAGTAACTGAAGTCAGAAACTTTCAATATTTCAAGAAATGTGTGTATGGGAGGAAATTTGACACAGCGGGTGGTTACACTCCATTTTTATTGTAGATGTTCTTGCAACCTATGAAACTTTTAGCCAGAGAACTTTCTTTCTACCCTTTCATATTTCTAAGCAGTGCTTTATGAAACAAAACTGGCACTATCTACATTAATAACTATGTTGATGTAATTTGTCACTTATTTAGAAAGAGGTTAAAGGGTTAGTTCACCCAAAAATGAAAATTAAGTCATTAATTACTCACCCCCATGCTGTACCAACCCCGTAAGACCTTCGTTCGTCTTCGGAACACAAATGAAGATATTTATGATTAAATCTGAGAGGTTTATGACTGCTACATAGGCTCCCTAAGGGAATGACACCGGACGGCCCAGAGAGTCATTAAAGAAAATGTTTAAATATTCCATGTCGCAACAGTGGCTCAACTATAAGTTTATCAAGCGACGAGAATACTTTCTGTGCGAAAAAACAAACAAAAATAACGACTTTATTCGACTATTCCTTTTCTTCCTTGTAGGCCTGAAACGAGACTTCAAGAGATTTCCACGACGCATGCGCGAGAACTTAACTGAAGTAGTTGAAGGAGATCGCAATTCTCGCGCATGCGTCGTGGAAATCTCTTGAAGTCTCGTTTCAGGCCTACAAAGAAGAAAAGGAATAGTCGAATAAAGTCGTTATTTTTGTTTTATCTCCGCACAAAAAGTATTCTCCTCGCTTGATAAACTTATAGTTGAGCCACTGTTGTGACATGGAATATTTAAACATTTTCTTCATTGACTTTCTGGGCAGTCAGAATTCATTCCCTTTGGGAGCCTATGGAGGAGTGATCCAGCTGTCACATTTAATCAAAAATATATTCATTTGTGTTCCGAAGACGAACGAAGGTCTTACGGGGTTGGTACAGCATGGGGGTGAGTAATTAATGACTTAATTTTCATTTTTGGGTGAACTAACCCTTTAAATACTTTTATTTACAGTTGAAAAGACTTGAGGCTCACTTTAAAATTCATAGACCTCATTTGTGAACTGGGGTGTTTGTAGACTTTCATCAGTAGCACAAGCCCCATTAAAATGTGTCCTAATATTATACTCTTGTGATAATGTTATGGATATAAATTGCCTATACCTGTAGAAAGTCATTCACAACCTGTACACGCAATAAAGAGATGCTAATGTGCGTTTGCACCAAGGACGACAACTATAATATAACTATAATAATTATATAATGATAACTGCTTTCACGTCCACACCAAGACAATGACGCTCTGTTTATTATAAGGGCTGTTTATGTCGTCTATGTTTTAAATGTGCAAGCTCAGTTGGATTCTGACTGGCTGTCAATGGTTTTATTGTTCATCAGTTGGAAAATAAACTGCAGAAATGTTGTCGGTTGCTTTGCTGCCCTCACATGTTTTCAGAAATTATCTTTTTTCCCACTTCTGAAGTCGTGATTACAAGCTGTTGATGGAAAGAATAGGAATCATAGAGGACAACATGGTTTAGTCTTGCCTATTTCTTGGGGAAATCTTATTAAAGTCAAAATGTTTTGCAGAAATTTAATTTTGAATAAAATGTAGTGTCACATTATTCTCTCTGAGAGCTTGCTGATGATTTTTGAATTTCAGTCAAATATGCTATTTTCAATTTTTTATGAAATTGTGTTTGCTCATCTGCAATACGTCTCTAGTAGGTTTCCATTCTGACCTTAAACTGACATTTAGAAAATGACTTTAAGATGTTTATGATTTAGAATGAATGTAAAACTGACATCTTAAAAACATTTGTCAGATGTTTGTACACAGCAGATGCTTTCCAGATGAAGCCCTCTTTAACAGACATCTTGCAGACGTATGTGTGCTATCTATATCTGTTGTGGTAAAAAAACTAATAAAGAAGACCAACCACAGCAGCAATCATTCTCCCCTCCACCATGTTTAAAGTTTATAGCTGTCAATGTTTGAATTGTTCGGCTAGAAAAAGTTGTTCTGAAAGTGATTCCAATGATATCATTCTTTATCGTTATAGTTCCTATTCTCATAGAATTAGAGCAATTATTAAAATGTTATAGGCTATAAGTTATCATCCTTAGCTATCGTCCTTATTCGCTGACAAAAGATAGACATTTGCTAGTTTTGTTTCTTACAGTAGATTATATCCAGATAGCACACGTACATCGCGGAGACGTCTCTTTGATGTGCGTGTTTACATCTGGAAGGCGTATTTTTTAGAGTGTTTGCTCATCTGCAATACGTCTATAGGACGTTTCCTGTCAGATGTCAAATAGACGTTTAGAAGATGTCTTTAAGATGTGATGATTTAGAATGTATGTTAAACTGACATCTTAAAGATGTCTATCAGATGTTAGTAAACAGCAGATGCTTTCCAGATGAAGTGATCTTTAACAGACATCTTGCAGACGTACGTGTGCTATAACACATTCACCTCATCCTCCAGCACTCTTTTTATTTCCTGAAAAACAATTCAGTGAGTGATGCGTTCGAATGAATCAAACTGAATCACAAACTGTTTCAGACCATTTTGCAAACCCGCTTGATCGATTAGATCAAGTGATTTATTGGCGAATCGTTCTGATTCTAAAACACAAATGCCATGATTGCTGAAATATTTTGGTTTACTGTAAATAATACAGTGAAATATGGCTGAAATATCGCTTTGCCCGACAAGGATTTATCAGTATTGGCTCTATGGCCCAAAATTTACTTTATAATGATTAATTAGGCTACATTATTATAGCAAGTTAGCCATATAGGCCTGTGTATGTTTTTGCTCAGGCTATTTATTTGTTAGACAGCTTTTCAGTGGGTCCTCTGATCTAGCGTTGCAATAGGCCTATATATTTAGTCAAACAAGAGCACAAATGCGGTTGAGCCTACTTCACATGTTAATTGCTTGATGGTGTCTGTCTAAACTGCTTTAAATCGTGTTATGCTTTTCCAGTAATGTCTCTTTAAATGAGGGAGCGCGTGTAAGTGTGTGACTGTGGTTTTATTTCTTCAGCTCTGCCTGTTAGTTCAGTTCGCATATCAGATAGACCCGAGCAAACAGCAGCAGGTGCAGTTCAAACCATCGGGAGCATTTTGACATTCGCTGCACGAGAGACAAACCCGCGTTACGTTACTGTAAAGACGCGAACGTGTTTGCCTTTCTCTATTCGGATTCCGCAGAAACATTTTATTCATTTCATCAGTAGCCTATGAAGCTTTGAAGAACTTGGAAACATCAGGTGTGATAGGACTACTAAGTAGCTTAACTAACTAACTAACTGCGTGGAGCAACAACACTCATTGGATGAAAACCACACACTGGATGCATCTTACTTATCCCAAACAATAACGTAACTCTTCTTATGTAAAGTAGCCTACTTTGTTTTGGTCTGTTATTGTGATGCGCGCGGATCTAGCTTTAGTAGCCTAAGCAACCATATGCGCAGAGCGAGCATCGCAGCGAATCTACTTCCAGATGTCCATCTCTCTCTGCTCGTAACAGGTGGAGCTCATTTGACTCCATCTGTCCGCTGCTGAAGTGGCATATATGGGCAACCAGGTTGACAAACTGTCACACCTAAGTTACGCCGAAGTTCCCACGACCGACCCGAACGGACTGGACACGGAGGAAGACGGCCCGCGGATTGGGGTCTCGTACATTTTCGCGACCGACGACGACGAACTGGACGATAATCATCATCAACATGTCGATGGACCGGAGCAAAAGGAGGAAGTAAAGCCGTTCAACGAGCTGGGCTGCGCAGTTTACCACCGAGACGAGTGCATTTACGAGAAGAGTGGCAACACTAGGGAACTGGAGACGTTTAGCCCGGAGAATTTACTGAACAAATGTAAGCCCGGAGACGTTCTGGAGTTCGTGTCCACCGGCCAGTATCCGCACTGGGCTGTGTACGTCGGGGACTTCCAGGTGGTGCACCTGCATCGGGCGGAGGTCAAGAACAGTTTTCTGACCGATGCTAGTCAGGGCAGGAGGGGCAGGATCGTAAACGAGCTGTACAAATTCAAACCCCTGAGTTCTGACATGGTGGTGCAGAACGCAATGGAGCAGGTGGGAGCGAAAGACAGAGAATTAAGTTGGAGAAATTCGGAGTGTTTCGCCGCCTGGTGCAAATTCGGTAAGCGGGAGTTCAAGATGGGAGTGGAGATACGGATAGGAAAACAGCCGTACAGATTAAAGATCCTTTTGCCTGACAAACAGTTTCATATGCTGGAGTTTCAGAGTTTGGAGGATTTGATCATGGAAAAGAGGAGAAATGATCAGATCGGTAAAGCGGCTGTTATACAGGAGTTGGCGCATCATTTAAGCCATAGCGGAAGTGAAGCGAACGTTCATTGACATGCAACAGGTAGCGGAAAGAAATGTATCACAACAACATAACATATCCGTGATTCTCACGAAAGCCGTTCAGAACATTTCCCTGCAAAATCAAAAGAGATATATAAGATTTTTTGTTTAAACTTAAATAACTGTTTTAAGAACACATTGTGTGTCTGTACAGCACACCAGTGATAAAGTAGCTCATCATCATATCACTGCGCCGCTCCCATAGATGTTCTGTCATGTCAGGGACTATATAGGAGAAGGATGTCACTTAAAGAATTTGCCAAAAATTGTGTCCTAAATTAATATTTTTTCACAACCGCCTTTATAAAAACAGTAAAGCACTCGATGGCAATGTGTTAAAAATAATGGTTCAATGCAAAACATCTTAATGTTCCTACATGCTTCATTTAGCCTACTTTCGCCAAAAATGTTTTTTTTTTCTGCTTCTTAGTTTTGGGGCTTTGTGAGATTCATGACATCACGTATTATGATGGTTCATCTGACATCGCATATTATGATGACAAATTATGTTAGAAAAATTTCACACTCAGTTATTAAAAAAATTCTAGTCAGATGATGGTAGGCCTATTGTTTTTAAAATGGCTCTCAAGTTGTAAGCTGTTCTTTATCATATATAATCAGGCTCTCTATGAGTTGCAAAATTGCCATAAATTCTTGTGGACCTTCCTTCATAAAAGTTTTGGCACAGATGAAATTGCAGCAAGTAAACTGTGACTGAATCCACCTATTTACCCTCTCTCTCAGTTATTCCTGTTTTTCTCATTACACATGAACATAGCTGACCTCACAATGAGCTCTTTAGCTGGGTCTGGTGCATGGTGCATTTCTGGTGCTTTGTTCCAGAAACATTTTTTGTATTTTATGTATAGGCATATATATAAGTGGTATAATTTTTTGTTGTTGTTGTATATATCTGTCATCTCAGGCTTAGGACCATAATATGTTTGTCCAATCATTGCATTCAAATGTCGATACGATACGATGATATGTCCTGTCAAAGTATGTATTTCCATACCTCCATGCAGCCTGCTCGCGCAGACATCATACGTCATCAGCGCGTTTCATGCTATGCAGAGTTAGACAGACGTCAGTCATCAAACACCTTGGTAGGCAATTTTCGGAGAGGCTAGCATAGCGAGCTAGCTTTGAAAGAATATCCCACCCTCCAGAGTGTCTCCAAAGCCACGACTCCTCCAAAACACATGAATGCACACAGCAGGGAGCAAACAAAAGCGTCACGAGAGACGGCGTTAAACTACCTCATGTCTCAAAGCACATAACATTACAATAATAATGAACATAAACAACTTAAAGAGCACTGACCCGTATTACCTGACTTCTGCAGATTCATTTTGGCATTGATAGTGTTGCCATTGAAATGCATAAATTTGAGTCACAAACCACTCCAAGTAAAACGTCACGGGTTTCCATCTCTTCTAAATTACAGCAGTTATGACCTGAACACAGCATAAGCTTGTTGTTTTGGTTCAGGAAGAACTGTAAAAGGTGGCTGCTGTTTCGGTTGCGGTGCTCGGTGACGAGATCTGTGAAATGTGCTGATGACGTGTGATGTCTGCGTGAGTACTATGGAAATACATATGCTGATAGGCAGGTAGGACATCATATAATTGCATTCAAACCAAATTCAATGATTGATGAACATTGTATGGTCCTATGCCTTACACAGAAGATATAAATATAAATACATTTAGACCACTTAACTTATTGATTGCTACCAGGATGTGAATAGACTTTCAACCAGCATAACAAAAAACAAAAAAACTTTCTGGAACAAATCACCAACCCTGCCTTTAAGTAAATTAACATTTGTTTTCCCTTTGACATTACTATACAGGTCTCATTTTTCTCACATATATATATATATATATATATATATATATATATATATATATATATATATATATATATATATTTTTTTTTTTTTTTTTTATTGCCAGAGGCCACTTGGTTGGGTTGGAAGGCTGCAGGTGTAAACAAGAGCTTTTTTTTTTTTTTTTTAATCGGATAGAAATCATTTGATGTAGTGTTTTAATATTCAGCAAATGCTTTAATCCTGAGCCTCTTCAATACCCTGCAAACTCTGCACGACTTTCATTTGCAAGCCTGCCAAAGTTGGCTTACCTTCTAATTTTCCTCCCACTTGTGAAGTTTACAATTTTCTCTGAGTGTGTGAATTGAATTGATGATGTGAGGCTGTAGTAAAAACAGTTTACTAAGACTGGATTCAATAAATGTATTAAAGGGCAAGGCATAAAATGCCACATCTCTGCTTCGACATTCAATAATAAGAGCCCTAACAAATGCCACAGGCAGTAGTTCAGTGAGCCGTTCAGTCGTGAGATCATGAGATGTTGATCAGGCAATTGCTTCATCCAAACTGGACTTTGACCTCATGGGAAAACATCAGGTGGTCAAACTTGAAATGCATGGACAATCTGAAGTGTCAAAACACACAGTGTCACAGAAACTCAGTATGACTTATCTCTCTACACAGTATAGCCGTGCCTTTGAGATACGCCACAGATGATGTGTTTTGTTAGAGGAGGAAATCGTGTTTTATGATTTGAGCCCAATCGCACTGCCACAGGTCCACACTGAGTAAACACGAGATGCTGGGAAACAGGGAAGTAATTACAAATGCCATACTGTGAGTGAGTAATGGTTGCCCGCAAAGGCAACAAGACAGTCTTTGTGAATCACTGGAAAGCCAACACTATTGCCAGCTTGAGACAACAGCCCCCTAATGAGCACTTAGTCTGTGATGTTTTGAATTGTGATCTGACTCAGTGACATTGCTCTTTGTGCTGTGAGTACAGGTTTCTGCCTAGTCCCTTCAGCTCTTCTGTGAATAGTTAGCCATTTCAGCCATAGAGCTGTTTTCAGTTTGTCGTGCTGAAACCCTGAATAGAATTAGCATTAGAAATTCCTTAGGGAATCCATGGCAACCTCCCAGGTTGGCCAACCCATTGCCATTATGATCAAACAGCTCTATTGGTTTGGACTATGCAAGTGTAATATTAGGCCATGGATTCTGTAGGGCTTTCAGATTTCACTGAGATCTTTAAAACAGTTACAAATGACTAGTAACCAGTAACATTCATCAAATTCCAGTATCATGCGTCATACAGTATGCATAGATTCTCTTATTTAAAGGGGTCATATGATGCGATTTCTTATTTTCCTTTTTCTTTAGTGTGTTAGCTGTTTGTTCATGTATAAGATCTGCAGAGTTACAAAGCTCGAAGTCTCAAACCCAAAGAGATATTCTTTGTAAAAGTTAAGGCGCAGCCACGCTTTCCTAAAACGCTTCGTTCAAACACGCCCCCACAAATCTACGTCAGTGTGTGTGGGCAGAGTTTCATAACACTGGCCAAATGTATACGCAAAAAAAGGAGGCGTAACTTTTATTCTCGCTGTATTATTGTTGCCACCAGCCAGACGCCGTGTTTTTCGTTGTGAAAGCCAAACTACTTTGTTTGGCCTTCAAAAAGAGGATACAATTAGAAAACAGTGGTTACGCTTTATTTACAATAATTTTTCAGAACAGTAACCTACAACCTAAATATTCGACTGTGTGCGGCGCATTTTTTGGAGGACTGTTTCCAGAACCTGGTAGAGTACAAGCTTATGTACATAAATAAAAATCTAAATATTTAAAAAGAGTAGTCCTGTGCCATTTGTAAAATCCCAGTGTACATATTGTAGCAGTATTGATTATAAAATAAAGAAAGAAAGAAAAATCTAAATAATTTAAAGTGTATTTCAAGTGTATTTGTAATTTCAAGCGACATTCATCAAAATTCCAGTATTGTAGCTGCATATATTCACTAATAAACCAACAAATAAATATAAATATAATGTAAATATTTAAAAGAGTAGTCCAGTGACACTTATCAAATCCACTGTCCTTATCATAGCCGCATGGTTTTTGGCAAACCTTTACATCACATGACTGGGGTTGAGTTGAACTTGTGAAGCTCATTTGTCAATGCTTAAAGAGCTTATCAACTTTGTCAAACGTGCTTATTTAACCACAGCAAAACCTTTTCCTTGCTTCTCATTATCTCATTATCATAGACTTCACACCTGAGTCATTATGTAAATCTACTTTATGGCGTAATGTCTGAAGCATTCAATAGACTTTCTTAATAATATTTAATTCATATTAAGTCACAGTTTTCTTGCAAATTTCCATGCAAGTTAAGAGCGTGTCCTTTAATGATATATCTTTGATATCCTCAGGGCTTGACAAAATGCTTTTTAAAATCGTGTTTAAATTATGCTAATATTGTAATATTGGAGATTAAGCCTGAACCACCTTTTTGAACACTATTTATAACGCTATAGCCTCTCCTTCAGTGGCATAACAGACTACAGTGAATTCAGGTTTAACAGCAAAAACAAGCAGGAAGGAAGTTGCTTGCTGTCAATTTGCTTTTTCACTTCTTGTACTTATGAATCTTCCTGTTGCAAAGAGGTAAACATGAAGCAGCTGTTCTATTTCCAATCTGTACATTTCGTCCCTCAACAACACATTTACAGACCAAAACATTTATTTCTCTATGAAAAACACGTCTCCCTTACAAAAGTACATTTCCAATCCCAGTTAATTCTTCGTACATATCTCAAACAGCCGTGGATCTTCTTGGGTCTGTCTGTTTGAGCGTCACACATTTACATTTGGCATTTTTACCCGCTCTTCAATGCAAATTTGTTCTGCTAGATTAGGCGAGAGCGTCGGTGGACAGCAATTGTCGAGTCATGGTGCCAAATATTTTCGATTGGATTCAAGCCTGGCTCCAGCCGCAGCAATTCCAGAGCACGAACCTTTTTTCCCAAGCCATCCTTTTATCCTTTTTGTTGTGTGCTTTGTGTCATTGTCCTGATGGGAAATCAATCTTCACCCTAGACGCAGATCTCTGACCAACTGAAACAGGTTCTCATATACTGGTGAAAATCATCTCCACAGCGTGATACTGTGCGGAGAATTTGGTTTGTGCCAAATATAATGCTTCACTCTCAGGCCAGAGAGCTCAATTTTAGTCTCATCAGTCCACAAATTTGGCTTCAAAACGTTTTGAGATGTTCTCAAACTCCGGGCATGATTTAAAACTGCTTTTCAAAAGTGTCTTCCTTCTAGCCACTCTCAAAGAGTCGTGAAATGTGAAGTGCTGTAGTGAGTGTTGATATCTGGGCTGTTTCTCTATTTCTAACACACACACACACACACACACACACACAAAAGACCTGCAGCTCCTATGGTGTTGTAACCTGCCTCTCGGTCATTTTTCTGAAAGCTGCCCTTGCTCTGAGTTTGATAAGACAGTCTGGTTGTTCTATCACAGACTACCTTGACAGTTTTCTCCAACTTCACCTCAAAGTTTCACTGGAATGTCAATGTCAATGTCACATTTATTTATATAGCACATTTCCAAGGCGAATGCCTACCAAAGTACTTCACAGTAAAAAACACAAAATATTAAACACAGACTGATACAATACAAATATCAGTCAAATATCAATATACAAATAAAAAAAACACAATAAATAACAAATGCTAAGAAATAAAAAGTAGTCAACACATAGAATACAACATTCATCAAGGCGGCTCCCCTGTGCCAAATGCTACTTCAAATAAATGAGTCTTCAGCAATGATTTAAAAGTGGGCAAGCTACTAGCAGTCCGCACAGCTACAGGCAATGAGTTCCAGAGAGTTGGAGCAGCCACTGAAAAGGCTCGATCACCACTGGATCTCAGTTTCGATCTAGGAACCTCCAGGACCATCAGACTGGCTGAACGGAGGTCTCTGGAGGGCCTATGCAGCCTGACAAGGTCCGTAAGGTACTCTGGGGCAAGCCCATTAATACATTTAAAAACAAATAGAATAACCTTAAAAACAATCCGATACTTTCAAGCAATGAGAGTGCATCCACTGTTTTAGTTGAGACCTCGCACAGTCAACAACATTGATGAACATTGTGTAAATTTGCAACAGGAGGCAATGCAATATTTAAAGGAGAAATATAAGTAATATTGGGGATTCTGAATCATCCCAGTAAGTCAAATTGAATTTGATCCGCAGGTTCGTTCAGATCCGTTAAATGACTTTTCCACTCTGGCTGCGTCCAAAATTGCATACTCTCTTAATGGGAATACGACCACTACAAAGTATGTTCTATCCACCTTATTCTCGGGGCCAACTCTGTAGGCCTACCTACACTTGCGTTCTTGTCCACTTGAGAGGGCGTGAACGTGACAGGAAGAAAGTGTGCAAGACTGTCCCATGTCTTAAAAATGCTAAAAAGCAGTGCCCTTAATGCACACTAAACCCACACTGTTTCAAATACCGCTTCGGAGTGGTATTCGAGGCTAAGCGTATCCACTGTAAGTTAAATTAATTAGATATTACATATAATTTGGTAGTAAAACATAAAGTGTTGCACATTTTTTGGGTGCAAAGATGAGTAGGCGGTTATGTGTATTTTGTATAACATTTGCAACTGCTTTTTATCACTTAATTAGAAGCACCACTATTTTAAAATTGTGTCTTCTGTTAGTTAAATAGCGCCTACTGAACAGACATTTAGAAGTTTTTTTTTTAAATGCAGAGTATTGAAATTTTTTTAAATAAAACTGTAAACACTTGAATTTTTTGCAAGCCTATTTAGCACAATTAGCACTTTTGAGCTAACTCGGGTACATTTACATTGTTTTAGTGTTGATTAATGTACACTGTCCCCTTTCAAATAAAGAGAAAATGAAAATGAAAAGTTCTGAACACACCGTCTTTCTCGCCGTAAGAAGGTCAATCTTTTTACTTTTTGCCTACTCTTTTATGAGTAGGCCTACTGTGAATTCTGACATACTCATTTTGTCACATACTGTTTTTGCCTACTATATAGGAAAGTAGGCCTATGCGATTTCGGACGGAGCCTCGCTTTATGAGTGAGTCATTTAAATCATTCATTTATCCGATTCCTTCAAAAATACTGATTCATTCAGGAAACAAACAAGTGACTGTCTTTATGCAATAATGTCCTATAACCATGCGTTGTGTACGGTTATCAGTCATGTTTACACATTTGTGAATCATCACGTGACAAACTGAATGAGCAATAAGCCCCCTCATGTTCAGTGGAGGGAGTTATTGGAAGTGAATCAAAAGAATTTGTTCATTTAAAAGATTATTCATGAACGAAACACCACTAAACAGAACATTATCTTTAAAACAATGATACTTTTGCCAAAAAACACACAGTAACGTTGTATTGTTAAAGGTGCACCTTTTTTCCTCATTTAAAAGGCTCTGCTTTATTTTTTTAAATGACTCGCATCAGAAAGATTAAACAAGACCTCTTTAATTCTTCCTTGCTATGCCTTAAAAAAATACCTCTGTTGGATCTAAAGGCAAGTGGCCTTTTCTATATCTAGTTATTGCAACAACTATAGAGATATTCTATGTGAGAACAATCTAGTTTATTATTATTAATAAAAAATGAATATTAATTATAATAAACTTTTATTTTAAAATGCAAGAACTAGTGGCTGAATATAAACGTATTTAGTTATTTAAGTGCTTGTTTTATCTTGTAGGCCTATTTAATTACTCATTCTTCCACATGAAAGACAAACATGTCATGAAACAATTTTGCCAGCCTATGTTGTAAAATTAACTTTTACCCACTGTCTGTGTTTTGCTTTGAACATCCTAGAAAGAGGAAAGCTTGTTTGATTATTTATCTTATTTCTCCAGAAGAAAAACCTATTTGATCGACAACATAAAAGCTATCATAGAGGAACATGGAAGCCACTGCTGGACTCATGAAATATTGTTTTTTCCCAGTCTTAGAAAAAACACATCAATCCATTTTTTATAAAGGTAGATTGAATGCAGGCCCTTTCCTGCATGGTAGACATACGAAAGACTGCCGATATGTTCTTAAAAGCTTTTAAAGGTTTAAGAGTTTGTCCTTCAGAACTGCCGTTTAAACAGCGTAATGACACTGAATTTAAAGGATGAAATGACTTCTAAAGCTGGTGATAATTAATAAAGGGCCTGAAGCGTAATAAGGTGACATAAAAAATGCCAAACTCTATCAATCATCCAGACTCCATGAGACATATTTTCATTCTGGATATGTAATGAACTCACACGGATGTATTTGGATCACTTTTAGTTTGAGTACCTGCTGGCTCAATCAAAGCTATGGAAATTCCAGGGCTTCAAGGGGCCTCATTGTGATGCCGGGCACCAGGGGTGTAGCACAAGATCCCGGCCCCTATGTATAGGCAGTCCTGATCGGCCCCCATATTCCAAATAAAATATATTACAGACTTTTCAAGGGCCCTCTCTCCCCTTGGGGCCCTGGTAATCAGTACTGGTATTACCCCCAGTCCGACGCCCCTGCCGGGCACCATCGAAACTCCGGGCGCACAATAAAAACTCACTCCATGTGGTGCTGTTAGATGGAGCGCCTTAGTCTAATTTGATTAATGTTGATTTTTCTCTTTTTTATGAGACAAACGTGATATGTCTGAAAACACGAGAAATTAGCATATCAATCACATCAGATGCCTCTGTCAGCATTGTGAATGGATGCATTAAATATTTTATGATGAAAACGGTTTAGAACTGGGATAATGTGAGAAGATAATGTCAGAATATCTCATTCAGATATCTGTTAAATTATTGTTAGCTGTACTTCTTTTAATCATTTTTAATGTATTTATAATGGATCATTAGGACATGAATTAAAATGATTAAAAGCTATAAGGGTCAA
The DNA here is from genome assembly GCA_030578255.1 of Tiaroga cobitis. Classification (NCBI taxonomy): domain Eukaryota; kingdom Metazoa; phylum Chordata; class Actinopteri; order Cypriniformes; family Leuciscidae; genus Tiaroga; species Tiaroga cobitis. The sequence continues at coordinate 9,539,524 of CM060609.1, read as the reverse complement.
ATGACTAGCCTAGATTCATAGTGTCGTTCAAAAGTTTGGGGGCATAAATTACTACATTCAAAACTGACAGTAAAGACATAATATTACAAAATGTTTGTGCTTCATTTAAATGCTGTTCTTTTGAACTTTCTATTGATCAAAGAATCTGAAAAAAAAGTATCACAGTTTCCACAAAAATATTGAGCTTTAGTTTTTTTTTCAACATTGATAATAATAATAGGCTAAATGTTTCTTGAGCAGCAAAACAGCATATTAGAATGATTTCTGAAGATCGTGTTGCACTGAAGATGGAGCAATGATGCTGAAAATTCAGCTATTATTTCAAAATATTACTTTTTCCACACACACACGCACACGCATACTGTATATTATACATTATACATAGTGTACGCCTATATGGATCTTTCTCTTGAGGAAGTGTATAGTTTAGTGTGCTTGATCACATGGGATTTGCCCTGTAAAAATGTATTGAAATGACACTGACTGATTATTATTGACTGACGATTATTAATCTTGGATCTTATAGTAGGTCAGTTTGAAAGGAATTGCTTTAAAATCAGTTTCTCTACATGTGCAAAACTGAATGGAATTTTCCTTCCAGAAAAAAACATACATTGACCTATTTGTAGTCGTTCAGGAAACCTACTGATGTGTCGGTTGTGAAAATATGCAGTTTTGCTGTTACACATATTACTTTCTGAGCTATTGAGTGCTTGTGAACAACAGCCTAATGTATTTGTGAGAGCACTTTAATGTGTTGGGAAAAATCAACGCTTCTTTCTGTGTGTTGAGACAGGAATTGGT